>CM046348.1:25921396-26411382 GCA_025403435.1 Artocarpus heterophyllus | reverse complement strand
TTTGGGGATCTTGAGGTAGTTCCTAGCATGGACAAGGCGGTATACTATACTGTGATAACAGTGCGGCAGTAGCTAATGCTAAGGAACCAAGATTTCACAAGAAGAGTAAGCATATTGATCGAAAGTATCATGTAATAAAGGACTTTATGGAGGGTAGGCATGTCACAGGGTGTAAAATCGCATCGGAGGACAATTTAGCTGATCCATTCACGAAGACACTTACAGGGAGAGTCTTCGAGAGGCATGTGGAAGCTATGGGGATGTGAGATTTGTCATATTTACTCATTTAGTGCAAGTGGGAGATTGTTAGACGTGTATGCCCTAAGGAGTAAAAATGTAACATGTTTTTTGGAGACATTTTTATCAATAAAGAATTTATTTATTATTCATATACCAATTCTTCCTCTTTACATTCATATTTGTTGAATGTATGTTAAGTAAACTTTCATGTTGAGTAAACGAAAGTCTAAGACTGTCGGTCTAAACTTTAAGAATTGGGCATATGATGGACAGATTATGTAAAAGACATGATTCTTAAGTTGACGGTCTAAATTATGAGATCCGCAATCGAGGGAATAAAGTTGGGTACTTTATTCATGTAAAGATTGTTATATTGTCTATATCCCTAAAGGAGATGGTTTATCTTGACCATCGGAGGTGAACTTTGTGAATAGAAACATTGCACATTGTCATAGGTGATGATGTGTTGGATCGGGACATAAAGTGAATAAATTTGGATTAATAATTTTGTCTTGGCAAATTGATTCACTTTAGACAATCATTTGTATTGTATCTTAATCTGTGTTGATGTGTTGGATGTTAATCCTGTATTGTATCTTAATTCTGTCTTGGCAAATTGATTGTATTGTAGACAATCATAGGTAATGATGTGTTGGATCGGGACATAAAGTAAATAGATTTGGATTAATAATTCTATCTTGGCAAGTTGATTTATTTTAGACAATCATTTGTACTGTACCTTAATCCTGAGATGAATAGTGGGCCTGTTGTCTGACTTATGTCTTTTGATGTACAAGGGTGACATCCACATTTTAATAGTGGTACGCATACTGGTACGTTGGAGGCATGACTCTTAATAATGTAGACTTGTTATTCATAGATATGGAACCCATAGCTCCTCTTTAGGAGTAGTTGATATCCTCTTATATGCATTATTCTGTAATTGAAAAACTGGAGCACTCAACCATTTGGATACATAAGTGTAATCGAATGGTGTACTATCTTTTGGTTGGTAAGTTTTTCGATGGTGAGATAATAGAACGTAAAATAAAAATAATCGGGAAGGTAAGACAAAACTTGTCCTTAAGCCTATTATGGATAATCCTATGGGGATATGATACACTATGATATGTCATGAAGACTTAGTTACACGGGCTTCGTAATTCTATATAGTTCAAGAGTGTAGTTCTAAGCTTTCAGTGAGTAGCATTAGAGTTAATAATTTTGAAATATATATTTGGGATATTGGCTTTCATAATTATCGGGAGCTTGAACTTTATAGGTCAGGTCCCCTTTGCTAGCTCACAAAAATCCTGTAACGATACTGCATGCTTTTCCAATAATTGATGACTTATTTCAGATTTTGTTGAAATTCGATAAAATCATAATTCATGTATGTTTATCGGTTGAATTAATTTTGTGATAAAATTAATTCAACATAAAGTTGTTGAATTATCAAGAATATTTATTTTCCTAGAGATTATCTAGATATGACTGTTTTAATCAAATAACTTCTATTGGATTATTTGAATTAAAACTGAGGCTCTAGCCCAAGAATCTCGGGTAGGAAATAAAGATTCACAGGGATCTTTTTTTTGAGGTTTGGCAGGCCGATCTTTAAGTTCAGCTCGCCAATTGAGGAGGTTCGGCAGGCCGATCTGCCAATTCCGCTTGCCAACCTGGCGATAAAAGGATCACGTGAATTTTATCGATATTGATTCTGATCTAATTTTGATTCAAATTTTTGAGGCCTTATTTGATAAAGACTAACTCCTAGGCCCAACGTCTATATAAAGGGGAGTGAGTCATATTATTATTTAGATCAGTTGAGATATCTAAAGTGAGACCCTATCAATGAGACTCTAAAACTCCCTGAAGAGCTATCATTCACAAATCACGAATTATAGCTTTGGGTATTTCTCAATTGGTTGGAAGGAGAGACCTGGGAAAAGTTGAACGACATAGCTGACACACTCCGATCGAAGATAGAGAATAGCAAAGAAGGCCAGTTGGTTGAGGTCTTTCTAGAAGGTTACTTTTCTTCACTGATTGTGGTAGCTTTTTGGCATTTATAAGGTTAGTAAGATATGGTTAATTTATGCATATGGTGTGCCAAACTTGTGTTTTGAAAAATACTTTGATATAAAAAATTTTAAGATTCCAATGAGTATTATTTTTCCAACTGTATGCATAAGTTGTTGGGTCTGGTAGGGCCCAACTCGTATTCCTCTCTTTTTATTTATTTTATTTTATTATCTTATTTGTTTATTTATTTTGATAAATACATTTAAAAGTTTCAAACCCATCACGTTTTCATAATTACTTAAATCTTTAATTGGCAATTTTCAATTAAAATTTGATTTAATAACTTAATTAATCCGCCACGTCACCTTCTGGTTTTCGGGTGTAACACAAAGGCTTTTCTACGTACCTAATTTTTTGGTGTTTATGCGTTTTATTTTTACTAACTTAACTTGGGCTATATGGTGAATTAGGTGATGGCCAATCATCTACAATGTTTTTTGATTGGATAACATATTGTTGAATACGATGATATTTTTATCCTTATTTACTATCAGAAGTGATTGAAAATATAACAAATATTAATGTTTTTAGTGAGAAGGGGATACATAAATTTAAAATTTAATTATTTATGTTTTATCAAACTTTGTATTTTAGAAATTCCTTTATAAATTAGTGTTTAGCATGTGGACCTACTAATTTTACATTTTACCATGTTTATTTTGGTCATTTAAATCCATGCAGCAATTTGACCTTATAGTATACCAAAACAAGATTATATAGCGTTTTGAAAACTAATGCATTTTTAAAACTACAGTTTACTAAACACTCAAATAATTTACGTCACATTGTTTTTTTCCTTCAGCACAGTTGACACAACTTTTTGAAAAGCTATAACATTACAAACTGGCCTTTTAAAACACTTCTGGAAGCAAATTTTAGACTCACTTAGTCATAAACAACTTTTAAAAAATTCTCTCAAACAAGCCCATAGAATAGAGCCACCAAGTACCACTAAGGTGGTAGCTATAATAGCATACATGGAAAGACTAATTATCAGATTTCATTGTAACTCTTTCCAGGCTATTAAGACTTGGTAGGAATAAACAAAGATTAATTATTCTATTTTTAATAAATAAAAAATTCCAAGCATCTTCGATTCATTGGTGCAAGCAGTGGAGCAGAACCTAGTAGATGCTGGATCGGATTGGTATATGCTAGATGTCGAAGCCGGATGCCAAATGTCGGAGCAGAATCTAGCAGATGTTGGAGCGTAATCTGGCAGAAGTCAAAATGAATCTATAGATTATCCTCTTTTCTAACAAATAACACCATATTACAGTTTTTTTTCCACAAAATCACAAAATAATAAGATTACAAAATCACTACACAAAAACGACAAGATTATACAAATTATCATACAAAAATAATATAAAAATTAACAAGATAAGAATAAAATTAGAAATTAAAAATAGTGTTGTCAATATCAATAACCCCTAACTTTAAGGTATCCCTCATTTTGCCCCGCCGAACTTTTCAACTCCTCACTTTGACCCATAAATGTCAAAATCACTATTTTGCTCTTGTTTCAAAGCTTCTCATTTTGTCTCTTATTTTTCAATTTTCTATTTAAATAGACAAAATTAAGCCAACGTAATTCGTACATGGTCACCTGTAAGGACAAAAATAAGATTTTATTACTCTCAGGTTTTAGTTCACATTTACACTCTCATTAATTTTTTTTATTAGTTCTCAATTAAAAGGTCTATATGCATATTTTTTTCTTGATATTATTCGCGAATATATCCTTATTTTTAATGCATAACTCATCTTTTTTAATATTCAAATTTATATATCTACGAACAATATGACTTATTAAATGAGCTGCACATTAAAACGAGAAGAAAAGTAACCCTCCTAATGAGAGTTCAAATAAAAAATAAAAGCGTAAAGTGAGTGTAAATGTGAAACAAAACTTAAAAGTGATAAAATCTTATTTTTTGCACTTACATGTGACCCATGTATAAATCATGTGGGCTTAATTCTATCTATTTGAATAGAAAATAAAAATTTAGGAGACAAAGTGAGCAGTTTTGAAAGTTTACAGGCAAACTAATGTTTTTTTAAATTCAAGAGGCAAAATGGAGAGTTTTAAAAATTCAAAGGATAAAGTGATGAATTTTAAAATTTAAAAAGTAAAAATAAAGACCTAAAGTTTAACGGTCATTGGTACTAATAACCCGAAAAAGTAAAAGATTTAGCAGGACCAAAAGGTCGCGTTTTATTTCTAACACAACGTTGAAAATTCTTCAAAATGACGGGAGCCTCTTGATCACGTCAAAAAAAAAAAAAAAAGATAATAAAATCCTTTCCCATAGTTTTTTTTTTCCAAAAGAAAAAGAAAAAAAAAAAAAACCCATCAACGCGTATTTGAATTTCTGTCTCCAGCGCCCACCGCCATACCCGTACCATGCACGTAAAGATGACAAAAGATCGCTTTTAGTTTTTTGCCTTACCCCAAACAGGGACCCTTTTTAAAGAAAGCTTCCTATGCTTCTTCCTACAAAGTATAAAGTTCCTATCCAACACACTGTCGCCAACTTGGTCTCTTTGCCAGCTGAACCAATATCGCGTTCTGTTTTGGTAACACAAAACTAGTTAAAAAGTCTCTTTTTATAATATTCTATCTGGCTATTGCCATATTACTACGTATCCACAGCCATATCTCCACTTTTTTAAGGCTGGCAAGTTTTAGACTTTTATCAGTTTCACGGATTCTATATAAAGGCTTTACTTACTCAGATTTCCTCATCAAACAAAACCCTCTCCTCTTTCTATATCTATCAAAACCAAAAACTTCTCCTTCCTTCCTCCCTCTAGAGCTCTATCTGAGTTGGTAAATTATCAAAATGTTCAATATTGTGCCAATTATTCCTTTGTTCATAATCATGAATTCTTTTCTAATGGCTACCGCCTTGGCCGGTAACTTCTACCAAGACTTTGACATCACTTGGGGCGATCACCGAGCTCAAATACTGAATGGAGGCCAACTTCTCACCCTCAATCTTGACAAGGCTTCTGGGTCGGGTTTTCAATCAAAAAAGGAGTACTTGTTCGGCAGGATCGACATGCAAATCAAACTTGTACCTGGGAATTCAGCTGGCACCCGTCACTGCATACTATGTAATAATAACATATACGTTATCTTTTTGTTGATTATATATGTTCTAATTATATTTTGGCCAACTTTGAAGTACTTGAATTTGACGTATACTATATATCTGTTTGCAGTTATCTTCTCAAGGACCAACACATGATGAGATTGATTTTGAGTTCTTGGGAAACTTATCCGGAGATCCTTACACACTTCATACCAATGTCTTCAGTCAAGGAAAGGGAAACAGAGAGCAACAATTCCATCTTTGGTTTGACCCCACAAAGGCCTTCCACACCTATTCCATTGTTTGGAACAAGCAACGCATCATGTAAGGAAAAATATTACAAAATGTTTCATTAATTTTCATTAATATAAATCAATACAATTAGATTAACTAACAATTTATAATTCAATATTTGAGCAGATGTTTGGTGGACAACATTCCAATCAGGGTGTTCAACAACTTGGAATCATCAGCTGGCGTCCCATTTCCCAGGAGCCAACCAATGAGGATTTACTCGAGCTTGTGGAATGCTGATGACTGGGCAACAAGAGGTGGGCTTGTCAAGACTGATTGGACAAAGGCTCCTTTCACTGCCTCTTACAGGAACTTCAAGGCCAATGCTTGTGTTTGGTCAGCGGGAAAATCAAGCTGCGACTCAAAGAGTACTTCCGCCACTCTTGAGGATGCCACGTGGCAGGATCAGGGGCTTGATGCTGCCGGTCGGAACAGACTCCGGTGGGTGCAACAGAAGTACATGGTTTATAACTACTGCACTGACTTCAACGCTTCCCTCAAGGCCTCCCTCCTGAATGCAAGCGATCTAGATTCTTCTAAACGTATTCAAAATTCATTATGCGTATAATTTGACATTCAATTTGTTTATATTTGATTTGTATATTGTGTGAGATACTGTTACCACATATATCAAATTCTTTAATTCGTTTTGTAAACATTAATAAGTGCAAGTGTTCAAAAGGTTTTGCTTCTTTCTCTATTATTTTGTCATTCCCCCCGAATTAGCTTATTTCTGATTTGCGCTTATCAAATATCTCAGACGTCCCATTATAAATAAATTGTTCGCAAGAGTTGGTTACTGCTTAATTCTTGTCAAGAATACAACCATGACAAAGGATGAAGCTTTGTGTTTAGTTAAAATTCCTTTTTGCCTTTTACCATGCAGTTGTCTAAAGTATCCATGATGCTTGTAGAATCACTCAAAAAAACCCTCACTAGTCAATACTAAATAAGATCATTTCTAGTGTTGATTAATAATAATTAGTTTTTTTTTTTTTGTGAGCAATTAAAAACATAACAATAGGAATAAGTGGTTGTAAGCATAGCCCAACACTAAATCACATCTGACTACATCTAAAGATAAAAGGTTGAAATCTCCTGCCGCTAACTTAAGGAAAAAAACAGCAAAACAACAAAACAAAAGATGCTTTGATCTAGCTCCCTTTCGGTGATGATTTCCCAGCATGTACCCCTCTGTTGATGTTACTTCCTTTTGGGTGCGGATTCTCAAATTTAAAAATAAAAAACAAACAAAATTCTCAAATTCTCACATGATTATTTTTTTCTCTTAATTTCCAAAATAAAACTCCCCTGTTGTTTCTATATTTCTTCTATTCGCTACAAAAAGTAGACTTTTAGTCACAACAATGTTTAGCAAAATTTTTAGTTATAAAAAAATGTTATGACTAGTGTGTATTTAGTCAAAGCTTATAGTTCAATTTTTATTGTTTTCAAAACTTTTAGCTATATTGTTTTTAGTTATACATATTCCGTTGACTAAAAACTCCATGGCTAAAAGTTTTAGTCACAACAAAAATTGAACTAAAGTTGTGATTAAATGCACATTAATCACAATACAATGTTGTGATTAAAGTTTTGCCAAAAACTATTATGATTCTTACCTTTTAAAGAGCCTTAATTTCTAGAAATTATCTAAATTGTCTTAAAAAAAATTGTCTAAATAATCACTTACTGTTGTGGTTAATCTCAAAGGCCCATGGCCCAAAGGCCAGATTAACGATAGAAACAAAAAGCCTAAGTCCATTGGAATAAATCAGTTAGAAGAAAGCTCTCCCTGATGTCTGAGATAAACCTAACGAGTGACACGTTTTGATTAGCGGTGAACAGCGGGCGGTTTGACGGTTTTTGGGCAGGTGCGGTGCTGTTTTTTTAGATGGCGAGTTGGCGATTAACCAACCCACAAACCGCCCACCACATGGCGGGTGGTTTCGGTTTGGTTTTGGGTGGTTGCAGGCGGGTTAAGGCGGTTTAGACCTATGCTATTGCCCAATGTAATTTTTTGGACCTTTTTTTTTAAGTGAAGAAAATTTGTAGAAAATATAATATGATAATACATAAAGCATTCCCAATAACAAGCAAGTTTGATGCCTAAAGACAGTGACTATATTCAAAACTACAAATTAAGAAACATAATCATTTACTGCAACAAGAAACATCAACTACAGATGAAGTGATGAATAAAGTCAAGAGTCCATAAAGATTAAAGCCTATTCACTGGGTTCGAAAATAATAAAATGCTACAAATGAAATGATGAACAAAGTCAATTGTTCTTTTTCTTTTTAGGGCCTTTCTCTACTAACTTACTTGATTTGAATTTTGATCACTTCACAAAATAATAGGATAATTTCCAGTTTCCAATATGTCAAGAGGCAGTCGAGCCCTTGCTTGGAGTGTTGGATTGTTTAATCATCTCTAAAATAAGAACAAAATCAAATAAATGATAAGTTTTTTTTTTTAAATATATAGGTGGACGGGTTCGGGTTGAACCCACCCTCAAAAACTTAAAACCAAACCCGCCCACCTAAATATTGAACCCGCCCACCAGTGGGTTGCTAACGTAAACCCGCTTTTTTTAAGATGAGCGGGCGCGGGCTGTTAGCGGGTGCGAGGTGGTTTTTGTACAGCCCTAGTTGAGATAACAAGGTGACTAGGTTCATTGAACGTTACCAAACGATTTTGAATGGGTGAGTCAACTGAATCGCCTTAGAATCAGAAATAATATATCATGCTAGATTCGAGGAGTGGTCAACTTCAAGATAACAGGAAACCGATTGAGATATTGGTACAAAAGGGGTATTCTTCAATTAATTTGATTTTATCTTTCCATAATTAAATTGTATCGTTTCTACAGCTATAAATGGAAGTGAGAACCTCAAAAAAGGGACTTTAGTCTCTCGTGCATGTATTCTATGTAAATAATGAAATTCTCTCTCAAAGTTGGCGCAGCTCTCAACAAGTAAACAATTATAATTTCTGATATTTTGTTCATTTTCTACAATTTATTTCATTACTTTGTGAGTGTTGCATTCGTTGTGAGGCATATTTGAGGGTTTTATTATAGGCGAATTTATACTATCAACACCAAGCCCAAGTCTAGTGGAATAAATCCATTAGAAGAAAGCTCTCCATGATGTTGAGATAAACCTAATGAGTGATATGTCAAGATAACAAGGTGACTAGGTTCATTAAATGTTACTCGACAATTTTGAATGAGAAAGTCAACTAAATCTCCTTAGAATCAGAAACAGCATATCATGCCAGATCCAAGGAGAGGACAACTACAAGATAATAGGAAGCCGATTGACATATGGGTGGAAAAAGGATATTCTTGAATTAATTTGATTTTATCTTTCCATAATTAGATTGTATTGTTTCCACAACTATAAATAGAGGTGAGAACTTCAAAAAAGAGACTCTAGTCGCTTGTGCATGTATTTTGTGAAAAATAATGAAATTCTCTCTGAAAGTGGACTTAGCGCTCAACGAGTGAACAACTATAATTTCTAGTATTTTGCACATTTTCTACAATTTATTTCATTACTTTGTGAGTGTTACACTCGTTGTGAGGTATAATTGAGGGTTTTATTGTTGATGAATTTCTACCATCAACACTAGATAAACAGTTTTATAGTTCATTATTTTCTTTAAAAAAATACAAAAAGTCGAACCCACAACCCCTCACATGTTATTAGGCCATAGTGTTTTGTGCATAATTCTATCTTTTCTTTGTTATAAATTGGATTAATTTTGTAAAGGTTCCCTCAATTTTGTAATCAAGTTTAAAAGTTTATATATTAATAAAATGATGATATGACACTAATTATAATTTTATAAATGCCCCCAAACTATTGATTTTAAGTCACATTATCCCTTGAATTATTCAATGAACATTTAAATTGTATTGTTTCTACAGCTATAAATAGAGGTGAGAACCTCAAAAAAGCAACATAATTTGCCTCCAGATTTGAAAACCCATCTCAAGCTAATTAGTAACATTGCAGCTCTTAAGAATTATATAAAATAATGCATAAAATAACCTAGTCACAATTAGAAGCTCATATATATAGCCTTCTAAAACCTCAAACTCTACACAAAAACATTTGGCTAGATTGACTGGAAATGGCAAGTCAACTAGAGTTGATGATTGACTAGAGACTAACAAGGCCCATATAAAATAAATCAAGAAAAGAATATTCTAAGATCCCACAAAGACTAAAACAACCAAAGCTACAAATGAAAGAAGTAATCACATCAATCTTAAAGAAGAAACAACCTCAAGACAAATAAAAAAACATGCAAATGAAAACATAAAGTAGAGCCAAATAAGGAAGTTGTCCATGCTTTAGTTAACTCATAATTAACTCCAAAATCAGGCAATGGGGAGGCCAAATATGACCTCTATAAATATGGGACTAATCCCACGAAATGTATGCCGTTGTCCCAACATATTCTTTCTTTTTCTTTCTACTTTCTCACTATACTTTCTCTCTCTAAATCCCCTCCTCTCTCCCTCTCACTCTCTAGCACCTTGAATCTTGTACAATTTGCTCATATTGTAAAACCCTAAGACATTATAGTAGATGTAGCCTCTATCTGGAGATGAACCACTATAAATACATGTGTTTCTTTTATTATGCTTTATGCCATGTTTTCTTTATAGGTTGACTCGAGGCTAACTAACTAGCTCTCACCTGATCGATTCCCAAGGACAGCCATTGGCCCTTAAACAAATCTACTTGTAAATTCACCCTCTATAATTGGCGCCCACTGTGGGGCCTATGGCTAAAATTGTGGGTATCAATGGCATGATGGCGATTGGCGCTACAAGTAGAACAATGGCAACACCTCTACAGCAAACGAGGAGATGATTCCAGGAGCTTAATTTTCTCAAACGACCAATGACTGTGTGATGACTGATATCCTTCAATAGAAGGAGGCAAGTAGCAAGCAAATTACATAGAAAATAGCCAAAAACGAAGAGCTTTGTAGGCGATTAGACAGCCACTTTGCGTAACTCACATCCACGATGACAGGACTATGCAAAGTGGCTCTTCTCAAACCCCATATATCCTGATCCATCAAATGCGGCCTTCCATAGACTATGCAGCCCATAACAACTAGCCAGAACGCCACCACGATGACGAAGCTGTTGATCTTAAAAAAGCTATTGTTAGTGAGGTGAAAAATACGGAAAGGCGAATGTTGCAAGCTTTGGGACATCTAGTGTCATATGAGGAATAATTGCAAGAAACGGAGCAATCTCCTTTCGTTTAGGCGGTGGTGGACATAGATATTCTGCCAAAATTTCATACTCCTACTCTCCTAAAATTGATGGCACGACTCCTCTGCATGAACCTGTGGCCCACTTTCAACAGTTAATGTTTGGGACTAAACTCTTAAAGGAATCACAGGATGGCAAAGTGTAACAACCAGATTTTAATTAAGTGCAATTAATATGTAAGATGGTGTATTAGTGTGCCTTAATGCAATTTAAACTTAATTTATTTAATTGTGGTGTTTTTCAATTTATTTCATCTTTTATTATTTTAATTGTTATTTTGAATTTTGGAACAAAATAATTTGTCAAAACTCCAAGCAAGTCCCTTTTGCTGAAAACTTGAATTGTTTGGAATCTACTCATAAAAACAAGAGCAGCCCATGGTTTTCTCCAAACCGGTTGCCATTTCCTCTATTTATTTCACTCTTCCTCTCCTCATTCTCTCATTCTCTCACAGACTCTCTCTTTCTATCTCTTTTTCTTGTTTCTCTCTTCTCTCTCCCTCCCATTTTGATTCAAAAATTTTGGAGCTCATGCCTTAAATCTCAACTAGATTGGAAGCTTAGAGACTCGATGGAGCATCCACAAACTTGATTTCAAGCTCGAATTTGAGGTTAGTTTAAATTTTCTTCAAATTTCAAAATTTTAACTTTTCTTGGAATATTGAAATCTGAGTTTGATTTAGCATAGAAAACCTTTCTATCTAAGTTGTAGGACCCAAATCATCTAGAATCTAAGCTTGATTTGATGAAAAATGTATTGAACCAAGCTTTTCTCTTTTTCTTCATTTTTGGATTTTTTAAAAAATTTTAAGAAAATCTTTTTAAAAGTATTTAAAAGTGTTTTAGCATGTTTATCTATCATTTATGAACGTTTGTATGCTCTAGGAACTGAGAAAAAAGGTTGAAAATGAGATTTCGAGCTCGGGGAGGCCAAGACTCGAAGTTTGGAAATTCCAAATTTTTCTAGTTCGACAGGCCGACCAGATTGGCAGGCAGGACTCATGAGTTTGGCATGGCGGAGGGCAGTTTGGCAGGCAGGTCCTATACGACCAGCAGGTCGAACTATGGAGTTTGGCAAGCTAGACCAAGGAATGCTACTGGCCAACTGGGCTTTACAAAAATTTGTTGTTTCTCACTAGTTTCTACTATTTAAAACCTAAACATAGATTTTAACCTAATGGCATGATTTTGCAAACTAGAATGGCACACTAAGACACTATAAGATAGCAATGTAGAGTAGTATACTCTAAGATAGATATTAACAAATCTAGCTTATATTTAAGGTTGTTCATGGTTTCGTAGAGTTAACGTATAGCGGATTGGGACTACAATGTCAAACATTGGTGCTGGATATCGAGGTAAGACTTCTATCCCCTTCTTTGGTAGCTAGGTTTTTATATGATTTTGGCCTAAAAATGAATTTTTTTCAAAATGTATCAATGAATTATTAAAAAAAAAGGGGTTTCATCAGTTGTTTTCATAAACTGTTGAATGATGTGATACTTATAGTGAACAGTATAATGAATGTAAAAGAACTCACTTAGTAAGATGAGATTTGAATAATAAATTATACATTAGTGCATGAAGCCATACTCAGAGATCAGGTCGTGTAGCGTATGACATTAGGGGTAGCTCCTAAAACCTTGCTTGGCCACTACAGTGGTGATATTTATGGTTTGCCCAAGAAAATATTATGAGATCATTTCTGGACAAACGATGAGTTGTTTTTGGTAAGAACGATTTAATTGAATTTATTTATTTAATTTTGTTTTCTAAATATTTTCCTGAATCATAAATTTTATATTCAAATTAAAAGATTTTTCGAACTTAGTCCTACTGAGCCTTTCGCTCACATTTTATTTGTTTTTAAACCTTTTCCCCTAGGTGGAATACAGCTTGGGACCAATTAGGAGGCCACTAATCAGACTCATGAGCAGTAGAAGATTTTGAGTAGGTTATTTGTGTCATTTAATCGAGGCACATAATATTTTAATTTCCTCTTACTTACAATGGACTGTGGTTGTAATTTTAATTATTGTCGATACTATGTGTGTGCACAAGTTGTGGGTCCGATGAGGCCCAACTCGTATTCCTCTCTCTTTATTATTTTATTTTATCTTATCTTATCTGTTTATTTATTTTGACAAATACATTTAAAAATTTAAAACCCATTACGTTTTCCTGATTACTTAAATCTTTAATTGGTGATTTTTAATTAAATTTGATTTAATTAACCTAATTAATTTGTCACGTCACTTTACGGTTTTCAGGGCGTGATAGAAAAGGCTTTTCTACATACTTGATTTTTTTGGTGTTTATGCTTTTTTTTTTTACAAACTTAACTTTGGCTATATGGTGAATTAGGTAATGGTCATATCATCTACAATTTTTTTGATGGATAATATATTAATGAGCTGTTTTTGGTAAGAATGATTTAAGTGAATTGATTTGGATTAATAATTCTGTCTCAACAAATCAATTCACTTTAGACGATCATTTGTATTGTATCTTAATCCTTAGATGAATAGTGGGCTCTTCGTCTTAACTTATATCTTTTGATGTACCAAAAAGTGACATCCACATTTTAATAATGGTACGCATACCAGTACGTTGGAGGCATAACTCTTGATAACGTAGACCTATTATTCCTAGATATAGAATCCATAGCTCCTCTTTAAGAGCAGTTGATATCCTCTTGTATGTGTTACCTTGTAATAGGAAAACTAAAGTGCTCAACCATTTAGATACATAAGTGTAACCGAATGGTATGCTATCTTTGGATGGTAAGTTTTTCGATGGTAAGATAATGGAACATAAGATAAAAATAATCAGAAAGGTAGGACAAAACTTGCCCTTAAGCCGATATGGATAATCCTATAGGGATATGATACATTATGATATGTCATGGAGACTTAGCTACACAGGCTTCGTAATTCTATATAGTTTGAGAATACAGTTCTAAGCTTTTAATGGAGTAGGGTTAGAGCTGATAATTATGAAATGTATATATGGGATATTGAGTTTCATAATTATCGAGAGCTTGAACTATATAGATCCATCAGGTTCCCTTTGCTAGCTCACAAAAATTCTATAATGATACAGCGTGCTTTTTCAATAATTGGTGACTTATGTCAAATTTATCAAATTGGCTAAAATTTCATAAAATTAGATAACTCATGTTTGTTTATCGGTTGAATTAATTTTGAATTAATTTTGTTTATTAATTGGATTATTTTTGAATTACTTCAAGATAAACTTGTTGAATTATTGGAATATTTATTTTCCTTGAGATTTATCTAGATATGACTGCTTTAATCAGATAACTTCTCTGTTGGGTTACTTGAATTAAAACTGAGGCCCCATCCGAAGTGTCTCGAGTGGGAAATAAAGATTCGCAGAGATCTTTTATCGGAAGTTCGGCAAGCCGATCTTTAAGTTTGGCTTGCTGATTGAGGAGGTTTGATAGGCCGATCTGCCAGTTCGGCCATCCGACCAGGCGATAAAAGGATCATGCGTTTTCATGTGGATTTTATAAGATATTGATTCTGATCTTATTCTAATTTAAATTTTTGAGGCCTTATCTGATAAGGACTGACTCCTGAGCCTAACCTCTATATAAACGAGAGTGAGTCTCATTATTATTCAAATCAGTTGAGAAATCTAGAGTGAGGCTCTGTTAGTGAGACTTTGAAACTCCCTAGAGAGCTATCATTCACAAATCACAAATTATAGCTTTGGGTATTTCTCAATTGGTTGGAAGGAGAGCCACCTGGGAAAAGCTGAATGACGTGAGCCCACACTTACTCCAATCGAGGATAGAGAATAGTAAAGTAGGCCAGTTGGTTAAGATCCTTCTGGAACGTTACTTTTCTTCACTGATTGTGGTAGCTTTTCGGCATATATAAGGTTAGTAAGATCTAGTTAATTTATGCATATAGCGTGTCAAACTTGTGTTTTGAAAAATAATCTGATATAAAAATTTTTAAAATTCTGTTGCGTACTATTTTTCTAACAATTGGTATCAAAGACATGGTTTTTATGTAAATTTACAAGTTTGTGATCATGCTATACATATAAATTATGTGATCTTGATCTCTCCTATACTTGAATTTAATTTTTAGAGAGTTGACACTCTAGGGTTTCTATACATTTTTATGTTGTCATGGATTATATGGTGAATGCTTATTAATTAATTATGGTTGATTAAATTATTATTTAATTAATTATTAATTAATTAATTAATACTTGTTATGGTTCCTTAGATGTTAGAATATGTGTCTAAGTTTTTCAAGTAGTTAGATAGCGAACTATCATCTCTGTCTAGAAATTATTATTTAATTTTAAATTTATAAGAATTTTGTAATTAAATAATCATTTAGAGAAGACAGATCTACAAGATGGATGATGGCATTCCTAGGTATTTCTTGAGTCTCTAATTTTATGTTTTTGAATTGTTAAAAATAAAATTGATAACTTACATCAAAAACGGTAATTTTTGGAAATGAGTGATCTCTGCTCGGTCAGCATGTCAAACCCTCTAGTTCGACAGGCCAATGGTCGTAGGATCGGCAAGCCAGACTTTCGAGTTCTACAGGCCGTTAGCGGGGCAGAAATTTTTTGGCTCTGGCGGCAAATTGAACTTTTCAGTTCGGTAGGCTGAACTGTCATGACCGGTGGGCCGACCTGAAAAGGTCGATGGCTGGAGGGTCATGACTTGCAGGCCGATTACACAGATCAGCTAGCCTGCAGAAGTTGGTAATTTTTCACAAAAGGTGCATTTTTTGATGCAGTTTTGATTTTATTTTTGGGACAATTCTAAGAAACATTAAAATTTGGGTATAACTGGAAATATGGAGTATTCGATCTATGTGTGATTAAAGGCTTGAAGATGGACATTACATGAAGAAAGATACAACATAAGGATTCAAGGATGAAGAATCAATAATATGTTTTGATTATTCTCTTGTAATCTTTGTTTTCTATTCTCTAGGGTGGAACCATAATATTACGGTTATTTATTATTATTTTGCTTGTAGCTTTTCTTGATTACTTTGCTTGTCTGCATTATAATATGATTTGCCATATATATTGATAACATGCCATACAGAATTTGGAGTGCTGCTTAATTAAAAACTGTTCATGCATATTTTAAAATAAAACCTTGATTTCAAAAGATTGAGTGGGAGAAGGTTTTTGAAGAGAGGACCTAAGGCCTCTATCATTGGTCCATAGGTAGCACATGGTGGTTTCGACTCCTAGGAAAGGACTTCATTATGTACCAGGTTGGATCTCCGAGAGGATTAGGTATTTTAGCATGATTTAAAATTGCACACCTCTAGGTGATGATTATAAAACATGGATAAAATATTGAAACGATAGTTATACACTCATGTTAATTTTATTATTAACCTCCCTCGGAGCTCTATTAATAAAATTAATGGCCAAAGAAACGATTATAAATATATGCTGGATCATACGGGTCCTAGATAGCATATATTATTAGGAGGGGGGTCTGTGCTCTTGATTAAATTTGGCATGAATCTCCTAGGAGCTTGTTGAATTCTGAGTTAGGAATTATTATTGTAAGGTTGTTATATTTTCAAGATTTTGACACATAAATATATTTGTATGTTTTTACATGATTATGTTATCTTACTAAATTATTATTATATGTTTGCTTATGTTTCGTATATGATTCTTTATTATAGATTAAAAATATTTAAAAATAATTTATCATCGATACTTGACAAAAGCCAATTAACCGGTGAGAATTATAATGATTGGAAACAGAACCTAAATATCGTCATCTCCTTTAAGAAACTGAAATTTGTGCTGACAACCTCTTGTCCTCCCTAGCGTCCAAGAAATTCCACCAACGATCAAATCCAAGCATATGATCATTGGAAAGATGCTAATGATTAGGTTCGCTGCTATGTTATGGCCAGCATAAATAGCATGCTGCAGGCTCAACATGAGGATTATGAGACTGCTAAGCAGATCTTGGATAATCCGAAAGACATGTTTGGAGGCCATGCCCTAACAAAGCGGTAAGGGGTGCTTCAAAAACTCTTGAACTATAAGCAGAGACCAAGGGACGTCTGTAAAGGAGCACACGATGTTGGTCATTGGTTACCTCGCTGAGGTAGAAACCAATGGAGACGACATCGACGTTGAAACTCAAATGACTATGGTCTTTGAGACTTGTTTAGAGCTACTTTTAATTTAAGTAATTAGCGAGATATGACCTTAACAGAATTAATGAAACAATTATAGAAGTTCGAACTGCTGATCAGGGAGTCTTCCGTTGGTGGCGAGGCCAATTTGGCGGCTACTTCTGGTTCTAATCCCAACCCTATTAATGGAAAGAAGTAATGGGCCAAGAATAGGAAGTCTTATGTTCCTGTAAATGGCAAGAAGAAGAAGAAGAGGAAGAACCTGAAGAAGCTTAAGTGCTTCTTCTGCGGAAAGGTCAGGCATATTAAGAGGAATTGCAATGACTTCCTTTCCTAAGGAGGTAGGTGTGATATTCTATATTTAGAAACTTGTTTGGTTGAGGAATCCAGTGATATTTGGGTCA
This sequence comes from Artocarpus heterophyllus, assembly GCA_025403435.1. Taxonomy (NCBI): domain Eukaryota; kingdom Viridiplantae; phylum Streptophyta; class Magnoliopsida; order Rosales; family Moraceae; genus Artocarpus; species Artocarpus heterophyllus. The sequence goes on along the minus strand of CM046348.1, from coordinate 26,393,786 downwards.
TAGATTCTAGTGCAACTAATCATGTTTGTGTTTCTCTACAGGGGATTAAAGAAACGAGAAGTCTGCTTTTTGAAGACTTTACGCTTTAGATAGGCGATGAATCCTTAGTCTTAGCTGATGCAGTGAGAGATGTCCATCTACATTTTGATAATTATAGGAATATAATTTTGCGAGATTGTTTTTATGTTCCTAAATTTAAAAGGAATTTAATTTTTGTAGCTTGTTTATTTAAATACTCCTATTTGGTTTCTTTTAATAATAAAGTGGTGATTCTAAAAATAAATCTTTTATCTGTTCTAGATGGATGCAAAATAATTTATATTTTATCAAACCTAAGATGGACTTACTGCTTAATGCTGAGATGAATGATAATAACTCTAAAAGACCTAAAACTTCTCACTCTAATAAGACTTATCTTTGGCATTTGCGCCTTGGTCATATTAACTTGATTGAAATTCAAAGGTTAGTAAGGGATGGACCTTTAAGTCACTTAAAGGTAGAATCTATACCTCAATGTGAATCTTGTTTGGAGGGTAAAATAACCAAAAGACCATTCGGTTCTATGAGCAATAGGGCCAAAGGGGTTCTAGAAATTATGCATAGTGATGTTTACGGACTGATGAACATTCAAGCACAAGGAGGGTATGAGTACTTCGTCACTTTTATGGATGATTACTCAAGGTATGGATATGTGTGCATGATGCACTACAAAAGCAAAACTTTTGACAAGTTCTAGGAGTTTCGAGCTGAAGTGGAAAAGCAATTGGGTGACCCATAAAGGTGCTTTGATCCGATTGTGGTAGAGAATACCTTTCTAGTGAGTTCTTAGGACACTTATTAGAGAATGGGATTTTATCCCATTTGACTACACCAGGCACTCCGTAAGAGAATGGCATTGCAGAGAAAAGAAATAGGACTTTATTGGACATGATAAGGTCTATGATGAGTTATTCATCATTGTCTTTATCCTTTTAAGAATATGCACTACAAAATGCTTGTTATCTTTTGAACAACATGCCTTTAAAATCGGTCCCTGAAACTCCTCACGAGTTGTGGACAGGCAAAAAGACATCCTTAAACCATATTCGTATATGGGGATGTCTAGTTGATGTCCAATTTAAGGATGTAAATAAGTTAGAAGCATGTTCGGAAGTTTGCATGTTTATAGGATATCTAAAAGGGACTAAAGAAAGTTATTTTTATAATCCAAAGGAAACTAAAGTCGTGGTTTCAACTCATGCAACTTTCCTTGAGGAGAGTTACATGGATGACTTTAAGCCTCAAAGCAAAGTGGTGCTTAAGGAGTTAAGGACTGAGTCAATCACTCTGGGGGTTCCAGTAGAAACCACTTCAATCGGTGTAGATAACCAAATGAACCTAAACAACAACCTAAGGGGCTTCGGCATAGTGGGAGGATCTAGCATTAATCTGAGAGGTATATGTTCAATGGTGAGGCACCTTTTTGGCTAAACTAGATGAACATGACAGGGATCCTTATACTTATGCAGCGGCTATGGAGGATGTTGATTCGAAACTCTGGACAAGGGCTATGAACACAGAGACGAAGTCTATGGAGACTAATTGGGTCTATGAGCTTGTGGATCTTCCTGAAGGGGCAAAACCCATAAGGTGTAAATGGATCTTCAAGGGAAAGAGAGGAATGGATCGAAATGTCGAAACCTTTAAAGCTAGATTGGTAGCTAAGGGTTACGTACAAAAAGAAAGAATCGTTTATGAGGAAACCTTTTCACCTGTAGCCATGCTTACGTCCATCCAAATTTCGTTGTCCATAGTTGCTGCTCTTGATTACGAGATTGGACGGATGGATATCAAGACAGCTTTTCTAAATGGCTATCTTGATGAGTCCATATATATAGAACAACCAGACGGGTTCAAGATCAAGGGTCAAGAGGGTAAGGTTTGTAAGCTGCTAAAGTCAATTTATAGACTCAAGCAGGCTTCTCGTTCTTGGAACATAAGATATGATCAAGTGATCAAGACTTATGGGTTCTCACAAAATGTGGATGAAACATGTGTGTACAAACACATTAAGGATGAGAAAGTGATTTTTCTACTGCCCTATGTAGATAACATTCTGTTAATTGGCAATGACATTAGGGTGTTGTCGTCGGTCAAATTATGGTTGGCTAAGTAGTTTGACATGAAGGACTTGGGTGAGGCTAATTTTGTTCTTGGTATTTAGATTTTTCACGATACGAAGAACAAAATGGTAGCTTTGTCATAAGTCAGCTACATAGATAAGACTCTCAGCAGGTTTGCAATGCAGGATTCCAAGAAAAGGGGCAACCATCTAGGTCTGGAATTACTCTTTCTAAGAAAGACTCTCCGAAGTCTGAGGAAGAAATAGAATACATGAAGAAGGTGCCTTATGCTTTGGCAGTGGGTAGTCTCATGCATGCTTTGCATACGACCATATATTTATTATGCGGTCAGAATTATGAGTCGATTGCAAGCGAATCTAGGACCGAACCACAAGGTTGCGGTCTTAAGAACCTGAGAATGACTCAATGGTATATGTTTGTGTATTCGGGTGAGGATTTGACTCCTCTAGGGTACACTGACTCAGTTTTCTAATCCTGTCTAGATTCTAGGAGACTGACTTTAGTTTTGTGTTTACTTTGGGCGACGGTGCCATCAATTGGAGAAGTGTGAAGCAAGATTGCACTTCATATTCAACGATGGAGGCCGAGTATGTGGCAGCTAGTTATGCTTCAAAAGAAGCAGCGTGGCTTCGCAAGTTCTTTGGGGATCTTGAGGTAGTTCCTAGCATGGACAAGGCGGTATTACTGTACTGTGATAACAGTGCGGCAGTAGCTAATGCTAAGGAACCAAGATTTCACAAGAAGAGTAAGCATATTGATCGAAAGTATCATGTAATAAAGGACTTTATGGAGGGTAGGCATGTCACAGGGTGTAAAATCGCATCGGAGGACAATTTAGCTGATCCATTCACGAAGACACTTACAGGGAGAGTCTTCGAGAGGCATGTGGAAGCTATGGGGATGTGAGATTTGTCATATTTACTCATTTAGTGCAAGTGGGAGATTGTTAGACGTGTATGCCCTAAGGAGTAAAAATGTAACATGTTTTTTGGAGACATTTTTATCAATAAAGAATTTATTTATTATTCATATACCAATTCTTCTCCTCTTTACATTCATATTTGTTGAATGTATGTTAAGTAAACTTTCATGTTGAGTAAACGAAAGTCTAAGACTGTCGGTCTAAACTTTAAGAATTGGGCATATGATGGACAGATTATGTAAAAGACATGATTCTTAAGTTGACGGTCTAAATTATGAGATCCGCAATCGAGGGAATAAAGTTGGGTACTTTATTCATGTAAAGATTGTTCTATTGTCTATATCCCTAAAAGGAGATGGTTTATCTTGACCATCGGAGGTGAACTTTGTGAATAGAAACATTGACACATTGTCATAGGTGATGATGTGTTGGATCGGGACATAAAGTGAATAAATTTGGATTAATAATTTTGTCTTGGCAAATTGATTCACTTTAGACAATCATTTGTATTGTATCTTAATCTTGTGTTGATGTGTTGGATGTTAATCCTGTATTGTATCTTAATTCTGTCTTGGCAAATTGATTGTATTGTAGACAATCATAGGTAATGATGTGTTGGATCGGGACATAAAGTAAATAGATTTGGATTAATAATTCTATCTTGGCAAGTTGATTTATTTTAGACAATCATTTGTACTGTACCTTAATCCTGAGATGAATAGTGGGCCTGTTGTCTCGACTTATGTCTTTTGATGTACAAAAGGGTGACATCCACATTTTAATAGTGGTACGCATACTGGTACGTTGGAGGCATGACTCTTAATAATGTAGACTTGTTATTCATAGATATGGAACCCATAGCTCCTCTTTAGGAGTAGTTGATATCCTCTTATATGCATTATTCTGTAATTGAAAAACTGGAGCACTCAACCATTTGGATACATAAGTGTAATCGAATGGTGTACTATCTTTTGGTTGGTAAGTTTTTCGATGGTGAGATAATAGAACGTAAAATAAAAATAATCGGGAAGGTAAGACAAAACTTGTCCTTAAGCCTATTATGGATAATCCTATGGGGATATGATACACTATGATATGTCATGAAGACTTAGTTACACGGGCTTCGTAATTCTATATAGTTCAAGAGTGTAGTTCTAAGCTTTCAGTGAGTAGCATTAGAGTTAATAATTTTGAAATATATATTTGGGATATTGGCTTTCATAATTATCGGGAGCTTGAACTTTATAGGTCCTTCAGGTCCCCTTTGCTAGCTCACAAAAATCCTGTAACGATACTGCATGCTTTTCCAATAATTGATGACTTATTTCAGATTTTGTTGAAATTCGATAAAATCAGATTATTCATGTTTGTTTATCGGTTGAATTAATTTTGTGATAAAATTAATTCAACATAAAGTTGTTGAATTATCAAGAATATTTATTTTCCTAGAGATTATCTAGATATGACTGTTTTAATCAAATAACTTCTCTATTGGATTATTTGAATTAAAACTGAGGCTCTAGCCCAAGAATCTCGGGTAGGAAATAAAGATTCACAGGGATCTTTTTTTTGAGGTTTGGCAGGCCGATCTTTAAGTTCAGCTCGCCAATTGAGGAGGTTCGGCAGGCCGATCTGCCAATTCCGCTTGCCAACCTGGCGATAAAAGGATCACGCGAATTTTATCAGATATTGATTCTGATCTGATTTTGATTCAAATTTTTGAGGCCTTATTTGATAAAGACTAACTCCTAGGCCCAACGTCTATATAAAGGGGAGTGAGTCACATTATTATTTAGATCAGTTGAGAAATCTAAAGTGAGACTCTGTCAATGAGACTCTAAAACTCCCTGAAGAGCTATCATTCACAAATCACGAATTATAGCTTTGGGTATTTCTCAATTGGTTGGAAGGAGAGCGACCTGGGAAAAGTTGAACGACATGAGCCGACACTCACTCCGATCGAAGATAGAGAATAGCAAAGAAGGCCAGTTGGTTGAGGTCTTTCTAGAAGGTTACTTTTCTTCACTGATTGTGGTAGCTTTTTGGCATTTATAAGGTTAGTAAGATATGGTTAATTTATGCATATGGTGTGCCAAACTTGTGTTTTGAAAAATACTTTGATATAAAAATTTTTAAGATTCCAATGAGTATTATTTTTCCAACTGTATGCATAAGTTGTTGGGTCTGGTAGGGCCCAACTCGTATTCCTCTCTTTTCATTATTTTATTTTATTTTATCTTATTTGTTTATTTAATTTGATAAATACATTTAAAAGTTTCAAACCCATCACGTTTTCATAATTACTTAAATCTTTAATTGGCAATTTTCAATTAAAATTTGATTTAATAACTTAATTAATCCGCCACGTCACCTTCTGGTTTTCGGGTGTAACACAAAGGCTTTTCTACGTACCTAATTTTTTTGGTGTTTATGCGTTTTATTTTTACTAACTTAACTTGGGCTATATGGTGAATTAGGTGATGGCCATATCATCTACAATGTTTTTGATGGATAACATATTGTTGAATACGATGATATTTTTATCCTTATTTACTATCAGAAGTGATTGAAAATATTAACAAATATTAATGTTTTAGTGAGAAGGGGATGCATAAATTTATAAATTTAATTATTTATGTTTTATCAAACTTTGTATTTTAGAAATTCCTTTATAAAATTAGTGTTTATGCATGTGGACCTACTAATTTTACATTTTACCATGTTTATTTTGGTCATTTAAATCCATGCAGCAATTTGACCTTATAGTATACCAAACTAGATTATATAGCGTTTGAAACTAATTGCATTTTTAAAACTACAGTTTACTAAACACTCAAATAATTTACGTCACATTGTTTTTTCCTTCAGCACAGTTGACAACAACTTTTTGAAAAGCTATAACATTACAAACTGGCCTTTAAAACACTTCTGGAAGCAAATTTTAGACTCACATAGTCATAAACAACTTTTAAAAAATTCTCTCAAACAAGCCCATAGAATAGAGCCACCAAGTACCACTAAGGTGGTAGCTATAATAGCATACATGGAAAGACTAATTATCAGATTTCATTGTAACTCTTTCCAGGCTATTAAGACTTGGTAGGAATAAAACAAAAGATTATATTATTTCTATTTTTAATAAATAAAAAATTCCAAGCATCTTCGATCACTGGTGCAAGCAGTTGGAGCAGAACCTAGTAGATGCTGGATCGGATTGGTATATGCTAGATGTCGAAGCCGGATGCCAAATGTCGGAGCGGAATCTAGCAGATGTTGGAGCGTAATCTGGCAGAAGTCAAAAATGAATCTATAGATTATCCTCTTTTCTAACAAATAACACCATATTACAGTTTTTTTCCACAAAATCACAAAATAATAAGATTACAAAATCACTACACAAAAACGACGAGATTATACAAATTATCATACAAAAAATAATATAAAAATTAAACAAGATAAGAATAAAAATTAGAAATTAAAAATAGTGTTGTCAATATCAATAACCCCTAAACTTTAAGGTATCCCTCATTTTGCCCCGCTGAACTTTTCAACTCCTCACTTTGACCCCTAAATGTCAAAAATCACTATTTTGCTCTTGTTTCAAAGCTTCTCATTTTGTCTCTTATTTTTCAATTTTCTATTTAAATAGACAAAATTAAGCCAACGTAATTCGCACATGGTCACCTGTAAGGAAAAAAATAAGATTTTATTACTCTCAGGTTTTAGTTCACATTTACACTCTCATTTAATTTTTTTTATTAGTTCTCAATTAAAAAGGTCTATATGCATATTTTTTTCTTGATATTATTCACGAATATATCCTTATTTTTAATGCATAACTCATCTTTTTTAATATTCAAATTTATATATCTACGAACAATATTGACTTATTAAATGAGCTGCGCATTAAAAACGAGAAGAAAAGTAACCCTTCCTAATGAGAGTTCAAATAAAAAATAAAAGCGTAAAGTGAGTGTAAATGTGAAACAAAACTTAAAAGTGATAAAATCTTATTTTTGCACTTACATGTGACCCATGTATAAATCATGTGGGCTTAATTCTATGTATTTAAATAGAAAATAAAAAATTTTGGAGACAAAGTGAGCAGTTTTGAAAGTTTACAGGCAAACTAATGTTTTTTTAAATTCAAGAGGCAAAATGGAGAGTTTTGAAAATTCAAATGATAAAGTGATGAATTTTAAAGTTTAAAAAGTAAAAATAAAGACCTAAAGTTTAACGGTCATTGGTACTAATAACCCAAAAAAGTAAAAGATTTAGCAGGACCAAAAGGTCGTGTTTTATTTCTAACACAACGTTGAAAATTCTTCAAAATGACGGGAGCCTCTTGATCACGTCAAAAAAAAAAAAAAAGATAATAAAATCCTTTCCCATAGTTTTTTTTTTCCAAAAAAAAAAAAAAAAAAAAAAACCCATCAAACGCGTATTTGAATTTCTGTCTCCAGCGCCCACCGCCATACCCGTACCATGCACGTAAAGATGACAAAAGATCGCTTTTAGTTTTTTGCCTTACCCCAAACAGGGACCCTTTTTTAAAGAAAGCTTCCTATGCTTCTTCCTACAAAGTATAAAGTCCTATCCAACACACTGTCGCCAACTTGGTCTCTTTGCCAGCTGAACCAATATCGCGTTCTGTTTTGGTAACACAAAACTAGTTAAAAAGTCTCTTTTTATATAATATTCTATCTGGCTATTGCCATATTACTACGTATCCACAGCCATATCTCCACTTTTTAAGGCTGGCAAGTTTTAGACTTTTATCAGTTTCACGGATTCTATATAAAGGCTTTACTTACTCAGATTTCCTCATCAAACAAAACCCTCTCCTCTTTCTATATCTATCAAAACCAAAAACTTCTCCTTCCTTCCTCCCTCTAGAGCTCTATCTGAGTTGGTAAATTATCAAAATGTTCAATATTGTGCCAATTATTCCTTTGTTCATAATCATGAATTCTTTTCTAATGGCTACCGCCTTGGCCGGTAACTTCTACCAAGACTTTGACATCACTTGGGGCGATCACCGAGCTCAAATACTGAATGGAGGCCAACTTCTCACCCTCAATCTTGACAAGGCTTCTGGGTCGGGTTTTCAATCAAAAAAGGAGTACTTGTTCGGCAGGATCGACATGCAAATCAAACTTGTACCTGGGAATTCAGCTGGCACCGTCACTGCATACTATGTAATAATAACATATACGTTATCTTTTTGTTGATTTATATATGTTCTAATTATATTTTGGCCAACTTTGAAGTACTTGAAATTGACGTATACTATATATCTGTTTGCAGTTATCTTCTCAAGGACCAGCACATGATGAGATTGATTTTGAGTTCTTGGGAAACTTATCCGGAGATCCTTACACACTTCATACCAATGTCTTCAGTCAAGGAAAGGGAAACAGAGAGCAACAATTCCATCTTTGGTTTGACCCCACAAAGGCCTTCCACACCTATTCCATTGTTTGGAACAAGCAACGCATTATGTAAGGAAAAATATTACAAAATGTTTCATTAATTTTCATTAATATAACTCAATACAATTAGATTAACTAACAATTTATAATTCAATATTTGAGCAGATGTTTGGTGGACAACATTCCAATCAGGGTGTTCAACAACTTGGAATCATCAGCTGGCGTCCCATTTCCCAGGAGCCAACCACTGAGGATTTACTCAAGCTTGTGGAATGCTGATGACTGGGCAACAAGAGGTGGGCTTGTCAAGACTGATTGGACAAAGGCTCCTTTCACTGCCTCTTACAGGAACTTCAAGGCCAATGCTTGTGTTTGGTCAGCGGGAAAATCAAGCTGCGACTCAACGAGTACTTCCGCCGCTCTTGAGGATGCCACGTGGCAGGATCAGGGGCTTGATGCTGCCGGTCGGAACAGACTCCGGTGGGTGCAACAGAAGTACATGGTTTATAACTACTGCACTGACTTCAAACGCTTCCCTCAAGGCCTCCCTCCTGAATGCAAGCGATCTAGATTCTTCTAAACGTATTCAAAATTCATTATGCGTATAATTTGACATTCAATTTGTTTATATTTGATTTGTATATTGTGTGAGATACTGTTACCACATATATCAAATTCTTTAATTCGTTTTGTAAACATTAATAAGTGCAAGTGTTCAAAAGGTTTTGCTTCTTTCTCTATTATTTTGTCATTCCCCCCGAATTAGCTTATTTCTGATTTGCGCTTATCAAATATCTCAGACGTCCCATTATAAATAAATTGTTCGCAAGAGTTGGTTACTGCTTAATTCTTGTCAAGAATACAACCATGACAAAGGATGAAGCTTTGTGTTTAGTTAAAATTCCTTTTTGCCTTTTACTATGCAGTTGTCTAAAGTATCCATGATGCTTGTAGAATCACTCAAAAAAACCCTCACTAGTCAATACTAAATAAGATCATTTCTAGTGTTGATTAATAATAATTAGTTTTTGTTTTTTTGTGAGCAATTAAAAACATAACAATAGGAATAAGTGGTTGTAAGCATAGCCCAACACTAAATCACATCCGACTACATCTAAAGATAAAAGGTTGAAATCTCCTGCCGTTAACTTAAGGAAAAAAACAGCAAAACAACAAAACAAAAGATACTTTGATCTAGCTCCCTTTCGGTGATGATTTCCCAGCATGTACCCCTCTGTTGATGTTACTTCCTTTTGGGTGCGGATTCTCAACTTTAAAAATAAAAAACAAACAAAATTCTCAAATTCTCACATGATTATTTTTTTCTCTTAATTTCCAAAATAAAACTCCCCTGTTGTTTCTATATTTCTTCTATTCGCTATAAAAAGTAGACTTTTAGTCACAACAATGTTTAGCAAAATTTTTAGTTATAAAAAAATGTTACGACTAGTGTGTATTTAGTCAAAGCTTATAGTTCAATTTTTATTGTTTTCAAAACTTTTAGCTATATTGTTTTTAGTTATACATATTCCGTTGACTAAAAACTCCATGGCTAAAAGTTTTAGTCACAACAAAAATTGAACTAAAGTTGTGATTAAATGCACATTAATCACAATACAATGTTGTGATTAAAGTTTTGCCAAAAACTATTATGATTCTTACCTTTTAAAGAGCCTTAATTTCTAGAAATTATCTAAATTGTCTTAAAAAAAATTGTCTAAATAATCACTTACTGTTGTGGTTAATCTCAAAGGCCCATGGCCCAAAGGCCAGATTAACGATAGAAACAAAAAGCCTAAGTCCATTGGAATAAATCAGTTAGAAGAAAGCTCTCCCTGATGTCTGAGATAAACCTAACGAGTGACACGTTTTGATTAGCGGTGAACAGCGGGCGGTTTGACGGTTTTTGGGCAGGTGCGGTGCTGTTTTTTTAGATGGCGAGTTGGCGATTAACCAACCCACAAACCGCCCACCACATGGCGGGTGGTTTCGGTTTAGTTTTGGGTGGTTGCGGGTGGGTTAAGGTGGTTTAGACCTATGCTATTGCCTAATGTAATTTTTTGGACCTTTTTTTTTAAGTGAAGAAAATTTGTAGAAAATATAATATGATAATACATAAAGCATTCCCAATAACAAGCAAGTTTGATGCCTAAAGACAGTGACTATATTCAAAACTACAAATTAAGAAACATAATCATTTACTGCAACAAGAAACATCAACTACAGATGAAGTGATGAATAAAGTCAAGAGTCCATAAAGATTAAAGCCTATTCACTGGGTTCGAAAATAATAAAATGCTACAAATGAAATGATGAACAAAGTCAATTGTTCTTTTTCTTTTTAGGGCCTTTCTCTACTAACTTACTTGATTTGAATTTTGATCACTTCACAAAATAATAGGATAATTTCCAGTTTCCAATATGTCAAGAGGCAGTCGAGCCCTTGCTTGGAGTGTTGGATTGTTTAATCATCTCTAAAATAAGAACAAAATCAAATAAATGATAAGTTTTTTTTTTTTTAAATATATAGGTGGACGGGTTCGGGTTGAACCCACCCTCAAAAACTTAAAACCAAACCCGCCCACCTAAATATTGAACCCGCCCACCAGTGGGTTGCTAACGTAAACCCGCTTTTTTTAAGATGAGCGGGCGCGGGCGCAGGCGCAGGCGCGGGCGGTTAGCGGGTGCGAGGTGGTTTTTGTACAGCCCTAGTTGAGATAACAAGGTGACTAGGTTCATTGAACGTTACCAAACGATTTTGAATGGGTGAGTCAACTGAATCGCCTTAGAATCAGAAATAATATATCATGCTAGATTCGAGGAGTGGTCAACTTCAAGATAACAGGAAACCGATTGAGATATTGGTACAAAAGGGGTATTCTTCAATTAATTTGATTTTATCTTTCCATAATTAAATTGTATCGTTTCTACAGCTATAAATGGAAGTGAGAACCTCAAAAAAGGGACTTTAGTCTCTCGTGCATGTATTCTATGTAAATAATGAAATTCTCTCTCAAAGTTGGCGCAGCTCTCAACAAGTAAACAATTATAATTTCTGATATTTTGTTCATTTTCTACAATTTATTTCATTATTTTGTGAGTTTTGCACTCGTTGTGAGGCATATTTGAGGGTTTTATTATAGGCGAATTTATACTATCAACACCAAGCCCAAGTCTAGTGGAATAAATCCATTAGAAGAAAGCTCTCCATGATGTTGAGATAAACCTAATGAGTGATATGTCAAGATAACAAGGTGACTAGGTTCATTAAATGTTACTCGACAATTTTGAATGAGAAAGTCAACTAAATCTCCTTAGAATCAGAAACAGCATATCATGCCAGATCCAAGGAGAGGACAACTACAAGATAATAGGAAGCCGATTGACATATGGGTGGAAAAAGGATATTCTTGAAATAATTTGATTTTATCTTTCCATAATTAGATTGTATTATTTCCACAGCTATAAATAGAGGTGAGAACTTCAAAAAAGAGACTCTAGTCGCTTGTGCATGTATTTTGTGAAAAATAATGAAATTCTCTCTGAAAGTGGACTTAGCGCTCAACGAGTGAACAACTATAATTTCTAGTATTTTGCACATTTTCTACAATTTATTTCATTACTTTGTGAGTGTTACACTCGTTGTGAGGTATAATTGAGGGTTTTATTGTTGATGAATTTCTACCATCAACACTAGATAAACAGTTTTATAGTTCATTATTTTCTTTAAAAAAATACAAAAAGTCGAACCCACAACCCCTCACATGTTATTAGGCCATAGTGTTTTGTGCATAATTCTATCTTTTCTTTGTTATAAATTGGATTAATTTTGTAAAGGTTCCCTCAATTTTGTAATCAAGTTTAAAAGTTTATATATTAATAAAATGATGATATGACACTAATTATAATTTTATAAATGCCCCCAAACTATTGATTTTAAGTCACATTATCCCTTGAATTATTCAATGAACATTTAAATTGTATTGTTTCTACAGCTATAAATAGAGGTGAGAACCTCAAAAAAGCAACATAATTTGCCTCCAGATTTGAAAACCCATCTCAAGCTAATTAGTAACATTGCTGCTCTTAAGAATTATATAAAATAATGCATAAAATAACCTAGTCACAATTAGAAGCTCATATATATAGCCTTCTAAAACCTCAAACTCTACACAAAAACATTTGGCTAGATTGACTGGAAATGGCAAGTCAACTAGAGTTGATGATTGACTAGAGACTAACAAGGCCCATATAAAATAAATCAAGAAAAGAATATTCTAAGATCCCACAAAGACTAAAACAACCAAAGCTACAAATGAAAGAAGTAATCACATCAATCTTAAAGAAGAAACAACCTCAAGACAAATAAAAAAACATGCAAATGAAAACATAAAGTAGAGCCAAATAAGGAAGTTGTCCATGCTTTAGTTAACTCATAATTAACTCCAAAATCAGGCAATGGGGAGGCCAAATATGACCTCTATAAATATGGGACTAATCCCACGAAATGTATGCCGTTGTCCCAGCATATTCTTTCTTTTTCTTTCTACTTTCTCACTATACTTTCTCTCTCTAAATCCCCTCCTCTCTCCCTCTCACTCTCTAGCACCTTGAATCTTGTACAATTTGCTCATATTGTAAAACCCTAAGACATTATAGTAGATGTAGCCTCTATCTGGAGATGAACCACTATAAATACATGTGTTTCTTTTATTATGCTTTATGCCATGTTTTCTTTATAGGTTGACTCGAGGCTAACTAACTAGCTCTCACCTGATCGATTCCCAAGGACAGCCATTGGCCCTTAAACAAATCTACTTGTAAATTCACCCTCTATAATTTGGCGCCCACTGTGGGGCCTATGGCTAAAATTGTGGGTATCAATGGCATGATGGCGATTGGCGCTACAAGTAGAACAATGGCAACACCTCTACAGCAAACGAGGAGATGATTCCAGGAGCTTAATTTTCTCAAACGACCAATGACTGTGTGATGACTGATATCCTTCAATAGAAGGAGGCAAGTAGCAAGCAAATTACATAGAAAATAGCCAAAAACGAAGAGCTTTGTAGGCGATTAGACAGCCACTTTGCGTAACTCACATCCACGATGACAGGACTATGCAAAGTGGCTCTTCTCAAACCCCATATATCCTGATCCATCAAATGCGGCCTTCCATAGACTATGCAGCCCATAACAACTAGCCAGAACGCCACCACGATGACGAAGCTGTTGATCTTAAAAAAGCTATTGTTAGTGAGGTGAAAAATACGGAAAGGCGAATGTTGCAAGCTTTGGGACATCTAGTGTCATATGAGGAATAATTGCAAGAAACGGAGCAATCTCCTTTCGTTTAGGCGGTGGTGGACATAGATATTCTGCCAAAATTTCATACTCCTACTCTCCTAAAATTGATGGCACGACTCCTCTGCATGAACCTGTGGCCCACTTTCAACAGTTAATGTTTGGGACTAAACTCTTAAAGGAATCACAGGATGGCAAAGTGTAACAACCAGATTTTAATTAAGTGCAATTAATATGTAAGATGGTGTATTAGTGTGCCTAAATGCAATTTAAACTTAATTTATTTAATTGTGGTGTTTTTCAATTTATTTCATCTTTTATTATTTTAATTGTTATTTTGAATTTTGGAACAAAATAATTTGTCAAAACTCCAAGCAAGTCCCTTTTGCTGAAAACTTGAATTGTTTGGAATCTACTCATAAAAACAAGAGCAGCCCATGGTTTTCTCCAAACCGGTTGCCATTTCCTCTATTTATTTCACTCTTCCTCTCCTCATTCTCCCATTCTCTCACAGACTCTCTCTTTCTGTCTCTTTTTCTTGTTTCTCTCTTCTCTCTCCCTCCCATTTTGATTCAAAAAATTTTGGAGCTCATGCCTTAAATCTCAACTAGATTGGAAGCTTAGAGACTCAATGGAGCATCCACAAACTTGATTTCAAGCTCGGATTTGAGGTTAGTTTAAATTTTCTTCAAATTTCAAAATTTTAACTTTTCTTGGAATATTGAAATCTGAGTTTGTTTTAGCATAGAAAACCTTTCTATCTAAGTTGTAGGACCCAAATCATCTGGAATCTAAGCTTGATTTGATGAAAAATGTATTGAACCAAGCTTTTCTCTTTTTCTTCATTTTTGGATTTTTTTAAAAATTTTTAAGAAAATCTTTTTAAAAGTATTTAAAAGTGTTTTAGCATGTTTATCTATCATTTATGAACGTTTGTATGCTCTAGGAACTGAGAAAAAAGGTTGAAAATGAGATTTCGAGCTCGGGGAGGCCAAGACTCGAAGTTTGGAAATTCCAAATTTTTCTAGTTCGACAGGCCGACCAGATTGGCAGGCAGGACTCATGAGTTTGGCATGGCGGAGGGCAGTTTGGCAGGCAGGTCCTATACGACCAGCAGGTCGAACTATGGAGTTTGGCAAGCTAGACCAAGGAATGCTACTGGCCAACTGGGCTTTACAAAAATTTGTTGTTTCTCACTAGTTTCTACTATTTAAAACCTAAACATAGATTTTAACCTAATGGCATGATTTTGCAAACTAGAATGGCACACTAAGACACTATAAGATAGCAATGTAGAGTAGTATACTCTAAGATAGATATTAACAAATCTAGCTTATATTTAAGGTTGTTCATGGTTTCGTAGAGTTAACGTATAGCGGATTGGGACTACAATGTCAAACATTGGTGCTGGATATCGAGGTAAGACTTCTATCCCCTTCTTTGGTAGCTAGGTTTTTATATGATTTTGGCCTAAAAATGAATTTTTTTCAAAATGTATCAATGAATTATTAAAAAAAAAAAGGGGTTTCATCAGTTGTTTTCATAAACTGTTGAATGATGTGATACTTATAGTGAACAGTATAATGAATGTAAAAGAACTCACTTAGTAAGATGAGATTTGAATAATAAATTATACATTAGTGCATGAAGCCATACTCAGAGATCAGGTCGTGTAGCGTATGACATTAGGGGTAGCTCCTAAAACCTTGCTTGGCCACTACAGTGGTGATATTTATGGTTTGCCCAAGAAAATATTATGAGATCATTTCTGGACAAACGATGAGTTGTTTTTGGTAAGAACGATTTAATTGAATTTATTTATTTAATTTTGTTTTCTAAATATTTTCCTGAATCATAAATTTTATATTCAAATTAAAATATTTTTCGAACTTAGTCCTACTGAGCCTTTCGTTCACATTTTATTTGTTTTTAAACCTTTTTCCCTAGGTGGAATACAGCTTGGGACCAATTAGGAGGCTACTAATCAGACTCATGAGCAGTAGAAGATTTTGAGTAGGTTATTTGTGTCATTTAATCGAGGCACATAATATTTTAATTTCCTCTTTCTTACAATGGACTGTGGTTGAAATTTTAATTATTGTCGATATTATGTGTGTGCATAAGTTGTGGGTCCGATGGGGCCCAACTCGT
Organism: Artocarpus heterophyllus; assembly: GCA_025403435.1. Taxonomy (NCBI): domain Eukaryota; kingdom Viridiplantae; phylum Streptophyta; class Magnoliopsida; order Rosales; family Moraceae; genus Artocarpus; species Artocarpus heterophyllus. Next base: position 26,377,854 of record CM046348.1, on the reverse strand, counting down.
ATTCCTCTCTCTTTATTATTTTATTTTATCTTATTTTATCTGTTTATTTATTTTGACAAATACATTTAAAAATTTAAAACCCATTACGTTTTCCTGATTACTTAAATCTTTAATTGGCAATTTTTAATTAAATTTGATTTAATTAACCTAATTAATTTGTCACCTCACTTTACGGTTTTCAGGGCGTGATAGAAAAGGCTTTTCTACATACTTGATTTTTTTGGTGTTTATGCTTTTTTTTTTTACAAACTTAACTTTGGCTATATGGTGAATTAGGTAATGGTCATATCATCTACAATTTTTTTGATGGATAATATATTAATGAGCTGTTTTTGGTAAGAATGATTTAAGTGAATTGATTTGGATTAATAATTCTGTCTCAACAAATCAATTCACTTTAGACGATCATTTGTATTGTATCTTAATCCTTAGATGAATAGTGGGCTCTTCGTCTTAACTTATATCTTTTGATGTACCAAAAAGTGACATCCACATTTTAATAATGGTACGCATACCAGTACGTTGGAGGCATAACTCTTGATAACGTAGACCTATTATTCCTAGATATAGAATCCATAGCTCCTCTTTAAGAGCAGTTGATATCCTCTTGTATGTGTTACCTTGTAATAGGAAAACTAAAGTGCTCAACCATTTAGATACATAAGTGTAACCGAATGGTATGCTATCTTTGGATGGTAAGTTTTTCGATGGTAAGATAATGGAACATAAGATAAAAATAATCAGAAAGGTAGGACAAAACTTGCCCTTAAGCCGATATGGATAATCCTATAGGGATATGATACATTATGATATGTCATGGAGACTTAGCTACACAGGCTTCGTAATTCTATATAGTTTGAGAATACAGTTCTAAGCTTTTAATGGAGTAGGGTTAGAGCTGATAATTATGAAATGTATATATGGGATATTGAGTTTCATAATTATCGAGAGCTTGAACTATATAGATCCATCAGGTTCCCTTTGCTAGCTCACAAAAATTCTATAATGATACAGCGTGCTTTTTCAATAATTGGTGACTTATGTCAAATTTATCAAATTGGCTAAAATTTCATAAAATTAGATAACTCATGTTTGTTTATCGGTTGAATTAATTTTGAATTAATTTTGTTTATTAATTGGATTATTTTTGAATTACTTCAAGATAAACTTGTTGAATTATTGGAATATTTATTTTCCTTGAGATTTATCTAGATATGACTGCTTTAATCAGATAACTTCTCTGTTGGGTTACTTGAATTAAAACTGAGGCCCCATCCGAAGTGTCTCGAGTGGGAAATAAAGATTCGCAGAGATCTTTTATCGGAAGTTCGGCAAGCCGATCTTTAAGTTTGGCTTGCTGATTGAGGAGGTTTGATAGGCCGATCTGCCAGTTCGGCCATCCGACCAGGCGATAAAAGGATCATGCGTTTTCATGTGGATTTTATAAGATATTGATTCTGATCTTATTCTAATTTAAATTTTTGAGGCCTTATCTGATAAGGACTGACTCCTGAGCCTAACCTCTATATAAACGAGAGTGAGTCTCATTATTATTCAAATCAGTTGAGAAATCTAGAGTGAGGCTCTGTTAGTGAGACTTTGAAACTCCCTAGAGAGCTATCATTCACAAATCACAAATTATAGCTTTGGGTATTTCTCAATTGGTTGGAAGGAGAGCCACCTGGGAAAAGCTGAATGACGTGAGCCCACACTTACTCCAATCGAGGATAGAGAATAGTAAAGTAGGCCAGTTGGTTAAGATCCTTCTGGAACGTTACTTTTCTTCACTGATTGTGGTAGCTTTTCGGCATATATAAGGTTAGTAAGATCTAGTTAATTTATGCATATAGCGTGTCAAACTTGTGTTTTGAAAAATAATCTGATATAAAAATTTTTAAAATTCTGTTGCGTACTATTTTTCTAACAATTGGTATCAAAGACATGGTTTTTATGTAAATTTACAAGTTTGTGATCATGCTATACATATAAATTATGTGATCTTGATCTCTCCTATACTTGAATTTAATTTTTAGAGAGTTGACACTCTAGGGTTTCTATACATTTTTATGTTGTCATGGATTATATGGTGAATGCTTATTAATTAATTATGGTTGATTAAATTATTATTTAATTAATTATTAATTAATTAATTAATACTTGTTATGGTTCCTTAGATGTTAGAATATGTGTCTAAGTTTTTCAAGTAGTTAGATAGCGAACTATCATCTCTGTCTAGAAATTATTATTTAATTTTAAATTTATAAGAATTTTGTAATTAAATAATCATTTAGAGAAGACAGATCTACAAGATGGATGATGGCATTCCTAGGTATTTCTTGAGTCTCTAATTTTATGTTTTTGAATTGTTAAAAATAAAATTGATAACTTACATCAAAAACGGTAATTTTTGGAAATGAGTGATCTCTGCTCGGTCAGCATGTCAAACCCTCTAGTTCGACAGGCCAATGGTCGTAGGATCGGCAAGCCAGACTTTCGAGTTCTACAGGCCGTTAGCGGGGCAGAAATTTTTTGGCTCTGGCGGCAAATTGAACTTTTCAGTTCGGTAGGCTGAACTGTCATGACCGGTGGGCCGACCTGAAAAGGTCGATGGCTGGAGGGTCATGACTTGCAGGCCGATTACACAGATCAGCTAGCCTGCAGAAGTTGGTAATTTTTCACAAAAGGTGCATTTTTTGATGCAGTTTTGATTTTATTTTTGGGACAATTCTAAGAAACATTAAAATTTGGGTATAACTGGAAATATGGAGTATTCGATCTATGTGTGATTAAAGGCTTGAAGATGGACATTACATGAAGAAAGATACAACATAAGGATTCAAGGATGAAGAATCAATAATATGTTTTGATTATTCTCTTGTAATCTTTGTTTTCTATTCTCTAGGGTGGAACCATAATATTACGGTTATTTATTATTATTTTGCTTGTAGCTTTTCTTGATTACTTTGCTTGTCTGCATTATAATATGATTTGCCATATATATTGATAACATGCCATACAGAATTTGGAGTGCTGCTTAATTAAAAACTGTTCATGCATATTTTAAAATAAAACCTTGATTTCAAAAGATTGAGTGGGAGAAGGTTTTTGAAGAGAGGACCTAAGGCCTCTATCATTGGTCCATAGGTAGCACATGGTGGTTTCGACTCCTAGGAAAGGACTTCATTATGTACCAGGTTGGATCTCCGAGAGGATTAGGTATTTTAGCATGATTTAAAATTGCACACCTCTAGGTGATGATTATAAAACATGGATAAAATATTGAAACGATAGTTATACACTCATGTTAATTTTATTATTAACCTCCCTCGGAGCTCTATTAATAAAATTAATGGCCAAAGAAACGATTATAAATATATGCTGGATCATACGGGTCCTAGATAGCATATATTTATTAGGAGGGGGGTCTGTGCTCTTGATTAAATTTGGCATGAATCTCCTAGGAGCTTGTTGAATTCTGAGTTAGGAATTATTATTGTAAGGTTGTTATATTTTCAAGGTTTTGACACATAAATATATTTGTATGTTTTTACATGATTATGTTATCTTACTAAATTATTATTATATGTTTGCTTATGTTTCGTATATGATTCTTTATTATAGATTAAAAATATTTAAAAATAATTTATCATCGATACTTGACAAAAGCCAATTAACCGGTGAGAATTATAATGATTGGAAACAGAACCTAAATATCGTCATCTCCTTTAAGAAACTGAAATTTGTGCTGACAACCTCTTGTCCTCCCTAGCGTCCAAGAAATTCCACCAACGATCAAATCCAAGCATATGATCATTGGAAAGATGCTAATGATTAGGTTCGCTGCTATGTTATGGCCAGCATAAATAGCATGCTGCAGGCTCAACATGAGGATTATGAGACTGCTAAGCAGATCTTGGATAATCCGAAAGACATGTTTGGAGGCCATGCCCAAACAAAGCGGTAAGGGGTGCTTCAAAAACTCTTGAACTATAAGCAGAGACCAAGGGACGTCTGTAAAGGAGCACACGATGTTGGTCATTGGTTACCTCGCTGAGGTAGAAACCAATGGAGACGACATCGACGTTGAAACTCAAATGACTATGGTCTTTGAGACTTGTTTAGAGCTACTTTTAATTTAAGTAATTAGCGAGATATGACCTTAATAGAATTAATGAAACAATTATAGAAGTTCGAACTGCTGATCAGGGAGTCTTTCGTTGGTGGCGAGGCCAATTTGGCGGCTACTTCTGGTTCTAATCCCAACCCTATTAATGGAAAGAAGTAATGGGCCAAGAATAGGAAGTCTTATGTTCTTGTAAATGGCAAGAAGAAGAAGAAGAGGAAGAACCTGAAGAAGCTTAAGTGCTTCTTCTGCGGAAAGGTCAGGCATATTAAGAGGAATTGCAATGACTTCCTTTCCTAAGGAGGTAGGTGTGATATTCTATATTTTGAAACTTGTTTGGTTGAGGAATACAGTGATATTTGGGTCATAGATTCTAGTGCAACTAATCATGTTTGTGTTTCTCTACAGGGGATTAAAGAAACGAGAAGTCTGCTTTATGAAGACTTTACGCTTTAGATAGGCGATGAATCCTTAGTCCTAGCTGACGCAGTGAGAGATGTCCATCTACATTTTGATAATTATAGGAATATAATTTTGCGAGATTGTTTTTATGTTCCTAAATTTAAAAGGAATTTAATTTTTGTAGCTTGTTTATTTAAATACTCCTATTTGGTTTCTTTTAATAATAAAGTGGTGATTCTAAAAATAAATCTTTTATCTGTTCTAGATGGATGCAAAATAATTTATATTTTATCAAACCTAAGATGGACTTACTGCTTAATGCTGAGATGAATGATAATAACTCTAAAAGACCTAAAACTTCTCACTCTAATAAGACTTATCTTTGGCATTTGCGCCTTGGTCATATTAACTTGATTGAAATTCAAAGGTTGGTAAGGGATGGACCTTTAAGTCACTTAAAGGTAGAATCTATACCTCAATGTGAATCTTGTTTGGAGGGTAAAATAACCAAAAGACCATTCGGTTCTATGAGCAATAGGGCCAAAGGGGTTCTAGAAATTATGCATAGTGATGTTTACGGACTGATGAACATTCAAGCACAAGGAGGGTATGAGTACTTCGTCACTTTTATGGATGATTACTCAAGGTATGGATATGTGTGCATGATGCACTACAAAAGCAAAACTTTTGACAAGTTCTAGGAGTTTCGAGCTGAAGTGGAAAAGCAATTGGGTGACCCATAAAGGTGCTTTGATCCGATTGTGGTAGAGAATACCTTTCTAGTGAGTTCTTAGGACACTTATTAGAGAATGGGATTTTATCCCATTTGACTACACCAGGCACTCCGTAGGAGAATGGCATTGCAGAGAAAAGAAATAGGACTTTATTGGACATGATAAGGTCTATGATGAGTTATTCATCATTGTCTTTATCCTTTTAAGAATATGCACTACAAAACGCATGTTATCTTTTGAACAACATGCCTTTAAAATCGGTCCCTAAAACTCCTCACGAGTTGTGGACAGGCAAAAAGACATCCTTAAACGATATTCGTATATGGGGATGTCTAGCTGATGTCCAATTTAAGGATGTAAATAAGTTAGAAGCATGTTCGGAAGTTTGCATGTTTATAGGATATCTAAAAGGGACTAAAGAAAGTTATTTTTATAATCCAAAGGAAACTAAAGTCGTGGTTTCAACTCATGCAACTTTCCTTGAGGAGAGTTACATGGATGACTTTAAGCCTCAAAGCAAAGTGGTGCTTAAGGAGTTAAGGACTGAGTCAATCACTCTGGGGGTTCCAGTAGAAACCACTTCAATCGGTGTAGATAACCAAATGAACCTAAACAACAACCTAAGGGGCTTCGGCATAGTGGGAGGATCGAGCATCAATCTGAGAGGTATATGTTCAATGGTGAGGCACCTTTTTGGCTAAACTTGATGAACATGACAGGGATCCTTATACTTATGCAGCGGCTATGGAGGATGTTGATTCGAAACTCTGGACAAGGGCTATGAACACAGAGACGAAGTCTATGGAGACTAATTGGGTCTATGAGCTTGTAGATCTTCCTGAAGGGGCAAAACCCATAGGGTGTAAATGGATCTTCAAGGGAAAGAGAGGAATGGATCGAAATGTCGAAACCTTTAAAGCTAGACTGGTAGCTAAGGGTTACGCACAAAAAGAAAGAATCATTTATGAGGAAACCTTTTCACCTGTAGCCATGCTTAAGTCCATCCAAATTTCGTTGTCCATAGTTGCTGCTCTTGATTACGAGATTGGACGGATGGATATCAAGACAGCTTTTCTAAATGGCTATCTTGATGAGTCCATATATATAGAACAACCAGACGGGTTCAAGATCAAGGGTCAAGAGGGTAAGGTTTGTAAGCTGCTAAAGTCAATTTATAGACTCAAGCAGGCTTCTCGTTCTTGGAACATAAGATATGATCAAGTGATCAAGACTTATGGGTTCTCACAAAATGTGGATGAAACATGTGTGTACAAACACATTAAGGATGAGAAAGTGGTTTTTCTACTGCCCTATGTAGATAACATTCTGTTAATTGGCAATGACATTAGGGTGTTGTCGTCGGTCAAATTATGGTTGGCTAAGTAGTTTGACATGAAGGACTTGGGTGAGGCTAATTTTGTTCTTGGTATTTAGATTTTTCACGATACGAAGAACAAAATGGTAGCTTTGTCATAAGTCAGCTACATAGATAAGACTCTCAGCAGGTTTGCAATGCAGGATTCCAAGAAAAGGGGCAACCATCTAGGTCTGGAATTACTCTTTCTAAGAAAGACTCTCCGAAGTCTGAGGAAGAAATAGAATACATGAAGAAGGTGCCTTATGCTTTGGCAGTGGGTAGTCTCATGCATGCTTTGCATACGACCATATATTTATTATGCGGTCAGAATTATGAGTCGATTGCAAGCGAATCTAGGACCGAACCACAAGGTTGCGGTCTTAAGAACCTGAGAATGACTCAATGGTATATGTTTGTGTATTCGGGTGAGGATTTGACTCCTCTAGGGTACACTGACTCAGTTTTCTAATCCTGTCTAGATTCTAGGAGACTGACTTTAGTTTTGTGTTTACTTTGGGCGACGGTGCCATCAATTGGAGAAGTGTGAAGCAAGATTGCACTTCATATTCAACGATGGAGGCCGAGTATGTGGCAGCTAGTTATGCTTCAAAAGAAGCAGCGTGGCTTCGCAAGTTCTTTGGGGATCTTGAGGTAGTTCCTAGCATGGACAAGGCGGTATTACTGTACTGTGATAACAGTGCGGCAGTAGCTAATGCTAAGGAACCAAGATTTCACAAGAAGAGTAAGCATATTGATCGAAAGTATCATGTAATAAAGGACTTTATGGAGGGTAGGCATGTCACAGGGTGTAAAATCGCATCGGAGGACAATTTAGCTGATCCATTCACGAAGACACTTACAGGGAGAGTCTTCGAGAGGCATGTGGAAGCTATGGGGATGTGAGATTTGTCATATTTACTCATTTAGTGCAAGTGGGAGATTGTTAGACGTGTATGCCCTAAGGAGTAAAAATGTAACATGTTTTTTGGAGACATTTTTATCAATAAAGAATTTATTTATTATTCATATACCAATTCTTCTCCTCTTTACATTCATATTTGTTGAATGTATGTTAAGTAAACTTTCATGTTGAGTAAACGAAAGTCTAAGACTGTCGGTCTAAACTTTAAGAATTGGGCATATGATGGACAGATTATGTAAAAGACATGATTCTTAAGTTGACGGTCTAAATTATGAGATCCGCAATCGAGGGAATAAAGTTGGGTACTTTATTCATGTAAAGATTGTTATATTGTCTATATCCCTAATAGGAGATGGTTTATCTTGACCATCGGAGGTGAACTTTGTGAATAGAAACATTGACACATTGTCATAGGTGATGATGTGTTGGATCGGGACATAAAGTGAATAAATTTGGATTAATAATTTTGTCTTGGCAAATTGATTCACTTTAGACAATCATTTGTATTGTATCTTAATCTTGTGTTGATGTGTTGGATGTTAATCCTGTATTGTATCTTAATTCTGTCTTGGCAAATTGATTGTATTGTAGACAATCATAGGTAATGATGTGTTGGATCGGGACATAAAGTAAATAGATTTGGATTAATAATTCTATCTTGGCAAGTTGATTTATTTTAGACAATCATTTGTACTGTACCTTAATCCTGAGATGAATAGTGGGCCTGTTGTCTTGACTTATGTCTTTTGATGTACAAAAGGGTGACATCCACATTTTAATAGTGGTACGCATACTGGTACGTTGGAGGCATGACTCTTAATAATGTAGACTTGTTATTCATAGATATGGAACCCATAGCTCCTCTTTAGGAGTAGTTGATATCCTCTTATATGCATTATTCTGTAATTCAAAAACTGGAGCACTCAACCATTTGGATACATAAGTGTAATCGAATGGTGTACTATCTTTTGGTTGGTAAGTTTTTCGATGGTGAGATAATAGAACGTAAAATAAAAATAATCGGGAAGGTAAGACAAAACTTGTCCTTAAGCCTATTATGGATAATCCTATGGGGATATGATACACTATGATATGTCATGAAGACTTAGTTACACGGGCTTCGTAATTCTATATAGTTCAAGAGTGTAGTTCTAAGCTTTCAGTGAGTAGCATTAGAGTTAATAATTTTGAAATATATATTTGGGATATTGGCTTTCATAATTATCGGGAGCTTGAACTTTATAGGTCCTTCAGGTCCCCTTTGCTAGCTCACAAAAATCCTGTAACGATACTGCATGCTTTTCCAATAATTGATGACTTATTTCAGATTTTGTTGAAATTCGATAAAATCAGATTATTCATGTTTGTTTATCGGTTGAATTAATTTTGTGATAAAATTAATTCAACATAAAGTTGTTGAATTATCAAGAATATTTATTTTCCTAGAGATTATCTAGATATGACTGTTTTAATCAAATAACTTCTCTATTGGATTATTTGAATTAAAACTGAGGCTCTAGCCCAAGAATCTCGGGTAGGAAATAAAGATTCACAGGGATCTTTTTTTTGAGGTTTGGCAGGCCGATCATTAAGTTCAGCTCGCCAATTGAGGAGGTTCGGCAGGCCGATCTGCCAATTTCGCTTGCCAACCTGGCGATAAAAGGATCACGCGAATTTTATCAGATATTGATTCTGATCTGATTTTGATTCAAATTTTTGAGGCCTTATTTGATAAAGACTAACTCCTAGGCCCAACGTCTATATAAAGGGGAGTGAGTCACATTATTATTTAGATCAGTTGAGAAATCTAAAGTGAGACTCTATCAATGAGACTCTAAAACTCCCTGAAGAGCTATCATTCACAAATCACGAATTATAGCTTTGGGTATTTCTCAATTGGTTGGAAGGAGAGCGACCTGGGAAAAGTTGAACGACATGAGCCGACACTCACTCCGATCGAAGATAGAGAATAGCAAAGAAGGCCAGTTGGTTGAGGTCTTTCTAGAAGGTTACTTTTCTTCACTGATTGTGGTAGCTTTTTGGCATTTATAAGGTTAGTAAGATATGGTTAATTTATGCATATGGTGTGCCAAACTTGTGTTTTGAAAAATACTTTGATATAAAAAATTTTAAGATTCCAATGAGTATTATTTTTCCAACTGTATGCATAAGTTGTTGGGTCTGGTAGGGCCCAACTCGTATTCCTCTCTTTTTATTATTTTATTTTATTTTATCTTATTTGTTTATTTATTTTGATAAATACATTTAAAAGTATCAAACCCATCACGTTTTCATAATTACTTAAATCTTTAATTGGCAATTTTTAATTAAAATTTGATTTAATAACTTAATTAATCCGCCACGTCACCTTCTGGTTTTCGGGTCGTAACACAAAGGCTTTTCTACGTACCTAATTTTTTTGGTGTTTATGCGTTTTATCTTTACTAACTTAACTTGGGCTATATGGTGAATTAGGTGATGGCCATATCATCTACAATGTTTTTGATGGATAACATATTGTTGAATACGATGATATTTTTATCCTTATTTACTATCAGAAGTGATTGAAAATATTAACAAATATTAATGTTTTAGTGAGAAGGGGATACATAAATTTATAAATTTAATTATTTATGTTTTATCAAACTTTGTATTTTAGAAATTCCTTTATAAAATTAGTGTTTATGCATGTGGACCTACTAATTTTACATTTTACCATGTTTATTTTGGTCATTTAAATCCATGCAGCAATTTGACCTTATAGTATACCAAACTAGATTATATAGCGTTTGAAACTAATTGCATTTTTAAAACTACAGTTTACTAAACACTCAAATAATTTACGTCACATTGTTTTTTCCTTCAGCACAGTTGACAACAACTTTTTGAAAAGCTATAACATTACAAACTGGCCTTTAAAACACTTCTGGAAGCAAATTTTAGACTCACATAGTCATAAACAACTTTTAAAAAATTCTCTCAAAGAAGCCCATAGAATAGAGCCACCAAGTACCACTAAGGTGGTAGCTATAATAGCATACATGGAAAGACTAATTATCAGATTTCATTGTACCTCTTACCAGGCTATTAAGACTTGGTAGGAATAAAACAAAAGATTATATTATTTCTATTTTTAATAAATAAAAAATTCCAAGCATCTTCGATCACTGGTGCAAGCAGTTGGAGCAAAACCTAGTAGATGCTGGATCGGATTGGTATATGCTAGATGTCGAAGCCGGATGCCAAATGTCGGAGCGGAATCTAGCAGATGTTGGAGCGTAATCTGGCAGAAGTCAAAAATGAATCTATAGATTATCCTCTTTTCTAACAAATAACACCATATTACAGTTTTTTTCCACAAAATCACAAAATAATAAGATTACAAAATCACTACACAAAAACGACGAGATTATACAAATTATCATACAAAAAATAATATAAAAATTAAACAAGATAAGAATAAAAATTAGAAATTAAAAATAGTGTTGTCAATATCAATAACCCCTAAACTTTAAGGTATCCCTCATTTTGCCCCGCTGAACTTTTCAACTCCTCACTTTGACCCCTAAATGTCAAAAATCACTATTTTGCTCTTGTTTCAAAGCTTCCCATTTTGTCTCTTATTTTTCAATTTTCTATTTAAATAGACAAAATTAAGCCAACGTAATTCGCACATGGTCACCTGTAAGGGCAAAAATAAGATTTTATTACTCTCAGGTTTTAGTTCACATTTACACTCTCATTTAATTTTTTTTATTAGTTCTCAATTAAAAAGGTCTATATGCATATTTTTTTCTTGATATTATTCGCGAATATATCCTTATTTTTAATGCATAACTCATCTTTTTAATATTCAAATTTATATATCTACGAACAATATTGACTTATTAAATGAGCTGCGCATTAAAAACGAGAAGAAAAGTAACCCTTCCTAATGAGAGTTCAAATAAAAAATAAAAGCGTAAAGTGAGTGTAAATGTGAAACAAAACTTAAAAGTGATAAAATCTTATTTTTGTACTTACATGTGACCCATGTATAAATCATGTGGGCTTAATTCTATCTATTTGAATAGAAAATAAAAAATTTAGGAGACAAAGTGAACAGTTTTGAAAGTTTATAGGCAAACTAATGTTTATTTAAATTCAAGAGGCAAAATGGAGAGTTTTGAAAATTCAAAGGATAAAGTGATGAATTTTAAAATTTAAAAAGTAAAAATAAAGACCTAAAGTTTAATGGTCATTGGTACTAATAACCCGAAAAAGTAAAAGATTTAGCAGGACCAAAAGGTCGTGTTTTATTTCTAACACAACGTTGAAAATTCTTCAAAATGATGGGAGCCTCTTGATCACGTCAAAAAAAAAAAAAAAATAATAAAATCCTTTCCCATAGTTTTTTTTTTTTCCAAAAGAAAAAGAAAAAAAAAAAACCCATCAAACGCGTATTTGAACTTCTGTCTCCAGCGCCCACCGCCATACCCGTACCATGGACGTAAAGATGACAAAAGATCGCTTTTAGTTTTTTGCCTTACCCCAAACAGGGACCCTTTTTTAAAGAAAGCTTCCTATGCTTCTTCCTACAAAGTATAAAGTCCTATCCAACACACTGTCGCCAACTTGGTCTCTTTGCCAGCTGAACCAATATCGCGTTCTGTTTTGGTAACGCAAAACTAGTTAAAAAGTCTCTTTTTATATAATATTCTATCTGGCTATTACCATATTACTACGTATCCACAGCCATATCTCCACTTTTTAAGGCTGGCAAGTTTTAGACTTTTATCAGTTTCACGGATTCTATATAAAGGCTTTACTTATTCAGATTTCCTCATCAAACAAAACCCTCTCCTCTTTCTATATCTATCAAAACCAAAAACTTCTCCTTCCTTCCTCCCTCTAGAGCTCTATCTGAGTTGGTAAATTATCAAAATGTTCAATATTGTGCCAATTATTCCTTTGTTCATAATCATGAATTCTTTTCTAATGGCTACCGCCTTGGCCGGTAACTTCTACCAAGACTTTGACATCACTTGGGGCGATCACCGAGCTCAAATACTGAATGGAGGCCAACTTCTCACCCTCAATCTTGACAAGGCTTCTGGGTCGGGTTTTCAATCAAAAAAGGAGTACTTGTTCGGCAGGATCGACATGCAAATCAAACTTGTACCTGGGAATTCAGCTGGCACCGTCACTGCATACTATGTAATAATAACATATACGTTATCTTTTTGTTGATTTATATATGTTCTAATTATATTTTGGCCAACTTTGAAGTACTTGAAATTGACGTATACCATATATCTGTTTGCAGTTATCTTCTCAAGGCCCAACACATGATGAGATTGATTTTGAGTTCTTGGGAAACTTATCCGGAGATCCTTACACACTTCATACCAATGTCTTCAGTCAAGGAAAGGGAAACAGAGAGCAACAATTCCATCTTTGGTTTGACCCCACAAAGGCCTTCCACGCCTATTCCATTGTTTGGAACAAGCAACGCATCATGTAAGGAAAAATATTACAAAATGTTTCATTAATTTTCATTAATATAACTCAATACAATTAGATTAACTAACAATTTATAATTCAATATTTGAGCAGATTTTTGGTGGACAACATTCCAATCAGGGTGTTCAACAACTTGGAATCATCAGCTGGCGTCCCATTTCCCAGGAGCCAACCAATGAGGATTTACTCGAGCTTGTGGAATGCTGATGACTGGGCAACAAGAGGTGGGCTTGTCAAGACTGATTGGACGAAGGCTCCTTTCACTGCCTCTTACAGGAACTTCAAGGCCAATGCTTGTGTTTGGTCAGCGGGAAAATCAAGCTGCGACTCAAAGAGTACTTCCGCCGCTCTTGAGGATGCCGCGTGGCAGGATCAGGGGCTTGATGCTGCCGGTCGGAACAGACTCCGGTGGGTGCAACAGAAGTACATGGTTTATAACTACTGCACTGACTTCAAACGCTTCCCTCAAGGCCTCCCTCCTGAATGCAAGCGATCTAGATTCTTCTAAACGTATTCAAAATTCATTATGCGTATAATTTGACATTCAATTTGTTTATATTTGATTTGTATATTGTGTGAGATACTGTTACCACATATATCAAATTCTTTAATTCGTTTTGTAAACATTAAAAAGTGCAAGTGTTCAAAAGGTTTTGCTTCTTTCTCTATTATTTTGTCATTCCCCCCGAATTAGCTTATTTCTGATTTGCGCTTATCAAATATCTCAGACGTCGGATTATAAATAAATTGTTCGCAAGAGTTGGTTACTGCTTAATTCTTGTCAAGAATACAACCATGACAAAGGATGAAGCTTTGTGTTTAGTTAAAATTCCTTTTTGCCTTTTACCATGCAGTTGTCTAAAGTATCCATGATGCTTGTAGAATCACTCAAAAAAACCCTCACTAGTCAATACTAAATAAGATCATTTCTAGTGTTGATTAATAATAATTAGTTTTTGTTTTTTTGTGAGCAATTAAAAACATAACAATAGGAATAAGTGGTTGTAAGCATAGCCCAACACTAAATCACATCTGACTACATCTAAAGATAAAAGGTTGAAATCTCCTGCCGCTAACTTAAGGAAAAAAACAGCAAAACAACAAAACAAAAGATGCTTTGATCTAGCTCCCTTTCGGTGATGATTTCCCAGCATGTACCCCTCTGTTGATGTTACTTCCTTTTGGGTGCGGATTCTCAAATTTAAAAATAAAAAACAAACAAAATTCTCAAATTCTCACATGATTATTTTTTTCTCTTAATTTCCAAAATAAAACTCCCCTGTTGTTTCTATATTTCTTCTACTCGCTACAAAAAGTAGACTTTTAGTCACAACAAAGTTTAGCAAAATTTTTAGTTATAAAAAAATGTTATGACTAGTGTGTATTTAGTCAAAGCTTATAGTTCAATTTTTATTGTTTTCAAAACTTTTAGCTATATTGTTTTTAGTTATACATATTCCGTTGACTAAAAACTCCATGGCTAAAAGTTTTAGTCACAACAAAAATTGAACTAAAGTTGTGATTAAATGCACATTAATCACAATACAATGTTGTGATTAAAGTTTTGCCAAAAACTATTATGATTCTTACCTTTTAAAGAGCCTTAATTTCTAGAAATTATCTAAATTGTCTTAAAAGAAATTGTCTAAATAATCACTTACTGTTGTGGTTAATCTCAAAGACCCATGGCCCAAAGGCGAGATTAACGATAGAAACAAAAAGCCTAAGTCCATTGGAATAAATCAGTTAGAAGAAAGCTCTCCCTGATGTCTGAGATAAACCTAATGAGTGACACGTTGAGATAACAAGGTGACTAGGTTCATTGAACATTAGCAAACGATTTTGAATGGGTAACTCAACTGAATCGCCTTAGAATCAAAAATAATTTATCATGCTAGATTCGAGGAGTGCTCAACTACAAGATAACTAGGAAACCGATTGAGATATTGGTGGAAAAAGGATATTCTTCAATTAATTTGATTTTATCTTTACATAATTAAATTGTATCGTTTCTACAGCTATAAATAGAAGTGAGAACCTCAAAAAAGGGACTTTAGTCTCTCGTGCAACTATTCTATGCAAAATAATGAAATTCTCTCTCAAAGTGGGAGCAGCTCTCAACAAATAAACAATTATAATTTCGAATATTTTGTTCATTTTCTACAATTTATTTCATTACTTTGTGAGTGTTGCACTCGTTGTGAGGCATATTTGAGGGGTTTTATTATAGACGAATTTATACTATCAAAACCAAGCCCAAGTCTAGTGGAATAAATCCATTAGAAGAAAGCTCTCCGTGATGTTAAGATAAACCTAATGAGTGATACGTCAAGATAACAAGTTGACTAGGTTCATTGAACGTTACCCGACAATTTTGAATGAGAAAGTCAACTAAATCTCCTTAGAATCAGAAACAGCATATCATGCTAGATCCAAGGAGAGGACAACTACAAGATAATAGGAAACCGATTGACGTATTGGTGGAAAAAGGATATTCTTGAATTAATTTGATTTTATCTTTCCATAATTAGATTGTGTTGTTTCTACAACTATAAATAGAGGTGAGAACCTCAAAAAAGAGACTCTAGACTCTCGTGCATGTATTTTGTGAAAAATAATAAAATTCTCTCTCAAAGTGGACGTAGCGCTCAACGAGTGAACAACTATAATTTCTAGTATTTTGTGCATTTTCTACAATTTATTTCATTACTTTGTGAGCGTTGCACTCGTTGTGAGGTATAATTGAGGGTTGTTATTGAATTTCTACCATCAACACCAGATAAACAGTTTTATAGTTCATTTATTTCTTTAAAAAAATACAAAAAGTCGAACCCACAACCCCTCAAATGTTATTAGGCCATAGTTTTTTGAGCATAATTCTATATTTTCTTTGTTATAAATTGGATTAATTTTGTAAAGGTTCCCTCAACTTTGTAATCAAGTTTAAAAGTTTATATATTAATAAAATGATGATGATATGACACTAATTATAATTTTATAAATGCCCCCAAACTATTGATTTTATGTCAAATTGTCCCTTGAATTATTCAATGAACATTTAAATTGTATTGTTTTTACAGCTACAAATAGAGGTGAGAACTTCAAAAAAGCAACATAATTTGCCTCCAGTTTTGCATACCCATCTCAAGCTAATTAGTAACATTGCAGCTCTTAAGAATTATATAAAAAAAATGCATAAAATAACCTAGTCACAATTAGAAGCTCATATATATAGGCTTCGAAAACTTCAAACTCTACACAAAAACATTTGGCTAGATTGACTGGAAATGGCAAGTCGACTAGAGTTGATGATTGACTAGAGACTAACAAGGCCCATATAAAATAAATCAAGAAAAGAATATTCTAAGATCCCATAAAGCCTAGAACAACCAAAGCTGCAAATGAAAGAAGTAATCACATCAATCTTAAAGAAGAAACAACCTCAAGGCAAATAAAAAAGCATGCAAATGAAAACATAAACTAGAGCCAAATAAGGAAGTTGTCCATGCTTTAGTTAACTCATAATTCACTCCAAAATCAGGCAATGGGGAGGCCAAATATGACCTCTATAAATATGGGACTAATCCCACGAAATGTATGCCTTTGTACCCAGCATATTCTTTCTTTCTTTATCTACTTTCTCTCTATACTTTCTCTCTCTAAATCTCCTCCTCTCTTCCTCTCATTCTCTAGCACCTCGAATCTTGTACAATTTGCTCATATTGTAGAACCCTAAGACATTATAGTTGATGTAGCCTCTATCTGGAGATGAACCACTATAAATCCATGTATTTCTTTTTTTGCACTTTATGCCATGTTTTCTTTGTAGGTTGACTCGAGGCTAACTAACTAGCTCTCACCTGATCGATTCAAAAGGACAGCCATTGGCCCTTAAACAAATCTACTTGTAAATTCACCCTCTATAATTTGGCCCCCACTGTGGGGCCTATGCCTGAAATTGTGGGTATCAAAGGCATGATGGCGATTAGCGCTACAAGTAGAACAATGGCAACACCCCTATAGCAAACGAGGAGACGATTCCAAGAGCTTAATTTTCTCAAACGACCAATGACTGTGTGATGACCAATATCCTTCAGTAGAAGGAGGCAAGTAGCAAGCAAATTATATAGATAATAGCCGAAAACAAAGAGCTTTATAGGCGATTAGACAGCCACTTTGGCTAACTCACATCCACGATGACAGGACTATGCAAAAAGGATCTTCTCAAAACCCGTATAACCCGATCCATCAAATGCACCCTCTCACCTCACATGTAACTCCACCAAGTACAAACATGATCGTAGGTGCCAATTCATAGTCGACATGATTGAAACCAATCCATAGACTATGCAGCCCATAACAACTAGCTAGAATGCCACCACGATGACGAAGCTGTTGATCTTAAAAAAGCTATTGTTAGTGAGGTGAAAAATGCGGAAAGGCGAATCTTGCAAGCTTTGGGACATCCCGTATCGTATGAGGAATAATTGCAAGAAAGGGAGCAATCTCCTTTCATTTAGGCGGTGGTGGACATAGATATTCTGCCAAAATTTCATAATCCTACTCTCCTAAAATTGATTGCACAACTGGTCGGCATGAACCTGTGGCCCACTTTTAGCAGTTAATGTTTGGGACTAATCTGCTAAAGGAATCACGGGATGGCAAAGTGTAACAACCAGATTTTAATTAAGTGCAATTAATGTGTAAGATGGTGTATTAGTGTGCCTAAATGCAATTTAAACTTAATTTATTTAATTGTGGTGTTTTTCAATTTATTTCATCTTTTATTATTTTAATTGTTATTTTAAATTTTGGAACAAAACAATTTACCAAAACTCCAAACAAGTCCCTTTTGCTGAAAACTTGAATTGTTTGGAATCTACTCATGAAAACAAGAGCAGCCCATGGTTTTCTCCAAACCGGTTGCCCCTTCCTCTATTTATTTCACTCTTTCTCTCCTCACTCTCTCATTCTCTTGCAAACTTTCTCTTTCTCTCTTCTTTTCTTTTTTCTCTCTTCTCTCCCTCCCATTTTGATTCAAAAAATTTTGGATCTCATGCCTTAAATCTCAACCAGATTGGAAGCTTAAAGACTCGATGGAGCATCCACAAACTTGATTTCAAGCTCGGATTTGAGAGTAGTTTAACTTTTTTTCAAATTTCAAATTTTTGTTCCAAATTTTAACTTTTCTTGGAATATTGAAATCTGAGTTTGTTTTAGCTTAGAAACCTTTCTATCTAAGTTGTACGACCCAAATCATCTGGAATCTAGGCTTGATTTGATGAAAAACGTATTGAACCAAGCTTTTCTCTTTTTCTTCATTTTTGGATTTCTTTAAAAATTTCTAAGAAAATCTTGTTTAAAAGTGTTTTAGCATGTTTATCTATCATTTATGAACGTTCGTATGGTCTGGGAACTAAGAAAACAGGTTGGAAATACGATTTCGAGCTCGGGGAAGCCGAGACTTGAAGTTTGGAAATTTTGGCAGGACTCATGAGTTCGGCATGCCGGAGGACAGTTTGCCAGGCAGGTCCTGTACGACCAGTATGTCGAACTATGGAGTTTGGCAGGCTGGACCTAGGAATCCTACAGGCCAACTGGGCTTTACAAAAATTTGTTGTTTTTCACCGGTTTCTACTATTTAAAACCTAAACAGAGATTTTACCCTAATGGCATGATTTTACGAACAACAATGGCATGATCTTACGAACAACAATGGCACACTAAGACACCATAAGATAGCAATTTAGAGTAGTATACTCTAAGATAGATATTAACGAATCTAGCTTATATTTAAGGTTGTTCATGGTTTCGTAGAGTTAACGTATAGTGGATCGAGACTATGGTGTCAAATATTGGTGTTGGATATCGAGGTAGGACTTCTATCCTATTCTTTGGTAGCTAGATTTTTATATGATTTTGGCCTAAAAATGAATTTTTTTCAAAATGTGTCAATGAATTATTAAAAAAAAGGTGTTTCATCGGTTGTTTTCATAAACTGATAAATGATGTGATACTTATAGTGAACTGTATAATGAATGCAAAAGAACTCACTTAGTAACATGAGATTTGAATAATAAATTATACATTATGGCATGAAGCCATACTCAGAGATCGGGTCGTGTAATGTACGACCTTAGGGGTAGCTCCTAAAACTGTGCTTGGCCACTACGGTAGTGATATTTATGGTTTGCCTTAGAAAATATTATGAGACCATTTCTGGACAAACAATGAGTTGTTTTTGGTAAGAATGATCTAATTGAATTTATTTATTTAATTATGTTTTCTAAATATTTTCCTGAATGATAAATTTCATATTCAAATTAAAAGATTTTTCAAACTTAGTCCTACTGAGCCTTTCGCTCACATTTTATTTGTTTTTAAACCTTTTCCCCTAGGTGAAATACAGCTTAGGACTGATTGGGAGGCTACTATTCAGACTCATGAGTAGTAGAAGATTTTGAGTAGGTTATTTGTGTCATTTAATTGTGGCACATAATATTTTAATTTCCTCTTTCTTACATTGGACTGTGGTTGTAATTTTAATTATTGTCGATACTATGTGTGTGCACAAGTTATGGGTCCGATGGGGCCCAACTTGTATTCCTTTCTCTTTATTATTTTATTTTATTTATCTTATCTGTTTACTTATTTTGATAAATTCATTTAAAAATTTAAAAACAATCACGTTTTCATGATTACTTAAATCTTTAATTGATGATTTTTAATTAAAAATTGATTTAATTAACATAATTAATCTGTCATGTCACTTCATGGTTTTCAGGGCATGATAGAAAGGCTTTTCTATGTACCTGATTTTTTTGTTGTTTATGCGTTTTATTTTTACAAACTTAACTTCGACTATATGGTAAACTAGTTGATGGCCATATCATCTACAATTTTTTTGATGGATAATATATTAATGAGTTATTTTTGGTAAGAACGATTTAAGTGAATTGATTTGGATTAATAATTCTGTCTCAACAAATCAATTCACTTTAGATGATCATTTGTTTTGTATCTTAATCCTTAGATGAATAGTGGGCCCGTTGTCTTGACTTATGTATTTTGATGTCCCAAAGAGTGACATTCATATTTTAATAATGGTATGCATACCAGTACGTTAGAGGCATGATCTTAATAATGTAGACCTATTATTCATAGAAATGGAACACATAGCTCCTCTTTAAGAGTAGTTGATATCCTCTTATATGCGTTATCCTGTAATAGGAAAACTGGAGCGCTCAACCATTTAGATACATAAGTGTAACCGAATGGTATGCTATCTTTGGATGGTAAGTTTTTTTATGGTGAGATAATGGAACATAAGATAAAAATAATCGGGAAGGTAAGACAAAACTAACCCTTAAGCCGATTATGGATAATCCTATAGAGATACGATACATTATGATATGTCATGGAGACATAGCCACACGGGCTTCGTAATTCTATATAGTTTGAGAGTGCAGTTCTAAGCTTTTAGTGGAGTAGAGTTAGAGCTGATAATTATGAAATTTATATCTAGGATATTGGGTTTCATAATTATCGAGAGCTTGCACTATATAGTTCCATCAGGTCCCCTTTGTTAGCTCACAAAAATTCTATAACAATACAGCGTGCTTTCCAATAATTGATGACTTATGTCAAATTTATCAGATTGGCCAAAACTCGATAAAATTAGATAATTCATGTTTGTTTATCAGTTGAGTTAATTTTATGATAAAATTAATTCAAGATAAACTTGTTGAATTATCGGGATTAGATAATTTATGTCTGTTTATCAGTTAGATTATTTTTGAATTAATTCAAGATAAACTTGTTGAATTATCTAGAATATTTATTTTCCTAGAGATTATCTGGATATGACTGTTTTAATCAGATAACTTCTCTATTGGGTTACTTGAATTAAAACTAAGGCATTATCCGAAGAGTCTTGGGTGGGAAATAAAGATTTGCCCAGATCTTTTATCGAAAGTTCAGCAAGCCGATCTTTAAGTTTGGCTTGCCGATTGAGGAGGTTCGGCAGGCCGATATGTAGGTTCGGCCATTTGATCGAGTGATAAAGGATCATGTGTTTTCATATGGATTTTATTAGATATTGATTCTGATCTGATTCTAATTTAATTTTTTGAGGCCTTATCTGATAGGGACTGACTCCTGAGCCTAACCTCTATATAAAGGGGAGTGAGTCTCATTATTATTCAGATCAGTTGAGAAATCTAGAGTGAGACTCTGTTAGTAAGACTCTGAAACTCCCCGAAGACCTATCATTCACAAATCACGAATTATAGCCTTGGGTATTTCTCAATTGGTTGGAAGGAGAGCAACCTAGGAAAAGCTAAACGACGTGAGCCCACACTTATTTCTGATCGAGAATAGAGAATAGTAAAGAAGACTAGTTGGTTGAGGTCCTTCTAGAATGTTACTTTTCTTCATTGATTGCGATAGCTTTTTAGCATATATAAGGTTAGTAAGATCTGGTTAATTTAAGCATATAGCGTGTCAAACTTGTGTTTTGCAAAATAATCTGATATAAAAATTTTTAAAATTCCACGGCGTCTATTTTTCTAACAATTGGTATCAGAGACATGGTTTTTATGTAAATTTACAAGTTTGTGATTATGCTATACATATAAATTATGTGATCTTGATCTCTTATATACTTGAATTTAATTTTTAGAGAGTTGGCATTCTAGGGTTTCTATATATTTTTATGTTGTCATGGATTATATGGTAAATGTTTATTAATTAATTATGGTTGATTAAATTATTATTTAATTAATTATTAATTAATTAATTTATACCGGTTATGGTTCCTTAGAGGTTAAATTTTCATGTAGTTAGATAGCGGACTATCATCTAGGTCTAAAAATTATTATTTAATTTTAAATTTGTAAGAATTTTATAATTAAATAATCATTTAGAGAAGACGAATCTACAAATGGATGATGGCATTCCTAGGTATTTCTTGAGTCTCTAATTTTATGTTTTTCAATTGTTAAAAATAAATTGATAACTTACATCAAAAACTATATTTTTTGGAAAAAGGTGATCTCTACTCGGTCAGCATGCCAAACCCTCCTGTTTGGCAGGCCAATGGTCGCAGGATCGACAAGCCAGACTCTCGGGTTCGACAGGCCGTCATCAGAGCAGAAAATTTTTTGCTCTGGCGGCAAGTCAAACTTTACAGTTCGATAGGCCGAATGCCAAAGCCGGTAGGCCGACCTGAAAAGGTCGGTAGGCTAGAGGGTCATGACCAGCAGGCCGATTACACAGAGCAGTTGGCCTGTAGAAAGTTGGTAATTTTTCACAAAAGGTGCATTTTCTTATGTAGTTTTGATTTTATTTTTGGGACAATTCTAAGAAACATTAAAATTTAGATATGACTGGAAATATGGAGTATTCGATCTATGTGTGATTAAAGACTTGAAGATGGGCATTACATGAAGAAAGATACAACATAAGGATTCAAGGATGAAGAATCAATAATATATATTTTGATTATTCTCTTGTAATTTTTGTTTTCTATTCTCTAGGGTGGAACCATAATATTATGGTTATTTATTATTATTTTGCTTGTAGCTTTACTTGATTGTTTTGCTTGTTTGCATTATAATATGATTTGCCACATATATTGATAACATGACATATAGAATAGGGAGTGCCGCTTAATTAAAAATTGTTCATGCATGTCTTAAAATAAAACCTTGATTTTAAAAGAATGAGTCGGAGAATGTTTTCAAAGAGAGGACCTAAGGCCTCTATCGTTGGTCAATAGGTAGCACATGGTGGTTCCAACCTTTAGGAAAGGACTTCATCATATACCAGATTGGATCTCCAAGAGGATTAGGTATTTTAGCATGATTTACGATTGCATACCTCTAGGTGGTGAATATAAATCATGGATAAAATATTGAAATGATGGTTATATACTCATGTTAATTTTATTATTAACCTCCCCTAGGAGCTTTATTAGTAAAATTAATGGCCAAAGAAACGATTATTAATATATGCTGGATCATATGGGTCCTAGATAGCATATATTAATTTGGAGGGAATCTGTGTTCCTGACTAAATTTGGCATGACTCTCATAGGAGTTTGTTGAATTCTGAGTTGGGAATTATTATTGTAAGGTTGTTATATTTTTAAGGTTTTGACACATAAATATAGTTGTATGTTTTTACATGATTGTTATCTTACTAAATTACTATTATATGTTTGCTTATGTTTGGTATATGATTCTTTATTATGATTAAAATGTCTAAAAATAATTTATCATCGATACTTGACAAAAACTAATTAACCGGTGAGAATTATAATGATTGGAAACATAACCTAAATATCATCCTCTCCTTTGAGAAACTGAAATTTGTGCTGACAACCTCTTGTCCTCCTTAGCATACAAGAAATTCCTCCAATGATCAAATCCAAGCATATGATCGTTGAAAAGATTCTAATGATTAGGTCCGCTGCAATGTTATGGCCAGCATAAATAACATGCTGCAGGCTCCACATGAGGATTATGACACTGCTAAGTAGATTTTGGATAATCCGAAAGACATGTTTGGAGGCCAAGCCCTAACAAAGCGGCAAGGGGTGCTTTGGAAACTCTTGAACTATAAGCAGAGACCGGGGGACGTCTGTAAAGGAGCACATGATGTTGGTCATTGGTTACCTCACTGAGGAAGAAACCAATGGAGTTGACATCGATGTTGAAACTCAAATGACGATGGTCTTTGAGACTTGTTTAGAACTACTTTTAATTTAAGTAATTAGCGAGATATGACCTTAACAGAATTAATGAAACAGTTATAGAAGTTTGAACTACTGATCGGGGATTCTCCTGCTAGTGGCGAGGCCAATTTGGCGGCTGCTTCTGGTTCTAATCCCAACCCTAGGAATCGAAAGAAGCAACGGGCTAAGAATAGGAAGTCTTATGTTCCTGTAAATGGCAAAAAGAAGAAGAACAAGAAGAACCCGAAGAAGTTTAAGTGCTTCTTCTACGGAAAGGTCGGGCACTTAAGAAAAATTGCAATGACTTCCTTTCCTAAGGAGGTAGGTGTGATATTCTGTATTTAGAAACTTGTTTGGTTGAGGAATCCAATGACATTTGGGTCATAGATTCTAGTGCAACTAATCATGTTTGTGTTTCTCTGCAGGGGATTAAAGAAACGAGAAGTCTGCTTCATGAAGACTTTACGCTTTGGATGGGCGATGGATCCTTAGTCTTAGCTGAAGCAGTGAGAGATGTCCATCTACATTTTGATAATTATAGGAATTTAATTTTGTGAGATTGTTTTTATGTTCCTAAATTTAAAAGGAATTTAATTTCTATAGCTTGTTTATTTAAAGACTCATATTTGGTTTCTTTTAATAATAAAGTGGTGATTCTAAAAACAAATCTTTTATCTGTTCTGGATGGATGCAAAATAATTTATATTTTATCAAACATAAGATGGACTTACTGATGAATGTTGAGATGAACGATAATAACTCTAAAAGACCTAAAACTTCTCACTCTAATAAGACTTATCTTTGGCATTTGTACCTTGATCATATTAACTTGAATGAAATTCAAAGGTTGGTAAGGGATGGACCTTTAAATCACTTAAAGGTAAAATCTATACCTCAATATGAATCTTGTTTGGAGAGTAAAATAACCAAAAGACTATTCGGGTCTAAGAGCAATAGGGCTGAAGGGGTTCTAGAAATTATGCATAGTGATGTTTACAGGCCGATGAACATCCAGACACAAGGAGGGTATGAGTACTTCGTCACTTTTATGGACGATTACTCAAGGTATGGATATGTGTACCTGATGCACCACAAAAGCAAAACTTTTGACAAGTTCCAGGAGTGTTGAGCTGAAGTGGAAAAGCAATTAGGTAGACCCATAAAGGTGCTTTGATCTAATCAAGGTGGAGAATACCTTTCTAGTGAGTTCTAAGGACACTTATTAGAGAATGGGATTTTATCCCATTTGACTACGCTGGGCACTTCCTAGGAGAATGGCGTAGCGGAGAAAAGAAATAGGACTTTATTGGACATGATAATGTCCATGATGAGTTATTCATCAATGCCTTTATCCTTTTAAGGATATGCACTACAAACCGCATGTTATCTTTTGAACAACATGCCTTTAAAATCGGTCCTTAAAACTCCTCACGAGTTGTGGACAGGCAATAAGACATCCTTAAACTATATTCGTATATGGGAAAGTTTGGCTGATGTCCTGTTTAAGGATGTAAATAAGTTGGAAGTATGTTCGGAAGTTTGCATGTTTATAGGATATCCAAAAAGGACTAAAGAAAGTTATTTTTATAACCCAAAGGACAATAAAGTCATGGTTTCAACTCATGCAACTTTCCTTGAAGAGAGTTACATGGACGAATTTAAGCATCGAAGCAAAGTGGTGCTTGAAGAGTTAAGGAGTGAGCCAATCACTCCGAGGGTTCCAGTAGAAACCACTCCAATCGATGTAGATAACCAAACAAACCTGAACAACAACCTAAGGGGCTTCGGCATAGTGGGAGGATCGGGCGTCAATCTGAGAGGTATATGTTCAATGGTGAGGCCTTTTTGGCTAAACTGGATGAACATGATAGGAATCCTTATACTTATGCAGTGCTATGGAGGATGTTGATTCGAAACTCTGGACAAAGTCTATGAACACAGAGATGAAGTCTATGGAGACTAATTGGGTCTATGAGCTTGTGGATCTTCCTAAAGGGGTAAAACCCATAGGGTGTAAATAGATCTACAAGGGAAAAAGAGGAATGGATCGAAAGGTTAAAACCTTTAAGGCTAGACTGATAGCTATGGGTTACACACAAAAGGAAGGAATCAATTACGAGGAAACCTTTTCACCTGTAGCCATGCTTAAGTCCATCTAGATTCCCTTGTCCATAGTTGTTGCTCTCAATTACAGGATTCAGTAGATGGACGTCAAGACGGCTATTCTAAATGGCTATCTTGATGAGTCCTTATATATGAAACAACCAGACGGGTTCAAGGTTAAGGGTCAAGAGGGTAAGGTCTGTAAGCTGCTAAAGTCAATTTATAGACTCAAGCAGGCATCCCGTTCTTGGAACATAAGATTTGATCAAGTGATCAAGGCTTATGGGTTCTCACAAAATGTGGATGAACCATGTGCGTACAAACACATTAAGGATGGGAATGTGGTTTTTCTATTGCCCTATATAGATGACATTCTGCTAATTGGCAATGACATTGGGGCATTGTCATCGGTCAAATTATGGTTGACCAAGCAATTTGTCATGAAGGACTTAGGAGAGGCTGATTTTGTTCTCGGTATCTAGATTTTTCAGGATAGGAAGAACAAAATGATAGCTTTGTCACAAGTCAGCTACATAGATAAGATTCTTAGGAGGTTTGCAATGCAGGCTTCTAAGAAAAGTGGGCAACCATCTAGGTTTGGAATTACTCTTTCTAAGAAAGACTCTCCGAAGTCTGAGGAAGAAAGAGAATACATGAAGAAGGTGCCTTATGCTTTGATAGTGGGTAGTCTCATGCATGCTTTGCACACGACCGGATATTTATTATGCGGTTGAAATTATGAGTCGATTGCAGGCGGATCTGGGACCAAACCACTAGGTTGCAGTCTTAAGTACCTGAGAAGGACTCAATGGTATATGTTTGTGTAGTCGGGTGAGGATTTGACTCCTCTAGGGTACACTGACTCAGTTTTCTAATTCTATCTAAATTCTAGGAGACTGACTTTACTTTTGTGTTTACTTTAGGTGGTGATGCCATCAGTTGGGGAAGTGTGAAGTAAGATTGCACTTCGAATTCAACGATGGAGGCCGAGTATGTGGCAGCTAGTTATGCTTCAAAAGAAGCAGCATGGCTTCGCAAGTTCCTTAGGGATCTTGACGTAGTTCCTAACATGGACAAGGCGGTATCACTATATCGTGATAACAGTACGACAGTAGCTAATGCTAAAGAACCAAGATTTCACAAGAAGAGTAAGCATATTGATCGAAAGTATCATGTAATAAAGGACTTTATCGAGCGCGGGCATGTCGCAAGGTGCAAAATCACATTGGAGGACAATTTTGTTGATCCATTCACGAAGACACTTACAGGGAGAGTCTTTGAGAGGCATGTGGAAGCTATGGGGATGTGAGATTTGTCATATTTACTCATTTAGTGCAAGTGGGAGATTGTTAGACATATATGTCCTAAGGAGTAAAAATGTAACATGTTTTTTGGAGACATTTTTATCAATAAAGAATTTATTTATTATTTATATACCAATTTTTGTCCTCTTTACATTCATATTTGTTGAATGTATGTTAAGTAAACAAAAGTCTAAGACTTTTAGTCTAAACTTTAAGAATCGGGCATATGATGGACAGAATATGTAGAAGACACGATTCTTAAGGTGGTGGTCTAAATTATGAGATCCGCAATCGAGGGAATAAAGTTGGGCACTTTATTCATGTAAAGATTGTTATGTTATCTATATCCCTAATAGAAGATGGTTTATCTTGACCATCGGAGGTGGACTTCGTGAATAGAAACATTGGCACATTGTCATAGGTGATGACGTGTTGGATCGGGACATAAAGTGAATAGATTTGGATTAATAATTTTGTCTCACCAAATTGATTCACTTTAAACAATCATTTGTATTGTATCTTAATCCTGTGTTGATGTGTTGGATGTTAATCCTATAATGTATCTTAATTCTGTCTTGACGAATTGATTGTATTGTAGACAATCAAAGGTAATGATGTGTTGGATCAGGACATAAAGTGAATAGATTTGGATTAATAATTCTGTATCAGCAAATTGATTCTTTTAGACAATTATTTGTATTGTATCTAAATCCTGAGATGAATAGTAGGCCTGTTGTCTTGACTTACGTCTTTTGATATACAAAAGGGTGCCATCCACATTTTAATAGTGGTACGCATACTGGTACATTGGAGGCATGACTCTTAATAACGTAGACCTGTTATTCATAGATATAGAACCTAGAGCTCCTCTTTAGGAGTTGTTGATATCCTCTTATATGCGTTATTCTATGATTGGAAAACTAGAGCGCTCAACCATTTGGATACAAAAGTGTAATCGAATGGCATACTATCTTTAGATGGTAAGTTTTTGATTGTAAGATAATAGAACGTAAGATAACAATAATCAGGAAGGTAAGACAGAACTTGTCCTTAAGCCGATTATGGATAATCCTATGGGGATACGACACATTATGATATGTCATGAAGACTTAGTTACACGGGCTTAGTTACATGGGCTTCGTAATTCTTTATAGTTTAAGAGTGTAGTTCTAAGCTTTTAGTGAGTAGCATTAGAGCTGAGAATTATGAAATATATATCTAGGATATTAGCTTTCATAATTATTGGGAGCTTGAACTTTATAGGTAGCCCACAAAAATCCTATAACGATACTGCATGTTTTTCCAACAATTGATGACTTATTTCAGATTTATTAGATTGGCTAAAATTCGATAAAATCAGATAATTCATGTTTGTTTATCGATTGAATTAATTTTGTGATAAAATTAATTCAAGATAAACTTGTTGAATTATCAAGAATATTTATTTTCCTAGAGATTATCTAGATATGACTGTTTTAATCAAATAACTTCTCTATTGGGTTATTTGAATTAAAACTGAGGCTCTATCCCAAGAATCTCGGGTGGGAAATAAATATTCATAGGAATCTTTTTTTCGAAGGTTTGACAGGCCGATCTTTAAGTTCGATTGAGGAGGTTCGGCAGGCCAATCTGCCAATTCGGCTTGCCAACCTGGCGATAAAAGGATCATGCATTTTCACACGAATTTTATTAGATATTGATTATAATCTGATCCTGATTCAAATTTTTGAGGCCTTATCTGATCAAGACTGACTCCTAGGTCTAACCTCTATATAAAGGGGAGTGAGTCTCATTATTATTCAGATCAGTTGAGAAATCTAAAGTGGGACTCTATCAATGAGACTCTGAAACTCTCTGAATAGCTATCATTCACAAATCACGAATTATAGCTTTGGGCATTTCTCAATTGGTTGGAAGGAGAGCCACTTGGGAAAAGTTGAACGACATGACCCGAAACTCACTCCGATCGAAGATAAAGAATAGCAAAGAAGGCTAGTTGGTTGAAATCTTTCTGGAAGGTTACTTTTCTTCACTGATTGCGGTAGCTTTTTTGCATATATAAGGTTAGTAAGATCTGGTTAATTTATGTATATAGCCCTCCAAACTTGTGTTTTGGAAAATACTCTTATATAAAAATTTTTAAAATTTCGATGCTCACTATTTTTCCAACAGTATGCACAAGTTGTTGGGTCCAGTAGGGCCCAACTCGTATTCCTCTCTCTTTATTATTTTATTTTATTTTATCTTATTTGTTTATTTATTTTGATAAATACATTTAAAAGTTTCAAACCCATCACGTTTTCATAATTACTTAAATCTTTAATTGGTAATTTTTAATTAAAATTTGATTTAATTAACCTAATTAATCTGTCACATCACCTCCTGGTTTTTGGGGCGTAACACAAAGGCTTTTCTACGTACCTGCTTTTTTTGGTGTTTATGCATTTTATTTTTACAAACTTAACTTGGGCTATATGGTGAATTAGGTGATGGCCATATCATCTACAATGTTTTTGATGGATAACATATTGTTGAATACGATGATATTTTTATCCTTATTTACTATCAGAAGTGATTGAAAATATTAACAAATATTAATGTTTTAGTGAGAAGGGGATACACAAATTTATAAATTTAATTATTTATTTTTATCAAACTTTGTATCTAAGAAATTTCTTTATAAAATTAGTGTTTATGCATATAGACCTACTAATTTTACATTTTACCATGTTTATTTTGGTCATTTTAATCCATGCAACAATTTGGCCTTATAGTTTACCAAACAAGATTATATAGCATTTGAAACTAACAGCATTTTTAAAACTATAGTTTACTAAACACTCAGATACTTTATGTCACATTGTTTTTTACTTTAGCATAGCTGACAACAACTTTTTGAAAAGCTACAACATTACAAAAATGGCCTTTAAAACACTTCTGGAAGCAAATTTTAGACTCTCATAGTCATAAACCACTTTTAAAAAATTCTCTTAAACAAGCCCAAAGAATAGACCCACCAAGTACCACTAAGGTGGTAGCTATAATAGCATACATGGAAAGACTAATTATCAGATTTCATTGTAACTATTTCCAGGCTATTAAGACTTGGTAGGAATAAAACAACCGATTATATTATTTCTATTTTTAGTAAATAAAAAAATTCCAAGCATCTTCGATCACTGGTGCAAGCAGTTGGAGCAGAACCTAGTAGATGCTAGAACGGATTGGTATATGCTAGATGTCGAAGCCGAATGCCAAATGTTGAAACGAAATCTAGCAAATGTTGGAGTTCAATCTGGCAGATGCCGGAAATGAATCTATAGATTATCCTCTTTTCTAACAAATAACACCATATTGTAGTTTTTTTTTCCACAAAATCGCAAAATAAAAAGATTAAAAAATCAATACACAAATATGACGAGATTATCCAAAAAAATACAAAAATTAAACAAGATAAGAATCAAGATAAAAAATTAAAAATAGGGTTGTCAATATTAATAACCCCTAAACTTTAAGGTATCCCTCATTTTGCCCCCCTGAACTTTTCAACTCCTCACTTTGACCCCTAAATTTCAAAAATCACTATTTTGCTCTTGTTTTAAAGCTTCTCATTTTGTCTCTTATTTTTCAATTTTCTATTCAAATAGACAAAATTAAACCAACGTAATTCGCACATGGTCACCTGTCATGACAAAAATAAGATTTTATTACTCTCAGGTTTTGTTTCATATTTACACTCTCATTTAATTTTTTTTATTAGTTCTCAATTAAAAAGGTCTATATGCATATTTTTTTCTTGATATTATTCGCCAATATATCCTTATTTTTAATGTATAACTCATCTTTTTTTAAAATTCAAATTTATATATCGACAAACAATATTGACTTATTAAATGAGCTGCGCATTAAAAACGAGAAGAAAAGTAACCCTTCCTAATGAGAGTTCAAATAAAAAACAAAAGCGTAAAGTGAGTGTAAACGTAAAACAAAACTTAAGAGTGATAAAATCTTATTTTTGCACTTCTATATGACCATGTATAAATCATGTGAGCTTAATTCCATCTATTTGAATAGAAAATCAAAAATTTAGGAGACAAAGTGAGGAGTTTTGAAAGTTTACAGGTAAAATAATGTTTTTTTATATTCAAGGGACAAAGTAGAGAGTTTTGAATATTCAAAGGGTAAAATGGTGAGTTTTAAAGTTTATAAAGTAAAAATAAATTCTAAAGTTTAACGGTCATCGGTACTAATAATCCTAAAATGTAACAGATTTAGCAGGACCAAAAGGTCGTGTTTTATTTCAAACACAACTTTGAAAATTCTTCAAAATGACGGGACCCTCTTGATCACGTCAAAAAAAAAAAAAAAAAGATAATAAAATCCTTTCCCATAGTTTTTTTTCCAATAGGAAAGGAAAAAAAAAAAACCCACCAAACGCGTATTTGAATTTCTGTCTCCAGCGCCCACCGCCATACCCGTACCATGCACGTAAAGATGATAAAAGATCGCTTTTAGTTTTTTGCCTTACCCCAAACAGGGACCCTTTTTTAAAGAAAGCTTCCTATGCTTCTTCCTACAAAGTATAAAGTCCTATCCAATACACTGGCACCAACTTGGTCTCTTTGCCAGTTGAACAAATATCGCGTTCTGTTTTGGTAACACAAAACTAGTTAAAAAGTCTCTTTTTATATAATATTCTATCTGGCTATTACCATATTACTATGTATCCACAGCCATATCTCCACTTTTTAAGGCTGGCAAGTTTTGGACGTTTATCAGTTTCACGGATTCTATATAAAGGCTTTACTTACTCAGATTTCCTCATCAAACAAAACCCTCTCCTCTTCCTATATCTATCAAAACCAAATACTTATCCTTCCTTCCTCCGTCTAGAGCTCTATCTGAATTGGTAAATTATCAAAATGTCCAATATTGTGCCAATTATTCCTTTGTTCATAATCATGAGTTCTTTTCTAATGGCTACCGCCTTGGCCGGTAACTTCTACCAAGACTTTGACATCACTTGGGGCGATCACCGAGCTCAAATACTGAATGGAGGCCAACTTCTCACCCTCAATCTTGACAAGGCTTCTGGGTCGGGTTTTCAATCGAAAAAGGAGTATTTGTTCGGTAGGATCGACATGCAAATCAAACTTGTACCTGGCAATTCAGCTGGCACCGTCACTGCATACTATGTAATAATAACATATATGTTATCTTTTTGTTACTTTGTATATGTTCTACTTATATTTTGGCGAACTTTGAAGTACTTCAAATTGACGTATACTATATATATGTTTGCAGTTATCTTCTCAAGGACCAACACATGATGAGATTGATTTTGAGTTCTTGGGAAACTTATCCGGAGATCCTTACACACTTCATACCAATGTCTTCAGTCAAGGAAAGGGAAACAGAGAGCAACAATTCCATCTTTGGTTTGACCCCACAAAGGCCTTCCACACCTATTCCATTGTTTGGAACAAGCAACGCATCATGTTAGGAAAAATATTACAAAATGTTTCATTAATTTTCATTAATATAACTCAATACAATTAGATTAACTAACAATTTATAATTCAATATTTGAGCAGATGTTTGGTGGACAACATTCCAATCAGGGTGTTCAACAACTTGGAATCATCAGCTGGCGTCCCATTTCCCAGGAGCCAACCAATGAGGATTTACTCAAGCTTGTGGAATGCTGATGACTGGGCAACAAGAGGTGGGCTTGTCAAGACTGATTGGACAAAGGCTCCTTTCACTGCCTCTTACAGGAACTTCAAGGCCAATGCTTGTGTTTGGTCAGCGGGAAAATCAAGCTGCGACTCAAAGAGTACTTCCGCCGCTCTTGAGGATGCCACGTGGCAGGATCAGGGGCTTGATGCTGCCGGTCGGAACAGACTCCGGTGGGTGCAACAGAAGTACATGGTTTATAACTACTGCACTGACTTCAAACGCTTCCCTCAAGACCTCCCTCCTGAATGCAAGCGATCTAGATTCTTCTAAACGTATTCAAAATTCATTATGCATATAATTTGATATTCAATTTGTTTGTATTTGATTTGTATATTGTGTGAGATACTGTTACCACATTCATCAAGTTCTTTCATTTGTTTAGTAAACGTTAATAAGTGCAAGGTTTTGCTTCTTTCAATTATTCTTGTGATTCCTCCCCTCTGCATTAGCTTATTCCTTATTTGTATCTACGACATAACTAAGACAATGAATGAAGAGAGAGAAAGAAGCCGAGAATAACCAAACATATTGTTCGCTGTCAAATACTCAAAATACCCTTTTATTTAGTCAAAATTCTCTGTTCGCCCCTATTATGATGTAATTGTCTAAGATATCTCTATATTTTGGGTTAATTTCACTAAGGCTCCCTAAGATTTATCTCTTGTCCTATTTTAGTCCCTCACTTTTAAAAAAGTCTCATCTTGATCTTCAACCTATTATTTTGTCCTAATTTTGGTCTTTCTGTTAGTTGACCCTCAAGTTTTGAATGGAAAAAACCATGTGTTATCTATGTGATAGGCAGCTAAACTAGTAAAATTTGAGATAAATGCCCTTGAAACTAAAACCGAAAAGAATATAAAATTCATGGACCAAACCTAAAAAATATCTAAAGTTTAGGGATCAAAACTGAAAAATATATAAAGTTCAAGGACCATTTGTGGACATTATTATCTTTATTATATTTTGTATAGGTTTAATTGCTTAAATCTATCAAAATGGTTAAAAAAAAGTTGATTTTGAATAAATGACAATGAATTAACAATAAAAAATAATATGTTAGCTTTTGTTTTATGTTCACATTAGCTTGTGTTTCTGAAATAGACATGGCAAAACAAATTTTCAAATTAGGCGAAGTATTTAGCGATCATTCTCAATTGAAGATAGCAATTAAAGAGGACGCAATATTATTGGGACGAGATGTGAAGTTTGTGAAAAATGATAATAAAATGATATTATTTTGGTATTTTAAAGCTTTGTTGTTAATTAATTTTGATGCTTATTCATCAACCTTTTTTGCCATTTTGATATATTTAAGCAATTGAACTAATACAAAATATAATAAAGATAATAAAGTCGAGAAATGGTCCCTAAACTTTATATGGTTTTCAGTTTTGGTCCCTAAACTTTAGATTTTTTAAAATTTGGTCCCTGAACTTTACATTTTTAGTCACAAGGGCATTTACTTCAAATTTTATTAATTTAATTGCCTATCGCATGGATAGCACATGTTTTTCCATCCAAAATTTAACGTTCAACTAACGAAAGGGCCAAAATTGGAACAAAGTAATAAGTTAGAGACCAAAATGAGACTTTTTAAAAATAAGGGACTAAAATAAAACAAGAGGTAAACTTTAAAGATCATCAGTGAAATTAACACTTATATTTTTATAGTCACTCATAAGAACCACCAAGCCATATAAAGTTTAAAAATATCATTACCACTCTTACTAATTTATAAGAAATAATACCATTTCAAACGTTTATTAACTAATATATACATTAATTTTTTGTGACATATTAAATAAAATAAATTTTAAACATAAAAACTTGTGAAATTTAAATATAAAAACAAAATAAATAATGCTTTGATCTAGCTCTTTCTTGGGTGCTAATATCCCTCCACCCCTAATCCTCCGTTTGAGGTCATCTTGTTCCTCAACTAGGACTGCCAAAATTAAAGCCTCGTCTCCAATCCATGGTTCACATTGTTGTCGTGGTAAGGGTGGATTCGTGTAGCCTTCATTAGCGGAGCCTGAAATTTTTTTTCATTGAAGGCGTGAATTAAACCAAAACTTTTAATTAAAATAATTACGATTATTTTGTTTTATTTAATTCAATTTTTGAAATTTAGTTCACAGAATTATGATTTCACATAATACTATGGAGTTTTTGTTTATTTAGTATTTTAAATTGAAATACAAGTTTACCACAATACTATGGAGTTTCTGTTTATTTACTATTTTAAATCGAAGTATAAGTTTATGAAAATTTAAAACATGAAAAATACGGCATAATTCAAACTTTTCTAAAATCTATAGTGTAAATATTGCATATAAAAAATTTGAGTGGGGCAAAATAAGGAAAAAAAAGTGCCATGAAAAATGTTGGACTTATATTACAAAGAAGCCACATGTGCAAGTAGAGATGCAAGAACGGGCCGGCCCAGCTTGTTCTCCTTAGGCCCAATGGGCCATGGGCCGGTCCTACCCAGCCCACGAATTTTGTGGGTTGGGCCGAGCCGGCCCATATTAGAATTACCTCAGCCCAGCCCATACCACGAGCCAATTTTACGTGGGCTAGGCCGAGTTGGGCCGTGCCGTGGGCCTTGAATAGGCTAGCCCATTCGAGCCCATTTACGAGTTAGGATGGGTAGGCCCATTTTGGCCCATCGTGGGTTTAAAGGGGCAAGCCTATTTAAGCATGCAATTTTCAATTTTTTTATTTTTGAATTTTTAAACAAGTTAACAAATATAAAAGTTTGAATAGTCAATAGAAATATGAAAAGGGATATTTTATTTACGATTACCTCATTAAAAACCTTTTCAAGGGAAACCTAGTGGGACAAAACCTTGATGAGGAAAAAAGAGTACAATCAGGATAATTATACATAAGATGTTTATAAAATTACTAAAAAACAAAAAAAAATATTGTAAATGAAATTAGGCCACAATGGGCCTCCAGTGGGCTGGCCCATTATTAGCCTTGCATGGGCTGGGATGGGCCGGCCTATGATGGGCCTAAACATGTCGGCCCGGCCCTAAATAAGCCCGACCCAGCCTATGATTTTTCATGGGCCATGCTAGGCCGGCCTGTGGGCCGATATTTGTTGGCCCAGCCCAGCCCATCAATATTATGGGCCGGGTCGTGCCATGAATAGTGATGGGCCATGCCGGCCGCCCCATCATTGTATCAGGACAGGCCCGTGCCGACCCATAGGCCCCGACCCATTGTTGCATCTCTATGTGTAAGTAGGGGCAGCAACCATTGCTAGGCCAAATGTGACATTACAAAGGGGTTACACATAAAATCAACTTTTTTAGACTGAATTTTTATTTACGTCACAAAATGGGAAACATTCTTATGACACAAACATGGTATGTGTTCACTGTGACATTTTTGTGTCCTATTGGGACATTTTTTCTCCTCTCTTTGTCTCTCTTTCCCCTTGATGTTGTAATTGGCTCATCTGCAGTTCATCAATGACATCATTGGACATCACCAGCACTGATGACATCACCAATGGCCACTACATACCATCAAAACTAGGAAAAAACAAAACAACAACAATAACAACTGGATGTGGTGACAGCAGTTACAACAGCGGTGACAACAGGGTAGTGATTTTACAAGGTGGTAGAGGAGTAGGAAACAACTACGCCGAAACAAATTTAGCCAAGGCAACAATGCTTGTAGCTCTTATGATGATAATGATGTTCTTCTTTGTTTGTTTCCACAATGTTAGCATCTATTTCTCTACATAGATCTGCAGTGAAGATGCAAAAATCCATGACGTTTTGTGATGACTGTTGAATCTTTGACAAGTTTTGTGACAAAGCGAGGAGATCTGTGACAATTGGTGACATCCTTTGAAGATTCACAAAGATTTGAATTCCTCAAAATCGTAATGGCATCATGTGACTAGTGATGTAATGCCTAAAATGTTTATTTAAACACAATCAATTGCAGTACAGTGAGGGTGGTCATATCCACAAAGTGGTGAGAATTTGAAAGATTGATAATTTAACGGATTAAAATGGCAAGGTTTTTACAAAATTTAAACAAAAATAAATATTTTAAACTCTTTTAAACAAGATTTTAAAACATAAAATTAAAACGGTGAATTTTTTAGAATCTCTTGCATGTTTCGTAACTGATATGGATTTTAACTCTACATAATAATTCTTTAAAGTATTTGATTTGTTATATCTTTTCTCATTAATAGTAAACACATTTACTATTTCTATAAGTCAACTTAAAGCGATAATATAATAAGCTATAATACAATAAGAGTTTTCCTATAAAAAGCAGCAAAATAACCACCTCTCACTAGTAAATTAGTACACTAATTATAAAAATTATAATCGTTATTAGTACAATCATAATTAATATAATTTTAAGATAGAAAAGATAATAATAAACCAATTACTATATTTTAATAGAATAACTTTTGCGTTAATTTTGGTAGAATCTTATCTTATGAAATATCTAAAATCGACAATATAATAAGTCATACTAATGAAAAGATATTCCATAAAATTAAGCATTATTTCATTATTATTAATATTAATTACGCATCACAATTAAATTACATAAAGAAAGCCTGATTGAATTTATGTAAAAATAAGCAGCACAACAATAATCATTAAAAACATGAAAAATATAATTGATTCCATAAAATATAAATATTACAACATAGATATAGAGTTAAAAAACATACTAGAGTATTATGTATACAAGATCATCTATTTGTCTCACCAGACATTCTACACTAATTTAGGCATTATTTTTTAAAATTTTTGGTGGGGTTGGGGAGTGCTCTAATAACATCTCCTCCAAAAAGGAGAACTGTTGAGCTTAAGGCTCAACTCTAAGAAAAAAAAACTAAAAAAGAAGAACTTTGGATGATAAAATACGGGGAGGGGGATGATATTTATAGTTATAAAAAATTTACGGCTCATATTATTTCATTAATATTTTGTAATATTTTATTTATTATTTTATTATATTTGTATATATTATATATATATACATATATATGTATATATATTACAACTTGACAAGTTGCATTGTACAACTTGGGAATTTTTTTTTTCCTTTTTTTTGCTGATGTCATGCTAATGTAAGTGCTGATATAAGCACTATTTGTTTTTGTTGTCAGTTTTTGTCCATTTTTATGTCGTTTTGTTTCGTTTTTCTTCTAGATTTCAAATCTAAAACTAAAAAATAATTTAAAATTAATTATTTTACTAACCTAATATTTACAATGATTTTTAAAAATAAAAAATAAACTAAAAACACGTAAAACTTATTAATAAAAATATGGTATAGAACTAATTCGTTTATACCAAAAACACTACTTATGCAACGCCCCTTAGCTCGGACGTCACAGATGTCGTTACATTCATACATTCGTACTTGTTTAACTTTAATCATAAACATAAGTCCAAAACTTAGACAATACATTAAATTGTAAATATAACAAAACATACTTATCTAGGATCCATTCATACTTTTTTTTTAATAACTTAACATTGTTAAATCACATTGCTTAAATTATTCCACATCATAATTTATTCAATTATACTTTAAATATACTACGTTGTAAAATCAGGACTTATATAAACATCACAATATATCTCATCAATCATCATAACATTTAAAGCTTACTTACTCCCACAGTTCGGCAGGCCGAACTTGGGACTTCGGCAGGCCGAACATGATCGACAGGCTGGAGTTCCCTCAACTGACAGGCCGACAGAGGCTTTGCAAACTGGCTTAAAATCTCGACTTCGTTCGGCAGGCCGAACCTTCAGACTTCGGCAGGCTGACCAAGGATGTTCGGCAGGCCGATCGAGCCAAAAATCTTTGAGAAAACTTAATTTTTAAAATAAACCAACTTTCATAAAAATGCGGAAGATCAAAATTCATTAAAATGATAAAATAACTTATAAAACCATAGTTTAAGTATTCTTAACACTTAACATAAAAAATATGTTCAAGGTTAAAAACATAAAAACGTTCTTCTTGGCGTGCTTCCGGTTACAATTCATCATGCTTAGTGCTCACACGCGTTTCCATGTCCTCCGCCTAATCCATGACTTTCTTACCCTTATCTGCAACATGACATAAAACATGATTAAGCTAATGCTTAGTAAGTACATATAATTCTCACAAATTAAAACATTTCATAAACATCATCATCATCATTGTCATCATATCATAAAAGTGCCTTAAGCACAATTTCATAAAACATATCTTTCATTGCGTTCATCATTTAAAAACTTATTCCATTTTATCTTAAGGGCCCAAGTGTTGCACCATAAACATTATCATAGACGCGCCGTCATGAGACGAGAAGGATAGCTAATCCAAAACCAAACATGACATCATAACATTTCATTTCATAACATTGGTGTGCAACACTTATTAGGTGATACATATACATAATTTTCATACTTTGAAACATGTCATAATCATCATGCATAACTTAAAATCATGAAAATTTTTCATAGAAATTCTTAAGGAAAATTCCATAAAATCATCATGAATATCATTATGAACATAACATCAAATCTTGTAAAACCGTGTCACGTTGCAGGTGAGAATGTACTTACTTTAACCTTAGTATACTTTTGGTGATGACGTCGCGGTCTCGATGTGCTCGCTTCTTTGAGTGTTCATGTCATTTATCCATTTAAAAAAAATACAATAAAATCAATTCTTATCATAAAACATTCACTCACATATCATTCTTTCATATATTAGTCATATGTATAACATTCATTCATATATACATTCATCTCATATTATAATCATAATCATCATTGAGAAAACATAACATTATCATCACCTAAAAATACTATTCATAACATGCTTCCTTAATTATTATCATCAAAACATGAAAATCTTTTTGAAAAACGTTTTCTAATAATTTAAAATACATACATTTTAAAATTCATACAAACACCATATTATCATGCATATAATTATTTCATTATCATAAAATCATTTAAACATACAAAACATTTCATAAACAAAATCCAGAAATAACATTTATTAAAACAGTTTTCTTAATGTAATCTCATAAAAATTTCATAACATAAAATACATTCATCATACCTTTCACATGCACATTCTTGACAACTTTCATGAAAAACATCATATTTACCCCTTGAATAACATTACATTTTTCATGCATCAAGATTAAATAGTAATATTGTACTGTGAGGGGTAGAAGATAGAAAATTCATATTTCATCATAAAAACACCGAAATAACATGAAACTTGAAGAAACATTACATAACACATACATGCATATCATATTAAAAATTCAAAACAACTACAATACTTAGAGAAAGATATTGTAGACAATTTGGAGGAGAAGAATTCTTTCAAAAACACAAAGAAAAACTGAGTTCTTACCTTGAAATTTCTTCTCAAAACCCTTGATTTCAACCAACG
This sequence comes from Artocarpus heterophyllus, assembly GCA_025403435.1. Taxonomy (NCBI): domain Eukaryota; kingdom Viridiplantae; phylum Streptophyta; class Magnoliopsida; order Rosales; family Moraceae; genus Artocarpus; species Artocarpus heterophyllus. The sequence continues at coordinate 26,337,472 of CM046348.1, read as the reverse complement.
AAATATGACTTTTCTTTCAATTTTCTTGCAGAAAATTTTTGAGAGAGAAGGAAGTGAAATGCGTGGAGAAGAGAAGAGGAAGAGAGGAAATGAGAAATGAATGAGAAACGTCTCAAAAATGAAGGAGAGAAGAGTGAGAAGTTGAGAGAAAAATCTGAGGAAAGAAAACGTTAAAATTTTTTTAACGTAACAATCATAATGAAATTCATTGCCCTTCATTAAGTCAGAAATTCTGACTGTTTGACAGCCCTAAGCGTGAAGGAAGGAGAGAAGAAAAAGGAAAGTCAAACAAATCATCACATCTTACCATATTTTGCCCTCTTAAAATGGGAAACCATTTAAAATAACACAAATCAATGCAAAGTCAAACCCTTTAATTTCCTTAACTGATAAAACATTCCATTATTATGCCAATTAATCACATTAAATCATCCAATTAACGTAATTAACTCAGCCATAATTTTTGGAGAGATTTCTGCTGACTGCTCGTCAGCCGTGTTCGGCCTGCCGATTTTCCTCTTCGGCCTGCCGGTTCCACCAAGTTTGGCCTGCCGATGGATTTCTTCGGCCTGCCGGTCTTGGGCAGACTGTTCGGCTTGCCGATCTTAAAAGTTCGGCCTGCCGAACTGTCCTTAAATACCAAACATTAAAATATTCAATTCATCATGCTTCATACTTAAACATACATCATGAACACTTGAGCACAATGATTCCAAGAGGTCATCACCTGTCATAAAACTTGACATAAAAAATTAGTAACATTTAAAGCATATTTCATAACATATAACATAATTATTAATAAAATTCCTTAAGATCGTTAATAACTTAACGTGGTCCGTTATATAAAAATAGGTGGATGTTACAATTCTCCCCACCTTATAAAGGTTTCGTCCTCGAAACTTAGAATAATTGTGGATACATAGTTTTCATGTCATCTTCACGTTCCCATGTGGCTTCTTCAACTTGATGATTTCGTCATAATACCTTGACTAATGGAATTTCTTTATTCTTCAAGGTCTTGGTTTTCCGATCGAGTATCTTCATTGGCTTTTCTTCATAACTTAAGTCTTCTCGTATCTCGATCACTTGTGGCTCAATCACATGCGTAGGGTCCGGAACATACTTCTTGAGCATGGAGACATGAAATACATCGTGCATTGCGGACATCTCAGAAGGCAACTTCAGCTGATAAGCTACTTTGCCTATTTGTTTCACAACTTCATAAGGACCGATGAATCTTGGGCTTAACTTGCTTTTCTTCCTAAATCTCATAACCCCTTTCATTGGTGCAACTTTCAAAAACACATATTCGCCCACGGCGAACTCTAAGGGTCTTCTTCTCTTGTCAGCGTAACTCTTCTGACGGCTTTGTACGGTCTCTATTCTTCTTCTTATCAACTTTATCATCTCAGAAGTTTCATTCACAAAATCAGTTCTTTCAGCATCTACGCTTTCCATCAACTTCTTTTCACCAGCTTCGTGCCAACACATAGGCGATCTATATTTTCGTCCATACAGTGCTTCATAAGGTGCCATCCCAATTATCGCCTGAAAGCTATTGTTGTAAGCAAATTCTGCTAATGGCAACATTTTACACCAGCTGGTCTTAAAATCGAGAGAACAAGCTCGTAGCATATCTTTTAAAATCAAGTTCGTCCTCTCCGTTTGGCCGTCAGTCTGAGGATGAAAAGCTGTACTGAAATGAAGCCTGGTTCCCATTGCAGTCTGTACACTCTTCCAAAACTTAGATGTGAACCTACCATCACGATCTGAGATGATCAACTTAGGAATCCCATGAAGTCGTACAATTTCCTTAACATAGAGTTCCACTAACCGTTCCATAGAGTAAGTGATCTTGATAGGAATGAAATGCACCGTTTTCGTCAGCCGATCCACAATTACCCAAATTGCGTCATAACCGTTTGTAGTTCTGGGTAAGCTAGTAATGAAATCCATTGCTATTTCCTCCCATTTCCATTCTGGTATTTGGATAGACTGCAGTTTACCACCAGGTCTCTAGTGTTCTGCCTTTACTTGCTGACATGTTATACATTTCTTCACATACTTTGCAACATCATGTTTCATTCCAAACCATCAAAAGTTACCTCTTAGATCATTATACATCTTTGTTGCACCAGGATGAATAGAATAAGGAGTGTCCATGAATTCTTGCAAAGATCTTTTCCCTTAAATTATCAACATTGGGAACACATAAACGGTCCTTGAGGTACAGAGTTCCCTCATCCGCAATACAAAACTCTTGACATTTTCCTTCTTTCATTTCTTGCTTGATCCTTTCAAGGCTTACGTCGTCATCTTGCTTACTCTGAATTTCATCATACATTGTCGGAGCAAGAAAGAGTGTTGATAGCTGGCCTGTTATAAGTTCTAAACTGAGGTCTAGAATTTCCTTCCTTAAAGGTGGAGATAATGCTTGCATTGACATCAACATGGCAACTGACTTCCTACTTGGAGCATCAGCCACTCGGTTAGCTTCACCAGGATGATAAAGGATTTCACAATCGTAATCCTTCACCAACTCTAGCCATCTTCGTTGTCTCATGTTCAGGTCTCTTTGCGTGAAGAAGTACTTCAGACTTTGATGATCAGTGAAGATCTTGCATTGGACCCCATATAAGTAGTGTCTCCATATCTTCAACGCAAAAACGACTGCTGCTAACTCGAGATCATGAGTAAGATAGTTCTTTTCGTAATCCTTCAATTGTCTTGAAGCATAAGCAATCACCTTTTCATTTTGTATTAATACAGCTCTGAGGCCCATCTTGGATGCATCACTATAGATTATGAACCCATCATTTCCTTCAGGAATTGCCAACACTGGAGCCGTCGTTAACCTTTTCTTCAGTTCTTGAAAACTCTTTTCACATGCATCCGTCCATTCATACTTCTTTCCCTTGCGAGTTAAGTTCGTGAGTGGAGCTGCTATCTTGAAGAAATCTTCTACAAATCTCCGATAATAACCTGCTAGACCTAAGAAGCTCCTTATTTCACTTGCATTCATTGGTTGCTTCCAGTTGAGTATAGCTTCTACTTTAGCAGGGTCAACCATAATCCCATCCTTTGAAATAACATGCCCCAAGAATGACACTTTATCCAGCCAAAACTCGCATTTGGAGAACTTAGCATATAGCTGGTGTCTTCTTAAAGTCTCCAGCACAATCCTTAAATGCTCCTCATGTTCTTCTTGATTCTTAGAATAGACAAGAATATCATCGATAAATACAACAACAAATTTATCGAGGAAATCCTTGAATACCCTGTTCATCAAATCCATAAAGGCAGCAGGTGCATTCGTTAGATCGAAAGGCATAACCACAAATTCATGGTGACCATACCTTGAACTGAAAGCAGTTTTGAGGATAGCTTCTTCTTTAACCTTCAACTGGTGATATCCTGATCGTAGATCAATCTTTGAGAACACCGATGCACCCTTGAGCTGATCAAACAAATCATCAATTCGAGGCAACGGGTACTTGTTTTTGATCATCGCTTTGTTTAGTTCCCTGTAGTCGATGCAGAGTCTCATAGTGCCATCCTTCTTCTTTACAAATAAGACTGGAGCACCCCATGGTGAGTGACTTGGCCTGATGAAACCTTTGTCAAGTAGCTCCTTTAATTACGTGTGAAGCTCCTTTAATTCCGCTGGGGCCATTCTGTAAGGCGCTTTAGAGATTGGATCGGTGCCTGGAGCGAGCTCAATCTCGAATTCAACTTCTCTTTCTGGCGGTAGACTCGTCGATCATCAAGAAACACATCTTCATATTCATGAACAACATTCACATCTTCAATTCTTGTCTTTCCTTCTTGGCTTTTGTCTACAATGTTTGCCAGATAGCCCATGCAGCCACTTGCTAATAACTTCCTTGCTTTCATTGCCGATAAAACTATGATGGGTAAACTAAAAACACATAAAAACTTACTAACAAAAATATGGTACAAAGCTAATTTTATTATACCAGAAACACTACTTAAGACATAAAAATATTTTTAAAAATTACTAAAAATATATTACAACATATTAGTAAATTCAAAACACACCATGAAACTCATTAAGACTACAAATAAAATTACAACATAAAAGTTAGCAGTTTTTATCGATTGGACACGAATCAAATATGTAACACATAAAAACGACTTTAAAAATTACCAAAAATATTCTTGGATATAAAAACAAGCTAAAAACACATAATTAAACATATTTCAAGGCTAAGACAGAAGGAATGCACAGACGACGGAGCTTGAGTTGGTCTATGATGGCAAAATCTAAAGAAGCACCATCATTTGGGAGTAGTGGCATTGCTCTAGTCGCAACAAGTGCTAAGGCTGAGAGAATGGAGAGAATAAACTTGGAGGCTGCCATTGGAGAGGATGCAAAGACGAGGACCCAGGAGGGAGAGAGAGAAAGGAGATTTTTTGTGTTTTCTTATAAAGAGAGAAAGCGAGAGGGAGATAGATTTTTAGGAGGGAAGGGAGGAAAGAGAGAAAGAGATAATTTTTTTCATTAAAGTATTATGAAAAACAGCTGGCAATGGGTTTTATGGCTAAAGTGGCACAAACGTTTTAGTAACATTATTTTGTGGCATAAATAAATTGAGGGAGAAAAAAAATGGCAAGGAGTGTAATTTTCTCCCCTAATATTCATGGGGTTCTTGGTCCACAACTATCAAGGGGAACTTGGGTTTTGGTTTTCTTTTTTTTTTTTTTTTTTGTTTTTAGAATTTTCTAGTTTTAAAATTTATGTTTATTTGATATATTAGTTAATTAATGTTTTAAATAGTATTCAATATAAGCTTTTGATGGTAATCTCCCTATTTTAAAAAATTTTAATTGGTTCAAGGGTACTTTTTGATTGAGTTTACAAACACGTTGATAGGTACTTAAGACTTCCAACGAAATACAAAATATGTATTTTGGGTATTTTCTCTATTCTTCGATGCACTCGAGTTGAGAGATGGTCAATCTGTAAAGCACAAAAATATATTCATATTAGTATTGATAGTAATTATTGAAAAAACATAGCTTTGATCTAAACGATAATTGTGTCAGTTCATGTGCTAAAATATGGACGAACTCAACCACAAGCTGGTAGTAGTCTAATGATGCCATCGGATTAAGATTGGAGGTCTCAAATTCGACTCTCAAAAGTGTATCGACGTTGCTTTGTTCACCCCCCATCTAATGGGTAATGAAATCTTGTCTTAAGATCACATGTGTATTTCTAGAATAATTACTTATACGGTGGTTCTATTTACACCTTTTTTTTTTGTCTCTTCACACACCTTTTTAAATATTTAAATTTACTTATCACATCTCTTATTGAAACTCCCAAGCTCCCAAATCTATCTTTAAGATTATTACTTCTTTTTACTTTATTTTTCTTTTCGTATTCACCATTTTTTTATTATTTTAATAAGGTAAAGTTATAGTGGAGAAAGGCAAAACTTTCCGCCGGTCGAGAATAGTAAAATCAATCTTTGGATCGTTTCTGAATGGTTTGGATTAAAAGAGCACATGATGTCTATTATGATACGTACTACACATGATCTCAACAAAATTAAAATTAAGAAACAAAAAAAAAAAAGAGAAAATCACCTTTTTCACGATCGTAATTTCCTCTGTTCTCTCTTTTCCTTCTTCCGCTTCCTTATATCGTTCAAGCTCTAAAAAAATTAAAAAATAAAAAAAAAAAAAAAAAAAAGAGAGGAAAAACCAACAAGAAGTGGGGAACAAATCGGCTAGGCGACAACGAGCTCCTCCTTGTTGGAGACGAACAAGATCGGCGTTCTCCATCACCGTCACCTAGCGTCAACGAGCTCCTCCTCGTTGACGACGAACCAGATCGATGCTCTCCGTCACCGTCACGATCCTCGGCGTTCGCTAGGTTCAACGACATCTCCTGGGGCTTGGTAAACGCGGAGGAGGGGGGCTTGCAACGGGCCTTGGCTGGCACAACCGAGGGTCGACGAAATCTGGGTTCTTGGGATCAACCGGAATCTGGAATTTTAGGCTTGATTTTTTTTTTTTTCAAATTTTATTACTGAAAATGTTTGAATGTTGTTTTGTTAAAATTTTTATCATGGAGACGTGGAAGATTTAAATATGATAAATTGTAGATCTGTACATTTCCTTATTTGCACTTTTTTTTTTGTTGTTTTAGCATTTCGAATTGTAGATCTGTATGTGTTTATATCTTGAATATACATGAATATATCTTGCTTTATGTGTTTATATGTTTTAGCAGGCCAAGTATTTGACCAATTTGTATGCGTTTATATCTTGCTTTTACACCAGAATACTTGGGCTGCTACATGACCCCTCTCTCTCTTGCATTTATATACTGAGGAGAATTTGAAAAAGCATTACGAGAAGAAAAATGGAGTGCTCGATGGGGATGGAGTTGAGGTGGGAGCCTCAGGTGATTCTTCCATTTTTTTTCTGGGTTTGAGATACGAAGGCAGCAACAAATTCCAGCCATCCCACTTGGAGAGCTGGGCGGGGATGGAGTTGAGGTGGCTGCAGATTTTAGCAGCTGGGTGATTGTTCTATTTTTTTTTTTTTCCTCTGGATTTGAAATATGGGGCGAAAACAAATTCCAGCGATAGGCGGTGGCAAATTTCTGCAGACAGAAGGGGAAAACCGACTCTATGGATCTGGGTTTTTTTATTTTTATTTTTTAATTTTTTGTAAATTAATATATTTTGTCTATAATAAAAAATAAATCATTTGGTGTGTGTGTGAGTTTAGTGATTAAGATCCAGAGGACAAGAACATTCTCCATTAGCGGAGAATCTTAACGTTGTCCACCATAGACTTACTCATTTTAATATTCTTATTTATCTATCTTTTTTCTTTGTTTTTATTTCTTGTTTAAGCTTTTGCCATGAAAAGTTTTCATACATAAAAGAAATTTTTTTAATTAAAAATTATATATATTCAATACAATTTATTAAAAATACTACATCTATTAATTATATTTTCAAAAAATTATATTATATTATATTATTTATTTATTTATTTATCATTACATCTACTAATTTAATTAAACAAACACTTGTCATGAATACTATTTTATTCAAACAGAAACTAAACTATGAACAAAAGATAAAAGTATTTTTTTTATATAATTTGACATAATAGAAGTCATATGATTTTTTAAAATAGTCATTGAATAATAAAAATTAGGGTTTTATCATCACATACGGATACGTGTGGAAAGAAAAAAGATATGTCATTAGAGTTTATATATTAAAAAGAATTTAATTATATAATTAGGTTTATAATTGTTCTTTTTGTCATTTATTAAAGGATTTTACTTTTATTTCCCTTAATTTCCAAATTAAAACTCATCTTTGGTTGCCATATATCTTCTATTATCAATTTTTGAAGAAGCTTACTTCTAGAAATTTGTCTACATAATCACCAACCATTATGTTGTGAGGTAAATAAATTTATAACTCATTTCTCTGATTTTCCATTTTTTAAAACAAACGAGAAATAAGTACTATAATTGGAGTGGAACCCACAATTCCTACTCAAAACTAGAGATATCAGAATGGACCGAGCTTGGTAAGCTGGCACGGGTACGAGAAGGCATGATTGGGCCTAGCTGAGCACATTTGTTAAATAGGTTGGATAGTTTGACTTAATTTTTGAATACGAAGCACGCTAAGGGTATAGACACGCGCATGGGCACTACAAGTTGTACGACAATGGCACAACACTATTGCACTTTTATTGTGCACTTCTAACATTTTGTTATAAAAATTATAATATATTATTTTTTCTAAGCAAGATTTTATCCCATTTGAATTTCTCTATGTTTTGCTTCATTATAAATTAAATTTTTAATTGTGTTTGATACTTTTATTCCTGTTGATGTACCTATAATTTTTTATTAGACTCAATTAATGCATGAGCACGTTAAGGACATGACACGAATATAAATGAAGCATGGGCAAAGCTTGAAGCCATAAATAAAAACGGCATGGCCCAACATGACTCAATAAATAAATTGCCTAACCCAACGAAGCTCATTTGGACCCAATTTAAATAGGATGGGCTAGGGCAACACATCCCTTACGCATGTCATTAGGCCAAAACATCTTTAGCATAATTATGTTTTTTCTTTGTTATAATTGGATTAATTTCATAAATGTTCCCTTATTTTGTAGTCAAGTTTAACATAATATTCACATTTTGAAAATGGTCTATTTCGTTCCTTGAATTATGTACCCTCATTCAAAATACCCCTACATCTATCATACTAACAAAACAATGACGTGACTATTTATAACTTCATAAATGCCCCCCAAACTATTAATTTTAAGTCAGTTTGCCCCCAAAATTATTATTTTTGTGTTAAGTTGGCCCTCAAATTTTTGAAAAATCAGAGGAGAAAGGGGGTAAATTGACAAAAAATTAATAGTTTATAATGTGTTTTAAATCACTTTACATACTTTAGGAGCCGAAATAAATCCTTTTCAAAATTCCGGGCAAGTTAATTCTTGTAGAGATGTTCTATATCGAATTTGTGTATTGCACTTATTCTTTCTAATTAGAATTATGAGCAAAGCATGGTACGATTTGTCAAAGGTGATCCGATAGATAGTTAAGACTCAATATTTTATTCGGTTAGAATTGTAAGTTGCGTTTAGAGTTACGTTTGTATTTTTTAAGGTTTATTTGAAATGATTATTAATTATATATTACTATCAAGCAATCATGTGATCTAGATGTGAACGTTTTATTGTCAAAATTATCGAAATTGAAACTTCTTATAAGTTGTAAGTTCAGAGGATAATTTTGTGCCATTTTGAGCTGTGAAACAAAGTGAAACGAGCACTATTTTTCATAAGTCAAATTTGAATTTAATCTTTTTTTCCTTTTTTTTTTTTAACTTTCACTTGGAGAGGATTTGAAGTCAAGACCTTATTGTCAAACTAGACATGGAATTATAAGAAGTTGTATTGCAAAAGTCAGGTATATTGCCTTTTCTTTTCTTTTATTCTTCTCTTACAATTTGTGTTATGATTTTATTTCAAAATTTGTTTGGTCCAAATGCAAGCACAGTGATAAATTTCTAGAACTTGGGTTACATTTATAAATAAAATAAAATAAAATAATAAGTTTCAAAAGATGGTAGAAGATTGAACTCTAAATCTTTATATTAAAAATGAGCATGGTTTAATTAACAGGTTAAGGTATACCAGCAAATTCGTAGTTTTCATTGCGTTATAATGTATGCATACATTGAAAATTTTGGAAGCTGCATGGAATTTGGATGTCCATTTCTTGAATATTAATCAATAATTCAAGACCGTGAACTGCAAAACAATTATATTCCATGTAAACTTACGAAGCATCCTAATTTTCCTAAAACGTGTTAATCTTTTTCCAACTCTTATTGAAGTAGCTGTAATTAAATTTTCCGACCTTAGATGACCTGTCCCTTTTTTCTTTTTTTTAAGTATTCCCACTTCCCCTTGACTTTCTACTTCTCACAGAATACTACAATCTCTCCCCTTCCATGATAACCTTTGACATTACAAATATTGGTCAATAACAAATAAATAGATATTATATATAAATATATTTATATATATATATATATATGTAAATGTCAATCATGGATAAATTATTATTTTTCCTTTCACGTGGTTTCCTATGATCCTTCTTTCTCAAGGATGTTGATCCCTTCTAACTTTTGCAAACGCATCTCCAGCTAGTTAATAATATTGCCAGCTTTTAAAAATTATCAAAAAAACGAAAAAAAAAATACATAACGTAGCCAACTCAAAATTTGAAGCTCCTATATAAAAGCTTCTAAAGCCTCAACTCTACGTCACAAAAACTGATTTTACTCTCTTCTGAGTTTCAAATCAAAGAGTACTACTAGTAGTAGTCTACTACTCCTTAGTTTTCAGTTTCAAGATAGATTAATATTAGCAGCAAAAGATCATGTCCTTTTTTTGTAGCACACTAGCTTCAGCTATTTTGTTGCTCTGCTATTACCATTACCTCTTCAATTATTTCTTCTGCAGCCAATTTCTTCCGAGCTGTTCATGTAACTTGGGGCAGTGAGCGAGCTAAGATACTCAATGGAGGTGAAGTTTTGACACTCACTAGACAAGAATTCTGGATCTGATTTCCAGTCCAAGAATGAGTACCTTTTTGGGAGGATTGACATGCAAATCAAGCTCGTACCTGGAAATTCTGCTGGCACTGTCACTACATTTTATGTAACATTTTCAATCTCTCCATGTTTTAAATTTCAATGGTTTTGTATGATTTTCATTACTCATTTATGTCAAAACCATTTGGCTGGCAGTTATCCTCTCAAGGACCAACACACGATGAGATTGACTTTGAGTTCTTAGGAAACTTGTCCTGAGATCCTTATACACTCCAGACAAACGTCTTCAGTCAAGGAAAGGGAAATAGAGAGCAACAATTTCATCTTTGGTTTGATCCCACAAAGGCCTTCCGCACCTACTCCATTATCTGGAATTCCCAACGCATCATGTAAGAACTCTTATGAAAAAGTACCTGAAAAACTTGAATATGCATAACCAAATTTGTTAGAATTGTGTCTAAAAATAAAAACTAGTCACAAAAAAGTGTGGCGACCATAGTGACTTAGAAAGATATGGTTATGAAAAGTAGCACATTTATGACTAGGGAAACTTGCCATGGCTAAAAATGTTGTGACTAGTTGTCCTTTTTTGGGCTCTAAAAGATACTTTACTATCAAACAAAACACCATTTCCTAGCAGATACTTTGCTATCAAACGAAACACCATTTCCTAACGTAAACGTGACATAAATTGCTTTTCTTATTTCCTTTCAGATTCTTGGTGGATAACATTCCCATAAAAAGTGTTCCACAACTTGGAGCAACATGGCATTCCATTCCCCAAAAATCAACCAATGAGAGTCTACTCAAGCTTGTGGAACGCTGAAGACTGGGCAACAAGGGGAGGGCTAGTGAAAACAGACTGGACACAAGCTCCTTTCACATGCTATCGTATGGTCGTCGTCGAAATCATCTTGTGACGTCTCCGTCACCAATTCCTTTCAAGATAGTAAGTGGCAGGATCAAGGGCTCAATGCGGCAGGACGCAATAGATTAAGATGGGTGCAAAAGAAGTTCATGGTTTACGATTATTGTACTGACTTCAAGAGGTTTCCTCAAGGGCTTCCACTAGAATGCAAGCGATATAGGTTCTTGTAGGGATCATGGTAACTACATTTGTTTGATTACCTTGTATCTCTTTTCCTTTTTCTTTTTTTTTGGTGATTGATAATTTGTATAATTATTGAAATTCTTTGCTGTTTTCACGCAAACAACATTGGTATTTCTTTTGTTAATCTCGTTCTCCTTTGTGGTTCCAACTACAAGGCCTTGATGTTAAATGAATAAATTAATGGCATCATTTCACTTGTGGTCTTTGAATTTTAAAATCATTTCCACAACTTAAAAAAAAAACTCTTATTCTACCCTATGAATTTTGAAAGTCTCACCTAACCTCTTTTTTTACAAGAACCTCTATTGAAAAGACAGGAGAAAAAATAAGCATATTAGTCTCACTTAGGACATGTTTAGTGTATCGAATAGAACCACACCGTATTGAACTGTATTGTATAACTTTTACATAATATGGTTTTTATTTATGTTTATTAAATTATTTATATTGTATTAGGTTTGTGAAGGGTATCGGCATGGACATTTTTGCGAAGATTTTTATTAAAAAAATAGAGTCAAATTATTGTTTTTTAAAATTTATTTTAGGTTAAAATATAATGTTATAAAAAATTAAGGAGCTACGATATAATTTTTAAAAAATTGAGAGGTCAATATATAATTTTCGAAAACTACAAGTCCAAAACATAATTTTTAAAAAATAAAGAGATAAAAGTAAAATTTTTATTAATAAAATTGTATGTTGGTCTCTATTTTTTAGAAATTATAGTTTGATCCTAAAATTGACCTTGACTCTATCCCAAAAACACAACCTTGACTCTAGCGCAATAACCCGACCTTAACTCTAGTTTTGAAACTTGACACCGACCTCAATCCTAAAATTATACCCATACCCCAGTCTCGAAATTGACCTAATCAGACCCTTACCCGATTCCCAAAACTTAAGTCCGAGCACGATGTCAATCCTAGCCTGGAAACTCGACCTCGACTTTAATCTCAATGTTCAAAAATGTTGATCCAGTGGTGCAACAAAAGTTAAATTTTTTAAGAACCTCTAAGATACTAAGTCAAATTGTTATAAACTATAAATTATGTCTCTTACAGACCACTAACTACACATTGGATGAAACTTTGCAATAAGTACCTCAATAAATTGGTCCTTTACACTAATCTTGCTCTATCTAAATTGTACTTAGGCTGTGTGAGAAAAAATGAGGACTCTAAGCCTATAATGATCGCGAAAATCCTAAAATTAAATATTGTAATTTAGGTATATAAGTCAAGAATTTTCCTAGAAAATATCAACTTCAAATTTTTGTGGTTAAATGATTCATAGAATTAATATAAATATTTCAAAATTCTACAGTAAATATCAAAGTTAAATTTATTAACTTTTGCGATCAAATGACTCGATTGATAATTTTCACCGCAATATGAGGCAGAAGAAATTTCAATCCGTAAATAATTTGAGATATTAAATTATAAGAATTTTCAAGTATAGTACAATGTTGATAGTATACTAGGAAACAATCTAAAGAATAGAAAGTCCTTACTTGCCTATTAGTTAAACATCCTAGAGTTACCTAGCATTTCAGGTTAAACAAATGTGCTAAAAAATTGACACTGTCAAAGATTATGTTAGTACCAAGGCAAAGTGTATAAAATGTCAAGTTTAAGTTTTATGCAGCTTAGAAATAATTTAAAGGTTAATAACAGTCTAATTTTATTACATGATTAAAAATTTTACTGATATCATTATTCAGAGGTTAGCGTTAAACTGCGATGAGCAAACCTAACGGGAACCAAAAACCTTCTAACATCTAGTTGGTTCCCTTAATCAATCAAGATTTTATTCACTTCCTTGAATTAGAGGATTCTTGTGGGTAAGGTGGTATGACAAAGAAGCATGATTTGACCTTAAATAGTAAAACGGCTGGGCCTTAAAGGTGAACAATTAACGAGCTATTCTCCCCCCATTTGCTTAAGTTTTGGTGCCAACTTTAAGCATTTTTAGACCAAAATTTGGCTTTAATGAAGTGTCCATGTGTCACAACCCGCCTTTTCGGGCTGTGATAAAACTCTTTCTTACTTACTTTAGGGCAAAAATTTAGGAAATTTTTTTTTTTAAATGGGAATAAATAATTTGCTTACATTAACTTTGGTAATTCTCAAAATACTTTCACATACTTGTATTTACATAATTAATACTTTTACTTTTACAACATCTTTCTTTTAAACCTTTCATTTCAAAATAATTTTAAACATACGTAGCGGAAAACATTACAGCAGCAGACTCCATACCCAATCTGCACACCATTCACCCCTCCGCCAGCTCACCATTTGAACTTATTTTGACCTTCTCGTCGGAATACCTACAGCATGAAATACTTAATGATCTAACGCCCAGTAAGTCCCATAAATCCCACATGGATATTCACATGAATGCATGAATCAATTATGCTTTCTTATAAACATTCTTTATCCTCATCATTTCTTATCTTTATTAAGGCCCAAGTGTTCGTACCATTGTGCAATTTCATTTAGGTCTACATAACACCGTGACCGTAACATATCCTTTAAACTCCCCTTGAGTTAGGAGTCGGTACGACACTTCTCTTAATTTCTGGTAATACATTTACCAGTCCATTTATTATGGTTGACATACTATGCATGAAGTGATAATCACATATTATCCATGAAACATAAAATTCTCTTGCATAGCATAGTACACACAGGTACTTACTTTTTATACACACTGGCACACATTAATATACGCATAGGTATATAGCATAATGTACTCACAGGTACTTAACATAAAATGTACACACAGATACCTACTTTGTACATACTCAAGTATTTATCATTGTACACACATGTACGAAATCATGATACACATGCTCATTTTCATTATTGTACACAAAGGTACATAACATATTATATACACAGGTACAAAATCATGATACACACGCTCATTTTCATTATTGTACACACAGGTACATAACATCTTGTACACACTAGTACACATTAATATGCTCACAATTATTCATACATGACTATACCCCTAGGTATTCATATCATGGCAAACATACAAGTTTACACTTAATTACACGCACAGGTATACATATACATACATTTCTTTCTAAACCTACATTTCATACTGTAGGTGGGAAGGGTACTTACTTGATGTGAATGTCGGGTAACTTAACCTCGATTTCCCTTCTCCTAGACTCCTAGGATCCTGTTGGCCAATTACAAAGCCATTAGCCAAATTTCACTATGTTTCAATACGAAACATCCGTTAGTTAATAAATTGAGTTGTACTACTATGTACAACTCTAAAAACCACTGGTTTTTTTCTTATTTCTATCTAACTTTACCCTATCGTTTCTAACGAAGGGCGGGAACCCTTTCTAGTCATTTTCTTATTCCATTGGAAACATTTCAAAACGGTTCGGGTTATTTGGACAAAAATGACGATTTTGCCCTTCGTGGGTCCACTAACCTACCCGAGCTCGATTTTGTTATTCTTACGAAAATAACCATATACTAATTTCAAGATAACATCTTAGTGGGTCAATCTCTTTATTTCTCAATTATGCCCCATTTTCATAAAACTTTGCGGTTTAGTCCCTGAACTGAAAATTTTGACGATTTTAACCCCGGGACTAAAATTTACTTCTTTGCATCAAAATTTTTTATTTTTCTCAAGGATCATTTTTACTTAAGGTACCATACCTTAAATCATTTTGAAAAATGATATTTTTGCCATTTAACACTTTTTTCACTTTTAACATATTCTTAAAAAATCAAAAACTCACAAACGATTGAGTTTTTAGACAAACCGTCCATAAGACCTAGCAGTTTCATCAAGTTCTACAACTTTTGTGTTTTAACTTTTCTCAAAATCTCACTGTATAGGGGCATTTTTGACTATTTTTTAAATCTGCCGAGAAGGAACTTTTTCTTTCAATTTAGTCCCTATGGCATTTTTACAAAAATCTTTTTCAAACTTGCAATTCTACCCCTGTAGATTCCATTCCATGCCTTAAATAAAAGATTCTCATGCTCAAACATCACTTTTGCAAAGTCTAACATCAAAATTACAAAAATATAATTTTTTCAAAAATTGTCGGTTTGCACTAAAAACCAAAGTTTCATAACTCAAACTTGCCAATCATCACATATACATGAAATTACATCAAATATGTGCTCAAAACCCCTCATGGGTTTGAAAGAATAAAAATCAAACAAAATTCAAAACTTTAAACTTTAAAACTTACCCAAATAACACTTTTTGGATTTCTAGCCTTCAAAGGCTTCTTGAACTTCTTCTTGGACTTCCTTTTCATGCAAAAATACCATGGATTAATTTTTGCCCTTTACCCATGAAAAATCCCTTGAAAACTCATTAAAAAGTTTAGGATTTTACCTTAAAACTTGTGGGAAATCCTTGTACTTGCTTGTAAAACTTGTTTGGGGGTATTTTTGCAAAGTTTGGGGGCTGAGAAATTTTTTTAGAGCTCTTGGACATGGCTGCCGGATCTTGGAAGGAAAGGAAAGAAATGAATTTTTGTGATAACTTTGCCTTAAATGCATCCTTATCACATTTGGTGACTCATGGTCACCCATGAGTATACCACTAGGTGTCACAAGGTGATTGGGCCACTTTTCTTGACATGTGGCCCAATAGAAAATCAAGGAGTGTCCACTTTGTGGAGTTAAAAATTTATATTGTGTAATTTTTCACCACATAGTATTTTTCCTATACTGCCATGGTTAAATCAGTGTACTTTTTATCCTTAGACTGTATAAAAATATTTATCTTACTTTTCGTTTACTTTTGGAGGCCAATCATAACGTTTTTCGTATATGTGTTTTTCATTTAGCAGTATTCTTATACTGCTCTGGCCTCCTTTCTACCCCCGATTAGGGTTAGGACAGCCTCTATGTCCTATTTACATTCTAATCATCCATTCATTTATATCACAATTTAACAATTAATTGTGACATGAAATTCATTTTATGGATATTATGCACAAATCTCTGAGTCATCAAACTCATAAAATTTGTATTTTACAATATCCACCATTGCATTACATATGCCATAAAATTTACATTCAATGCCATTTATTCCTACTTTATCGTAATTTTTACAAAAATTCACATTTTTAAAAATAAATTCATTAATTAAACCCAATTAAATATTAGGTTTTATTAATGAATATTTTTCCCGGTCATTACAATCTACCCCCCTTAAGAATTTTCATCCTCGAAAATCAAAATAATTCGAGGTAGTCTTTCCTTATTTCATTCTCTCGTTCCTACGTTGCTTCTTCTACTTGTTGGTTACGCCATAAAACTTTGACGAGAGGTATCTCCTTGTTCCTTAATTCCTTCTCTTCTTGTGCCAGAATTTGAACTGGTTTTTCTCCATAAGACAGATTCTCCTGTTTGTCAATTTCTTCCGGCTAAAGAACATGTGAAGGGTCTGGCACATACTTTTTTTAGCATGGACACATGGAATACATTGTGTACCAATGCTAGATTAGAGGGTAAGGCTAACTTATAAACTATACTGCCTATCCGTTTCAAGATCTCAAATGGTCCAATATACCTTGGACTGAGCTTTCCTTTCTTTCTAAATCTTACAATTTCCTTTCATGGGCATTATCTTCAAAAAGACCAAGTCTCCTACTTGAAACTTCAAAGGTCTCCGTCGTCGATTAGCATATCTCTTTTGCCGACTAAAAGCCATTTTCATTTGTTGACAAATTAACTTTACATCTTCCGTTGTTCTATGAACAAAATCTATGGCCGACAACGCCTTTTCTTGGGTTTCGTACCAATGTAAGGGTGGTCTATATCTCCTTTCATATAGAGCTTCATATGGAACCATACCAATGGAGCTTCGATAATTATTGTTGTATACAAATTCGATTAGAGGAAGCTTTTTATCCCATCCTCCCTTGAAATCTAGCACACATGCTCTTAACATATCCTCTAAAGTCTGGATGGTCCTTTCTGATTGATCGTCCGTTTATGGGTGGAAGGCTGTGCTGAATGTCAGTTTTGTTCTCATTGCTTGATGAACACTTCTCCAAAACTTGGAAGTGAATCTACCATTATGATAAAAAAATGATAGACTTTGAAACTCAGTGGTATCTAACTATTTGGGTTGGGTTACGTATAGTTCAGTTAGTCGTTCTACAGAACTGTTGAGTTTAATGGGTAGGATTTAGTCAATCTATCAATAATTACCCATATACCATCATGTCCACCCATAGTTCTGGGTAGCCCAGTTATCAGGTCCATAGTTATCTGATTCTATTTCCACGCTGGGATATCAATCTTTTGTAATTCGCCTGCTGGTCGTTAATGCTCATCTTTCACCTTCTGGCATGTAAGGCATTTGCCAACACACTATGCGATATCGTTCTTCATTCCATTCCACCAATAATGTTCTTTCAAATCTTGGTACAATTTGGTAGCTCTTGGATGAGCCACATATGGTGCTTCATGAGTTTCTTCTAATACTTGCTTCTTTTTTTAATCTTTCATCATTGGGAATGCATATCTTACTCTTGTAACGAAGGATACTATCTTTCAAAATGCTAAATTCTATTTCTTTGTTCTCATGAACTTCATTCCTAACTTTAAGTAGCGACGGATTTACTTCTTGTCGCTCCTTTAAATTCTCCAAGATAGTTGGTTGAAAAGATCAATTAGCTAATCTTCCTGTGACTAGCTCTATTTCTGCTTCCATCAAGTCCTTTTGGAGAGGTTTTGGTAACATCTGTACCGTTACTAGCAAGGACGTTGTTCTACGACTAAGGGCATTGGCTACTCGATTAGCCTTTTTCGGGTGATACAAAATCTCACAGCCGTAGTCTTTGACCAACTCAATCCACCTTCGTTGTCTCATGTTAAACTTTATCTGCGTGAAGATATACTTTGGACTTTGATGGTCTGTGTAAATCTCACAGCTTGCTCTATACAGGTAGTGACACTATATCTTCAATACAAATACAACCATCGCTAACTCTAAGTCATACGTCAGATAATTCTTTTCATAATCCTTTAACTGTTGGGATGCATAAGCAATCACTTTTCCACTTTGCATCAATACGGCTCTCAATCCTATTTTTGATGCATCACTATAGATCACGAACGTTTTATGGTTCGGATCTGGTATTGTCAGTACTAGTGTACTTGTAAGTCACCCTTTTTAATCCTTGGAAACTTTCTTCGCATTTCTTAGTCCATTCATACTTTGCTGCTTTCCGTGTAAGTGCAGTGAGTGGTGCTGCTAGTCGGAAAAATCCTTCCACAAAACGTCGATAGTAGCCTGCTAAACCGAGGAAACTTCTAATTTTTGACACACTTTTTGGTGTAGGCCACTTATTCACTGCTCAACTTCGGATGGATCGACAGATACTCCTTCTTGTGTCACCACGTGTCCGTGGAATTGAACCTTCTCCAGCTAAAACTCACATTTTGAGAACTTGGCATACAATTGATGCCTTCTCAATAATTATATTGCAATCCTCAAGTGCTTTTCATGTTCCTCTGGCGTTCTTGAGTATATGAAAATATCGTCGATGAAGACAATAACGAACTTATCGAGCTATTCTTCGATTCATGAGATCCATGAAAGCTGCTAAGGCATTGGTTAGTCTAAAAGGCATGACGTAGAACTTATAATGCCCATAACGTGTTCGGAACACTGTTCTTGGTACATCTTTTCTTTTTTAACTAGAAGTTAATGATATCTTGAGCGTAGATTAATCTTTGAGAATACTGACGCTCCTTTAAGTTGGTCAAACAAATCATCGATCCTTGGGAGTGGATACTTGTTCTTAATCGTGACCTTGTTTAGTTCCTAATAATCAATACACATTCGTAACATTCCATCCTTCTTCTTAACAAATAGAATAGGTGCTCCCCATGGGGAATAACTTGGTCGGATGAACCCCTTGTCCAATATTTCCTTTAGTTGCACCTAAAGTTCCTTGAGTTACCCTGGAGTCATTTGATATGGCGCCTTAAAAAAATCGTGGTTGTTTCGGGCATCAATTCAATTTCAAACGAAATTTTTCGTTCCTGTGGTAAGTCTGCAACTCGCCCGGAAACACATCGATAAATTCCTTTACTATGGGAACCTTCTCTGGTCCTAACTAAGCTTCTTTATCTTTCCTTATTATATTCACCAGATAACCGGTACATCCATTTTCCAACATCTTCCTGGCCTTTAATGCTGAAGTCAACACCTTGGTAGATTTGGGAACTTTCCCTAAATACATAAACTTCTCACTTCTGGAAGGTTGAAACGTAACCTTGCGGTGTCGATGACTAATCTTAGCCGTGTATTTTCTTAGAAAATTCGTTCCTAGGATGACGTCATAATCTTGTATATCGATTATTATCAAATCAATATACAATTTCCTTTCACATATAACTATCGGTACATGACGTAACCAATAATCAGCACTCAATACCTCCCCAGAGGGTAGTGCAATTCTAAAGGTTTGCTCTATCCTAACTCTTTTACTTCCTATTCGTTTCGCAAACTTAAGTAATGCAAACGAATATGTTGCTCCAAAATCAAATAAAATATATACATCAGTGTTGGCAACAGAAAACTAACATGTCACCACCGATGAGATTCTTGCATCTTCTTCCTTCTTCATGTAGACATAAATTTGCCCACTTGGTTCCGGAGCTTCTAGTCACCCTTGACTGACACTAGGGCCTTCAATTTGTGCCTGAACTTGAACTGTATACAATTGGTTTCCTTGAGACCTCTGCTGACCCTGACTGTTATGACTTTGGGAATTAGAAAAACAATTCCTGACATAATGCCCTTCTTTCCCCACAAATATAATACTTGTTCGTGCCAGCCTTGCATTCCCCTGCATGTCTTTTCCCGCATTGACTGCAAAGGGGTTTGTTGTTTCCTACATCTTCTTCTTATGGGGTTGACCTTTTGAATTCTTTGAATTATTCACGTTCCATTTCCTCTTGCTATTAGCAGTTCAGTTGCGTCCGGCTTGAACGTTCTAGGACGGCCCTTGACTTGGAACACTTCCTTGTCCTTTTACTTGTATAGCTTGACTTTCCTTGGCCAAAGTTTTCTCCTCCTTCTATGCTTTGAAAATCCTTGCTCTTTCCTCCTTATCACGGGCAATTCTAAACTCAGCTTTGGTCACCCGTTTGATGCAATCCTCTACATCCTTAGGAGCTTGCCCTCCAATATCGACCACAAGGGCAATGTCGGTTTTGAACATTCTCATTAACCGTCTTATTCGTTCCCGATCAGTGGTTACTAACTCGGGACAAGCCGTGCTAGCTGATTAAACCTCTTTACAGCATCAGCTACGGACATATTGCCTTGCTTAAAATTATTAAATTCTTCTTGTTGGGCTGCCATGATTTCTACATTAAAATAAGCCCTGCCAAATTCTTCAACAAAATCTGGCCTTGTCATTTTGTCTACATTCCTTTTATTCTCTACCGACTCCCACTGTCTCCTAGCATCTTTAGTGAGAGAAAACAAAGCGCATAGGACTTTTTCATGGTCACTAAGTCCCATAAATTTCAAAACCCTTTCTATACCTGTAAGCCAATCATCGGCCTCTAAGGGGTCTGTAGATCTATCAAATTCCAGGGCCTTTATTCTCTGAAATCTTTCATAAAATTCAGTAGTGGATACTACCGGAACAGCTGTAGCAGCTGGTATATCAGCCATTGATATCAATCATTATATATCTATCGTGTATTTTCGTTACTATGTTAGTACATACTATTAACTTAATAGTATCCAATCAATAACTGCATGTATTCAAACAACATAAATACATGCAAACATACACAATTACATGAACTCAATATCTTGCGTCATACATTTCATTTCCTTTACCTTCATACATTTCATTTCATTAGCATTCATACATTTCATTTCATAAGCATTCATACATTTCATTTCATAAGCATTCTTACATTTCATTTCATTTCCTTCCGTACATTTCATTTCATTTCATGTCATTCACTTTCATGTATTTCATTTCATGAACCTCTTTCATTTCCTTTTTACATTCTCCATAACATTAAATGCATAACTAACATACATACATACATATTTTCTTTTCATACATAACTATTCATATCATCTCCGGGAGCAATTATCATTTCCGGCTACATATACCTTCTTGCCGAGAAGGATACCACTAGCCAACATACATGCATATACAAAGGCATCAAAGCCCAAAACTGTACTAATATCTCATCTATGTACGTCATAATACACAAAGATTTTCTTATGAATTTTTTTTTTTTGGTCGGACTCGACTTTAGACATGTCACTATATTTGAAATCCTCCTTAGGATTCCTCTTCTTCCTCCATATCCGAATCAGTCAACTTATCATCACTTACGATTATAGGCTCTAGAGGCACAGGCTCTTCATCAATGTTATCATTATTATCATCATCAGCATCATCATCATCATCATCATCATCCATACCTATTGGAGGATCTTCTAATGGCGCGGCTACATTCTAGTCTGCATGTAATGCCGCCATAAGAGAATCATGGATACTAAGGTAATTTCTCGGATACTGTATTTGCTGCTGGACCACATTGAGAAGATCTCTCCAAACCAGATCGTAAATGCACCGTAAGGGTAATTGTGGCGGAATCAGTGGTACCTTAGTACGGCGAAATTTAAGAATGTAATGATCTACCGGTTCGCCTACGTATCTTCCTTATACCAATTCTACTCGTAAGTACAATCGATGTCTCCTATCCGTTCATAACATCGGAATCACCTAGACTGAAATAACGTTTGCTGGTGGTATGGGTGCAAACTCAGCGAGAATCTGTCCTTTAAAACTTTACCAATCCTGAGGCCAATAAAATCAGGAGATGCGGTGGCATATGACAAGCGTTAAAAATCACTTCAACTAAGCCATTCGGTCTGCACCATAGGCTGCTGACTCCCATAATACCGCGGTGGCATCTCCTCTTGAAAAGCAATGCTGGCTCTTCGATCAGCTTCCATATCACGATCATGATGCGGCTCTGCCATATACTATATTTATTATCACAATTAACGTAACAGTGTCATATAAAGTAGTACTTAACATTCTTATACTTTAAATCAAACTATCTTACTTGAGCTATGGCAATGGAACAGACGACAATATGCAGTAGGATGGCAAGATTTTCGCTCTGATACCAACTGTCACAACCCGCCTTTTCGAGCTATGATAAAACTCTTTCTTACTTACTTTAGGGCAAAAATTTAGGGAATTTTTTTTTTAATGGGAATAAATAATTTGCTTACATTAACTTTGATAATTCCCAAAATACTTTCACATACTTGTATTTACATAAGTAATACTTTTACTTTTACAACATCTTTCTTTTAAACCTTTCATTTCAAAATAATTTTAAACATACGTAGCGGAAAACATTACAGCAGCGGACTCCATATCCAATCTGCACACCATCCACCCCTCCGCCAGCTCACCATTTGAACTTATTCTGACCTTCTCGTCGGAATACCTACAGCATGAAATACTTAATGAGCTAACGCCCAGTAAGTCCCATAAATCCCACATGGATATTCACATGAATGCATGAATCAATTATGCTTTCTTATAAACTTTCTTTATCCTCATCATTTCTTATCTTTACTAGGGCCCAAGTGTTCGTACCATTGCGCAATTTCATTTAGGTCTACGTAACATCGTGACCGTAACATATCCTTTAAACTCCCCTTGAGTTAGGAGTCGGTACGACACTTCTCTTAATTTCTAGTAATACATTTACCAGTCCATTTATTATGGTTGACATACCATGCATGAAGTGATAATCACATATTATCCATGAAACATAAAATTCTCTTGCATAGCATAGTACACACAGGTACTTACTTTTTATACACACTGGCACACATTAATATACGCATAGGTATATAGCATAATGTACTCACAGGTACTTAACATAAAATGTACACACAGATACCTACTTTGTACATACTCAAGTATTTATCATTGTACACACATGTACGAAATCATGATACACATGCTCATTTTCATTATTGTACACAAAGGTACATAACATATTATACACACAGGTACAAAATCATGGTACACATGCTCATTTTCATTATTGTACACACAGGTACATAACATCTTGTACACACTAGTACACATTAATATGCTAACAATTATTCATACATGACTATACCCCTAGGTATTCATATCATGACAAACATACAAGTTTACACTTAATTATATGCACAGGTATACATATACATGCATTTCTTTCTAAACCTACATTTCATACTGTAGGTGGGGGGGTACTTACTTGATATGAATGTCGGGTAACTTAACCTCGATTTCCCTTCTCCTAGACTCCTAGGATCCTGTTGGCCAATTACAAAGCCATTAGCCAAATTCCACTATGTTTCAATACGAAACATCCGTTAGTTAATAAATTGAGTTGTACTACTATGTACAACTCTAAAAACCACTGGTTTTTTTCTTATTTCTATCTAACTTTACCCTATCGTTTCTAACGAAGGGCGGGAACCCTTTCTAGTCATTTTCTTATTCCATTGGAAACATTTCAAAACGATTCGGGTTATTTGGACAAAAATGATGATTTTGCCCTTCGTGGGTCCACTAACCTACCCGAGCTCGATTTTGTTATTCTTACGAAAATAACCATATATTAATTTCAAGATAACATCTTAGTGGGTCAATCTCTTTATTTCTCAATTATGCCCCATTTTCATAAAACTTTGTGGTTTAGTCCCTGAACTGAAAATTTTGACGATTTTAACCCCGGGACTAAAATTTACTTCTTTGCATCAAAATTTTCTATTTTTCTCAAGGATCATTTTTACTTAAGGTACCATACCTTAAATCATTTTGAAAAAAGATATTTTTGCCATTTAACACTTTTTTCACTTTTAACATATTCTTGAAAAATCAAAAACTCACAAATGATTGAGTTTTTAGACAAACCGTTCATGTGACCTAGCAGTTTCATCAAGATCTACAACTTTTGTGTTTTAACTTTTCCCAAAATCTCACTGTACAGGGGCATTTTTGACTATTTTTCAAATCTGCCGAGATGAAACTTTTTCTTTCAATTTAGTCCCTATGGCATTTTTACAAAAATCCATTTCAAACTTGCAATTCTACCCCTGAAGATTCCATTCCATGCCTTAATCAAAAGATTCTCATGCTCAAACATCACTTTTGCAAAGTCTAACATCAAAATTACAAAAATATAATTTTTTCAAAAATTGTCGGTTTGCACTAAAAACCAAAGTTTCACAACTCAAACTTGCCAATCATCACATATAAATGAAATTACATCAAATATGTGCTCAAAACCCCTCATGGGTTTGAAAGAATAAAAATCAAAACAAAATTCAAAACTTTAAACTTTAAAACTTACCCAAATAACACTTTTTGGATTTCTAGCCTTCAAAGGCTTCTTGAACTTCTTCTTGGACTTCCTTTTCATGTAAAAATACCATGGATTAATTTTTGCCCTTTACCCATGAAAAATCCCTTGAAAACTCATTAAAAAGTTTAGGATTTTACCTTAAAACTTGTAGGAAATCCTTGTACTTGCTTGTAAAACTTGTTTGGGGGTATTTTTGCAAAGTTTGGGGGCTGAGAAATTTTTTTAGAGCTCTTGGACATGGCTGCCGGATCTTGGAAGGAAAGGAAAGAAATGAATTTTTGTGATAACTTTGCCTTAAATGCATCCTTATCACATTTGGTGACTCATGGTCACCCATGAGTATACCACTAGGTGTCACAAGGTGATTGGGCCACTTTTCTTGACATGTGGCCCAATAGAAAATCAAGGAGTGTCCACTTTGTGGAGTTAAAAATTTATACTGTGTAATTTTTTACCACACAGTATTTTTCCTATATTGTCATGGTTAAATCAGTGTACTTTTTATCCTTAGACTGTATAAAAATATTTAACTTACTTTTCGTTTACTTTTGGAGGCCAATCATAACGTTTTTCGTATCTGTGTTTTTCATTTAGCAGTATTCTTATACTGCTCTGGCCTGCTTTCTACCCTCGATTAGGGTTAGGACAACCTCTATGTCCTATTTACATTCTAATCATCCATTTGTTTATATCACAATTTAACAATTAATTGTGACATGGAATTCATTTTATGGATATTATGCACAAATCTCTGAGTCATCAAACTCATAAAATTTGTATTTTACAATATCCACCATTGCATTACATATGCCATAAAATTTACATTCAATGCCATTTATTCCTACTTTATCGTAATTTTTACAAAAATTTACATTTTTAAAAGTAAATTCATTAATTAAACCCAATTAAATATTAGGTTTTATTAATGAATATTTTTCTCGGTCATTAAACCATGAAACCCTTTAGTCATGATTTATGAGCGAGAAATTAAATGAAAGTTTAACCAAGATTAACCTTTTGTCTATAAATAGGTTCTTCCACAATGAGAGCTCATTTTTCTCTCTTTTTCTCCTATTTTTCTTCAAAGGAAAACCAGTTTCTTTACTCCTTCATCTCTCAAATTTTTCATCCTCCTACTAACTAAAAATCACTAGCAAAAAATTAAAACAAACGAGGAGCCTTTGATGGAATAACCATACAAAGATTGATCTTCAAGGGTATACAATCTAACCATTTCTCTTTTTAAGATTAGAATGGTTTATGATTTTGTTTTGATGATGTTGGCATGTAACAATGATTTATTTATATATATTAAGGCCTTTGTAAGTTTAAGCTGATGTAGTTATAGTTTGTGCAAGTTTGAATGTGGATAAGTTATGGTGTTATGCTTCAAAAAATTTCCTATTTTGAGTTTGGATCGGAACTTTTAGAGGTTGATTTTGAAACTTTCTTGAATACAAGACTTTTTGGTTTCAATAATAGAAACAACTCTAAGTAAAATATTAAAAATTAAAATTTGAATTCTAAAATGATGTTTTAGGTGTTTTTCTAAAGCTGTCCTATTTAATGTCTCAAGAGGTGTTGCAACACTATAGTGCAACACCTATAGGGCAAATTATGTTCTATTTAGAAACTGCACTGTTTTTTCTTCCAAAAGTTGAAACTACTTAGTTTATTATTCTTTTATGATTTGTAAAAACTATAGTGCAGTCAATAGTTGTTTCTGAAACTTTTTCATTATGTGTTCCACAAGTTGTTGCAACATTACTTGCAACATCTATAGTGTAGTTAAGTTTTTTTTTTTTTTTGGAAAACAACCCCTAAAAATTCCAAACCATGATTTTTGCAAAGCATAAAAATTTTGAGCTCGACAAAAAAAAGAACTTTCGTGAAGAAAATTTTTGAAAATTTTGCCTCTAAAATAGACTTTTAAACAGATTTATAAAAACAGTTTAATCAATAAAGTTTACAAAATCATTGCAAACAGAAATGTTAAAGACAAAAAACAGACTTTTGAAAAACACAAGTTTTAAGCCTCATTAAAACAAAGGGACTTTCGTAACTGTCTTTGACATACAACTTAAGATAGTTTTTAAAACTAACAAAAAAGCACCTTTTGATAATAGTTTCAAAACAAAATGCCTAGTTAATGGCAGAATTACTAATTACAACCTACAAAGGAATTGTAGCACTTAAAGAGCTATACAAGTCTAATATTTACAGTTTTATGAAATCTTGGCCAATTTAAAATGTGATTTTGGCATGGAATGTTATACAAACCAATATGGCTTTTCTCGCACTCTTCAACAATTTTAAACAGGATTAATAATAAGCTCAACTTGTTAGGCCCGCAATATCACTGCGCCAAATACGAGCCCAATACCTGTACTAGTTCAAGAAGCCATTTCTTGGCTCTAAGTTCTGACAACCTAATACTTAATGCCATAGAATGCCTATAGACTTAATAGGCCATATTGGATTTAAAAAAATAATAATAACTATCTAGACATGGGCCTTTCCATATTATGATCCCAACAAGTGTACTACAGAATTATTCTTAGAATTAGTTAATAGATAAGATAATTAATTATTAAATCGGTCAATTAATTATCAATTCTAGCATGAGTAGTTAAAGGCAATTAAAGAAAGCTAGGTTATGAGGATTAGATCAATTAATCCTTGTAATAAATATGATGATTTTACTATCCTTAAAGAAAGGGAAATATGTTTTAAGAAAGGATTTAATTCATTTATGATTATGCTAAAATAAATTGCATAAGATAAGTTAACTTTACACTCTCAATGGGTATTCTTCTGTAGAATTTAGCAGTAGTGGATAGGAAACTTCGATGAGTAGCAAATCCTATTGCTGGAAAACAGCTAAGTATGAATCTTACCTACAGTATGAATAGTTTAAAATAGAAAATATTCTATATATTCTTATAAAAATTATAAATGCTTGTTTATGCCTTATGTTATAGCATGCAATGTCATGTCACACTGTATACTCACTCATAAGTCCAGTGAAACCCATACGAACAAGTTAAGTTTAAGTGTCATACCAATCTTTTGACCTACAGGAAGGCTTATGATTCAGTACATAATTTTAGATCAAGATGTCATTGGAGACCTTGCAAACCCTAACTTCCTATTGATTACGTACAACCGGTACAAACAATCAGGCCTATCAGTTTAATAAGATATGATCATTATGAGCATAACCGGCAGATGCATGTAATATTATATGCATTCTCACATGTTTGCAAGACGTAGTTCCTACTTACTAGGCAAAATCTCATCCAAGTATGTTCCTACTATAGGTAAGCACCTGCCAGCAATGTTTGATGGATGGTGGTAAAGCGATGGACAATCAATGGAGATGGGGAACGGATACAGTACATATTTTATTCTATACTTAATTTTTTTGATTAAGACTTTTCAATTATATGTAATACTGTTGAAACTAGGTATGCATATTTTGGTGCCCAAGGCTATATCTATACAGCCTCAGTCCATATGATCCTTAGACTGATATGTCAAAACAAATATTATAGTTTTCGTTGCAACAAAAGTAAGAACAGTTTAATTAAAATTAATTGGTAAGGTTATTTAAAAAAATGTTTTGCGTATTTAAATAATCTTAATAAGTATATGTTTTGCAAAGCCCCTATTATAAAAAAAAAAAAAAAAAAAAAGGTTTCAGAAGTCCTAGACCAATTAGAAAACGAGGTGATAATTATCTCTTGTTTCATTATGCATAATTTGGCTACCCCTAGGGGATAAACCTAAAAAATTTGACCATTACAGGTAGGCTTCTTGTAGGATTCTTCTTCTATCATAAAAGTTTAAATCAAATCTAAATTCTACATTAAATTAATATAATCTTATTTATTAATAATTTAAATAAAATATTTGTGATTTGAATATCCAGATTAAATCCTACTAGGATTTAAATTAACTATATAAATACAAATCCAAATAATTAACTATTCTAGATCCTAATTTTAAATTTGATTTATTATTTTTTTAGAATTAATTAATTAATAAATTAAATTGATAGCATTCGTTGCCCACGATCCTAAAGGACCACGTCATGTGCCTAGCACCCAATCCCTAAAGACTATAGCCGCGCACCCCATCTTGCCTTATGGCCTAACTCACTTGTGAGCTTGCATAGAGACCCGATGGATATATATAAATCAAACTATAATTAAAGAAGATAGTTGGAAAATGAGTACAGAGTAGATTTTAAATTTTTTTGTTAAACGTTTTTCCAAAAACAAGTTAGACATGCTATGTATATAAATTAATAAAAGATCTTTCGTACCTCTTAATAGACCGAAAAACTACAAGAACTGCTACAAGAGAAAACTACCAGAAGAGCCTCAAAAAATAGGACTTCCTTACTATTCTTTTTCCACAACGCACATTGTTCAGTCTTTCCTCAAGTGACCTCTGCTTCCAACTACTTAAGAAAATCAAGAGCTAAGTTTCGAGATATTAAATAATAGCCCTATGGGAGTTTCAAAGTCTTCCTAGCAAAATACTCTACCTAAATTTCTTAAGTGATCTTAAGAAACGATAGAAAATTGTTCCACTTATATAGAGGTCGGATTAGGGCTAGTCCTTATTAGATTCGGCTTTGAAATTCGAGTTTAGATCAACTTTCGGAGTAAAACGTGTAAAGCACACAGATTGTTGGCATCGGTCGACTGGCCTACACTAGGTTCGGTCGACCGAACTGTCGTGGCAGCACTTCCAGGACACATTTTTAGCTCCTAAGACTTATCCCATTAATTCAAACCGAACCTAATAAATAAATCCTACCTTATATGACCCGAGTATCTATTATAGAACTTTAATTTTAATTTAAATAATCCAATAGAAAAGTTATCTAATTAAAACAATTCTAAATAGGTAATCCCATATCAAATAATTCAACTTGTTTATTTTGAATTAAGTCATAAAGTTAATTCAACAAATAAACTAACATTAATTAATAAATGCAATCAATCATATTTTAGCCAATCTAATAAATAACATAAATTATCAATTTGTAGGAAAAACATGCCCTATTGTTGCAGGAAATATTATGAGCTGGCAAAAAGGACCCAACGGACATGTATAGATCAAGCTCATATAATTATTAAATAACATATCCTTGATATGTATATTTTATAATTATCGACTTTAAAGTTATTCCACCTAAAACTTTGAGCTGTACTTTTGAATTATATATAAAATTACTCAATTCCAATAAGTTTATCATCCATAACATGTCATAATGTGTAACATCCCTATAGGATATTCATAATCTGCTTAAAGATAAATTCCATTTTACCTTCCTAATTATATTTATCTCATGTTCCATTACCTCACCATTAGAATACTTACTATTAAAAACCAAGACAAATAGTATACCATTTAGTTACACATATGTATCCAAATGGTTGAGTGCTCCAATTTCAAATTATAGGATAATACCTATAAGAGAATATCATTAACTCTACAAAAGAGCTATGGATTCCATATCTATAAATAATAAGTCTATGTTGATCAAGAGTTATGTTGCTAATGTACCGACATACGTACCTTCATATAATTCAGGATGACACCTTTTGGTACATCAAAAGATGCAAATCAAGAATACAGACTCATTGATTCATTTTAGGATTAAGATGTAACACATATGTTTGTCTAAAATGAATTGATTTATACAAACGGATTATTAATAAAATTAATTCAACTTTAGTCATGATCCAATATATTGTTACCAATGATGATATACCAATATTTCTACTCTTGAAGTCCAACTTCGATGGCCAAGATAAGCCATCTCCCGTTTGGGATGTTGACAACATAATAATCTTAACATGAATAAAGTGTTCAACTTTATTTCCTCGATTATGGGCCTTTTTATTTAGACTATCACCTTTAAGACTCATATTTTCTGCATAATCAATCTATCATATGTATGATCCTAAATGTTTAGATTGACAGTCTCATACTTTTGTTTGCTTATCATACATTTAACATAAATGAACATAAAAATGACAACATTTGATATATAAATAATAAAGTCTTTGTTGATTAAATGTCTCCAAAAACTATTATATCATTTAAATCTTAAGGCACTTAGTCTAACGGAGATAATTAATCCTTGATTAATATTCTATTTAGTATTAACTTCAGTGCTAAGCCACTGTAAGCCTGAAGTTACCTCTTTATTATATACCAATTTACGAAACACAAAAATCATGTGCAAAATTCTCATTCTAGGTTATCCATAATCGACCTAAGGACATCTTTCGCTTTACCTTCTTGATTATTTTGTCTTAAAGTTACATTGTTTCGCTATTGAAAAACCATTATGTACAACACATACAAAAAGGTATCATTTAATTACCAAGTTAACCAAATGTTTAAGGCCCTGTTTGATTTTCCAAGTCTCAAATAATGTCTTTAAATGGATAACATTAACTCTTGTTAAGAGCTATAGAATTTGTATTTGTGCATCATGCTCTCATCAAATAAAAGTCATGCCTCTAATATCCCAACATGAGAATCTTTGTCATCATTATGCTTTCATTCTGTACACTAAATGACACAAGTTATAAACACAAATTCATGAGTTCTCTTAAGGATTAAGATCACCTCATAAAGAATTATTAAAGTGAATTGATTTAGTTAAACAAAAACATTAATAAAATTAATTACACTTTAGGTCCAATCACGTATATTTCTATCACTAGGTATATATTAGTGTCTCTATCTTGGAGTCATAGCACTAACAGTCAAGATAAGTTGTCTCCTCTTTATGAAGTAGCTTATTATACTTATTAAGAATATTCCACAGATTGCGGACTATAGATTTAAATTATCATCTTACAATCTTATCTTTTTTACATTAGTGATGCAAGAACGAGCCGGCCCGGCCCGTTCTCCTTAGGGGAAGATTTTGACGAAAGGGCCAAAAAAAATTCTAATTGGCTAAATGGCCTCTTTTTTTTTTGGAACCAAAAAATATGTTTTTCTATGCAGGTAAACTGTCCTAGCTTTTTTCAAAAAAAATAAGAAAAATGACTGTAGCAGGATAAGGAACCTCAACAGAATGAAAAAAAAAAACTAGAACTGTTTTGATGTCTAAAAAGCCTTTTTTTTGTGCCAAAAACTGTCCAAAAAAAAGGACCATTTATCAAAAAAAAATTTCTCATAAGGCCCTTTATAAAAATCCCTCCTCCTTAGGCCTACACGGGCCGGGCCGGGCCGGCCCACCAATTTTGTGGGCCAAGCTGGGCTGGCCCCACATTAAAATTACCTTGGCCTGGCCTGGCCCACGGGCCAATTTTATATGGGTCGTGTTGGGCCGTGTCAGGCCTTGCCGTGGACCTTAAATGGGCCGACCCATCTTGGCCCATTATGGGTTTAAATGGGTCAGTCCATCTAAGCATGTAATTTTTAATTTTTTTAATTTTTAAATAAGTTAACAAATATAAAAGTTTGAATAGTCAAGGGAAATATAAAAAGGGATATTTTATTTACGATTACCTCATCAAAAACCTTTGCAAAGAAAGCTCAATGGGAAAAAACCTTGGTAAGAAAAAAAGAGTATAATCGGGATAATTATACATAAGATATTTACAAAATTACTAAAAACATAAAAAAAATAAAAAAAAAACATAAAAAAATATTATTCATTGTGGGCCAGGATGAGCTGCCCCATTATGGCCCTAAACGGGTTGGCCCGGCCCATGAATTTTCATGGGTCGTGCTGGGCCGGCCCATGGGCCGACATATATTGGCTTAGTCCAGCCTACCAATATTTATGGGCCGGGCCTGGCTATGAACAGTGTTGGGCCATGCCGGCCCAGCCCATCACTGTAGTAGGATGGGCCTGGGCCAACCCACTGGCCCTGGCCCATTGTTGCATCTCTATTTTGCATAGAACCTTTTAAATGCATGATTCAGAATCTAGTATTAATAGTATTGGTATTTTTTCTTTTTGGGAATAGTATTGGTATTTTAAGTTTACTTAACATACAATCAATAATGTAAATGTAAATAGGCTGCATATTAATGCATAAAATAAATGCATTGCTTTTATTGATCTAAAATGTCTAAAATACATCTAATGTATTTTTTTCATAGGGCACTAATCCTAACATCCATAATTGGACTCAGCCTCAAAACCTAACCTTGGTCCTGGGCTTTTTAAAAAAAAAAAATTAAACATTTTTTAATATGATCTTTTAAGTTAAATTATAGTCTAATATATAGATTTTTTTTCTTTTTTTAGTAGATATCATTGTATATACTGTATAAATTTTTTAATTTCGTATTAAGTTATACAATATATAAGTATTGTCAAACAATATATTATTTTTAAATAATACAATACAAAATGTTACATCTATTTGCCAAACATGATAGAGTTGATGTTTAAAAAAAAAAGTAAAAAGATGAGATGACCTCACTTAACCCTTTTTTTTTTATCTATGCCAACAGAAATTCTAATGAAAGGACTATAAGGACTAATTCAAAATTCATAGTGGAAAATAGGAGTTTTTTTAAGTTTCTAAGGTAAAGTAGAAATGACTCAAGTTAAAGGGAACAAGAGAAAATAATCTATATTAATAAGAACCAAAAAACTTTGATATTCATTAATACAATAAGGATTATTTTTATAAATTTTCCTCGAACTATATACCCTATTTTATTTTGCCCCATGATTTTATAAAACCAATCAAGATGCCCTTGATATATAGAAAACCATTCAAAGCACCCGCTCTGTCTAATTCCATCTAAAAATTAAGGGTTTTACTAGCGTGGCATGCATTAGTAATTAAATAAAATCATTAAATTTTTAATTAAGTTATAAAATATTTAAAATTTAAAAAAATAATAACATAAATTATTTTTATATTTTTCTTCTCTCTATAGTCTTTCCCTCCCTCTTTTCTGTCACTTTGTCTTCTCACTTGCCTTTCTCTCTCTCCATTCCTAACTCTGTCTAAAAAATGTTTTTGTTCTTCATTTCATTACATTTTTTACGTTAACACCCATCACAGACAAAAACCTTATCCGTGCTTCTTCTTTTTTTAAATAGAACCCTTATTCATACTTGTACCATCAAAACAGCAACAACAAGAAATCAACAATATTTTATCATTAGACGAATCACTGACTTCACCCTTTCATATTCACTTGGACTAGCCAAACGACAATCAATTTTCTCCCACTTTACCGGTTCCTCTCATGTTCCCCACACCAACCCATGAAACACTTCACCCCAGTGGTATAGATCACCAAGAAAATTAATGGAAAATGAAGCTGCTGACGAGACTCAACAATTGTTTCAACTTCTGGATTTATCTGATTATGAACAACTTTTGGGTTTATTTGATAGGGGGGCTGATTTTGGTTTTGAGTGTGGTTCTTGCCATTGTGAAGGCGGGTTCTATTCAAAGAGGGAGACGGCTTGGACTGTTGAGATTGTCAACGATTTTGTAAAGATAGCCAATTGATGTTATTTCCTTATATAGAAGATTGTATAGGCGTATACAGATCATAGAGATTGAATAAGAGATGGCATAAGCAGATTTCTAGAAAACTAATTTGGGATTCTAATTCTATTTATACTCTATATTTTTTCAACCTCATATGAATAACAAAAACAAACCAGCTTATCATTTTTGTTTTTTCTTGGTACCAAAGCCGAACAAGGTTCTAAAAACCTTTGCAATCCAAGCCTAGAAATTCATCCAGCAAATCTAACTCACAAAACCACAAATACCCATAATCAGAAATCAAACCCCAGATATCAAAATCAAATCACAACCAAAATGAGTGATGTTACAGATTCTCAGAATTTAGAAGTTTCCTGGTCGAGGGAGCATCTCCAAGACGGGGTGGAGCCAGCCGACTGGAGCAAATTCTGAGGGTTGACTCCTAGACTGTACTCGAGCAGGAGTTCCTCAACATGCTTGACGGGCAGAGGCCGATTAGGCCATCGAAGGAGCAGGACCCTTATGTCGGGTCGGCCGCTGCAGGCTCCTCCTAAGTTTTTTCCAGGGAGAGAGTCGAGCTACAAGAGCACGACAATGCCCCGAGCACATCTGGTCGGGGTGTTGGAGCTCCAGTCTAAGTTGCGGGGGTGATAACGGTGGACGTTTCTGACGAGGCACGTGTACCCGAGGAGGTGGAAGTGGAGTAGGCCAAAATTGAAGAGCAAGAGGTTCAGGTCACCCACGTCCGAGGCGTGACGGCGTACCGGGTAACCCAGCCCAGGCAGACCTCGGCAGCGGGCTATACAAGTGCCATCACAGAGTCACGGCTGGAGAATCTATGCGCTGAGTACGGTATCCCAGACGACGTGACCATCACCATTCCCGACGAGGGTGATTCACCTTTAGACGCGCCTGAAGGATGCATCACACTTTACGCCAAGTTCTTCAGGGCTAGGCTGCGCCTCCCATTACACCCATTTTTGCACCGGGCGCTTAATGATTTCAACGTGTGCCCGGCTCAGCTGAACCCAAACAGCTACAGGTCGCTGATCAGGATGTACATATTATGGAGGTACCACCGGGACACCGAGATGCCGCTGAAAGCTTTCAAGCAAGTGTACAAGATGAAGAAGCTTTCTCGGCAGTCCGGATGGCACTACGTCACTGGCTTCTGGAAAGACTTTATCTTGGGCAACCCCGACTCGGATAAACTATGGAAGTACAAATGGTTTTACGTCGGGGGTAATTATTTGGCCCGAGTTGGTGAGATCATCCCTACCGACCAACACGTGCCAAGGTTGTTCAAGCAAGGGCATGTGTGGACCAAGCGACCTTGGGCACCGAGCCGCATGATCAGGGCGGTTGAAGACCTATTCGAGAAACCAGAGTCGACCAGGCAGCAGTCCTTCCTTCTCAGGAAGGAAGCTTTATCCGGTTACGGTTGGTTCGAGGAACCTAGTAGAACAAATCCCTAGACAGTCTGCCCTGCCTAGGGTACCGGGCAAGTTACAATTGCTCGGCCTGGTGCCGTCGATGTCCCGAGGCCAAGCACTTCCCGATCCGAGTGGCCGACGAGGGAGCCTTCATTGTCTAGTTTCGAGGACTCGTCGAGTGCCTCCTTCGATGCAGGGCCACCCATAGCCGACAAGGAACTTGAGGACGTGATTCGGCTCTTGTACCCGTCTAACCAGCTCTAGATTGGAGGTCAACCTTGAGTTTTTTCATTTTCTTCTTTCTCTTTTTTATATGCCGACTTCATATTGACTTGGGGTTTCATTGTACAGAGATGTCGTCACGGCCGAGCTCCGCTGCTGAGAGACGGGCTCTGATGGAGAGCCTAAGAAGGCAAAAGGGCAAGGCCGTCGAGACCGGGAGAAAGTGTAAGCAGACTCCCAGGCCAGAGCTTCCTCCTCAACCCGAGCAGGTTTCCACATCAGTCCAAGTGCCACCACCCCTGCCTCCATCGACCAGGGATGCACTAGAAGTGACGCTAGTCGACGACACGACTGGAGGCTAATCTGAGGATTCACAAAGAAGGCACCCGAACTACCACGGTATCATTCTCGAACGACTCGGGGATGTGATGCCATAGGATGACTTTTTTATGAACATTTGTGGGGAGGACTTCTAGAGCCTGTGCAATACGGCTTTTCGAGCTGCTGCCACCGTAAGTGTTCGTCCAAACCAAGCCTTTTAATTCATCTTTTTTTTTATCACGCTATTGAGCACTGATGTCTCATTTCCTGTAGACGAGTGCCATTCTGCACATGGTCCACTCCGCCGGGATGAAAGACATCCACAAGGAGAAGGAAATGCATAAGAAAACCTTCCTCAAGATGCTGGACGCGGACAAGAAGCTCGGTTCTAGGAACATTGAGCTAGACCAAGCCAAGGGCTCTCTTTCTCAGGCTCAGAAGGAAGCCCGGAGAGCCAAGGCCGAGGCCGAGGAGGCTTGGAGGCAGGCTAGGGAGGCGAAGGATGAAGCTGCATAGCTTGAAGGGCAGCTAACATCCCTGTAGGCCGAGCACCAGCACTTTGTGGATGAGCTTCTAGGACGTCTGGCCCGAGCAGTGGATGAATTTAAGGCATCCTCGAAGTACGCTGATCTTTACTATTATGGCATGACCGACCTCCGCAAACACCTGATCAGGCAACACCCCGAGGCAGAGGGCTTCGATTGGTCGCTCATTGTCGAGCCTGATCAAGGCGCTGCTCAGCAACAGCAGGGCGAGGAGGAGGTCATCGTGGTAGACAGTGATGACGATGGGGATGGGCAGAGCACTACCGCTGGTGGAGGCGAGGAAGACATGGTTGGGGGTCAAACCCAGGCTTAGGCTGATTTTTATCCCCTTTTGTTGTTGTTTTTAGTTGTCCGGGCTCAGGAGGTGCCCGGTTAATTGTACCTCCCCTATAAATAAAATTTACTTCCTGTTCTTCTCTTCTTAGATTGTTGTATGCATTTTTCTTTTAAATATTTTCCAAGTGCGAGTGTCCTCGGGTTAATATGTTCTCGTTTCGACGCGAGAGGTTCCTTAGAGATACGGTTACAGCTTTGAACTGTCGAGTAACCATATACCTCGGTCTTCAAAATTTGGGTAGAATGCTTCATGTTTCCAAGTTAGATGCTCCTCGAGGGGATTCCTGGTTGGGACCAAGTTCCATCTCGGTAGCCATCGAGTTATCCGAGCAGTTATCCCTGTCCGCTCAGTTAATCCAAGCGAGGTTCGAGTTATCCAAGTAGTTATCCTTGTCCACTCAGTTAATCCGAGTGAGGTTTTGGTTTTCGATCTCAGCCGGGCAAAGCACGATAGCATGTGGCTACCCTTACCCTATTGCCCCCTAGACTTGTTTAAGTTTTTTGAGGAAACTTTGCAAGTGTAGGACTCGTCGGGCACGCTGTTGTGCCAAGCAACTTGCTGGGTTGTCTGTACGGTGACAGACCTAAGGTCGGTATGCCGACCAGTCCCCCAGCCCGATGGACAAGGATGACTCTCCCTCGTCGGGAGTTATTGTCTTATCCTCCGAGCTAGAGTTACGACGTTCTTTTTCAAATCCACATTTCCTTCAAACGCATTGCTCAAGTGGAATGGTGTAGGAAAGTTGCATTCCATTAATGTGATATGTACATACATTTTTCTAATCCTATTCAGTAGTTCTAGTTAGAAAAGAATTTTGGCCAGAGATCAAAAAGGGGTTTCTGGCTCTAAAATTAGCAAAAGAACTTTTTTAGAAGCTCGGCGTTTCGAGGATGCCCAAGCTGATTTCCTTCCATATTGGATAATCTATCCATGCCCGACCGTACGATACTTTCGATCCTAAACAGACCTTCCCACTTTGGACCAAAGGACTCGAGGCCAGGCTGTTGAACCGTGACCTTCTTCAGTACCAAGTCTCCGACTTTAAAACTCCTAGGCTAGACCCTCTTGTTGTAATACCGAGCTACTACTTGATTCCGAGCTACATTACGGATCACCGCCTGGCTTCTTTTTTCTTCGAGTAGATCGAGCTCGGTCATCATCAATTCTGCATTTAGGGTCTCCTCGTATCGTTGGAATCTGAAGCTAGGCAACTCTACTTCGGCCGGGATGATAGCCTCTGCCCTATACACGAGGGAGAATGGAGTTTCTCTGGTCGCTGCCCGGGCAGTTGTTCGGTAAGCCCAGAGTACTTGTGGGAGCTCGTCAATCCATGCACCCTTGAGCCCCTCAAGTTTTTTCTTCAGGTTGTCTTTGATTGTCTTGTTTACAGCCTCCACCTGGCTGTTACTCTGTGGATAGCTCGGGGAGGAGAAGACCTTCCTAACACCGAGCCGTTCACATAGGCAGAGGAGACCTGAAGATTCAAACTGTTTAGCATTGTCGGTCACAATCGTGTGCAGGATTCCGAACCGGCAAATAATGTTCTTCCACACGAAGTTGGTGCACTTAGCTTCAGTCATGTTTGTACAAGGTTCGACATCAATCCAATTCGTAAGATAATCTATGGCCATGATGCAGTACTTGAACTGTGATCGGGCTGGCAGGAGAGGTCCGATTAAGTCGATGGCCCATTTTGCAAATGGCCATGCCGAGGTCACTGGAGTGAGAGGCTCAGCGTGGTGACCAGGCATTCTTGCAAACTGCTGGCATTTGAGGCATTTTCGAGCAAAATTCCTGCAATCCTACTTCATGGTCGGCCAGTAGTAGCCCTGCCGGAGGCACTTTTGGGCCAAAGAGCGTCCCCCGGAGTGGTTGCCGCATAGGCCCTCATGGATTTCTCTCATTAGATACTCGGCCTCTTTGGGATCCAAGTATTTTAAGTATGGTGTGGTGTAGCCTCTTTGATATAATTTTCCACTGATTATCGAATACCGGGCTGAGTTATTACGTATCCGACGTTCTTCTTCCTGATCGTCGGGTAATTCGACTGTGGTCAGGTATCGGATGATCGTGTCCATCCATGTAGTCCCGGGCTCTTCAGCTACACTTACAACTTCCTTAACGATGCTCGGCTTGGCAAGTCGTTCAATGGGGACCGAGGTTACATCGCTTTCGCCCAAGCCGGAAGCTAATTGGGCAAGGTCATCAGCTTTCGCGTTTTCTGACCAGAAGATCTGCTTGAAAGAGTAGGACTTAAATTGTCCAAGCAGTTGTTTCACTTCTTACAAATATGTAGCCATGGAATCTGCTCGGGCCTGAAATCCCCCAATGACCTCCTGAACCACAAGCATTGAGTCGCTGTGGATGGTGATGTGGTCTACCCCGATATCTCGGGCGATCCGAAGTCCGGCCAAGAGAGCCTCGTATTTTGCTTCATTGTTGGAGGCCTTGAAGTCAAGCCGGAGGGCATAGACAACCTTATATCCATCTGGGCTGGTTAAGATCAGCCTGACGCCCGACCCGTCAACGCAAGAAGATCCGTCGATGTGCAGTTTCTAGTCCAGCTCCAGGGTAACACTGTCCCCACTGCAGCTGGGTGCATCGGGCACTTCGATGGGTGACTTCTCGACAAGCGGGGTCGCCTATCTAGCGTCTGTGAATTCTACGATGAAGTCGGCTAGAGCTTGAGCTTTGATGGCCGTCCTCGGCACGAAATGCACATCGTACTGGCCGAGCTCTACTGACCACTTGGCCATACGGCCTGATATTTCCAGACTCTAGAGTACTTGCCGAAGAGGGAATTTGGTCAGGATGTTGATAGTATGGCCTTTGTAGTACGATCGTAACTTTCAGACCGAAGTAATTAAGGCAAAAGCTAACTTTTTGAGTGGTGGGTACCGCTCCCTGATGCCTTGGAATGCATGGTTTGTGTAGTAAACTGGCCTTTGGACTCCATCTTCATCTCGGACTAAGACCGAGCTGACGGCTTTCTCCGACACAGCTAAATACGTGGTTAGAGCTTCATCGGGCAAAGGTTTGGACATGAGCGAGGGCGTGGCTAAGTAGGTCTTCAGGCTTTAAAAGGCTTCCTCATAATCCCCGATCCACTCAAACCTCCCATTGAGTGCCTTGAAAAATGGGTGGCACTTGTCGGTAGCCCGGGAGACGAACCTTAACAGGGCTGCCACCATGCCAGTGAGCCGTTGTACGTATTTTGTTGTCCGAGGAGAATGCATATCAATAATTGCTTGGGCTTTTGCTAGGTTAACCTTGATGCCTCGTTGATTAACCAAAAATCCAAGGAATTTGCCTGAGCTTACATCGAACGCACATTTCATCAGGTTGAGTTTCATCCCATACTCCCAGAGAATGTCAAAGCTTGTTCAGATATCGGCCATGTGGTCTTCTACTCGGATAGACTTTACTAGCACGTCGTCCACGTAGACCTCTATAGTTTTCCTGATCAGTCGAACAAACATCTTATTGACGAGGTGTTGGTATGTAGCTCCGGTATTTTTCAAGCCGAAAGGCATCACCACATAGCAGTATCATCCTTGGTCAGTAACGAAGGCAGTTTTCACTTGATCTTCCTCGGCCATCTTTATCTGATTGTACCTAGAGTACGTGTCTATAAAGCTCAGGAGCTCATGGCCGGCAGTGGCATCGACGAGCTGATCTATTCTAGGAAGTGGAAAGCAATCTTTCAGGCAGGCCTTGTTGAGATCGGTATAGTCAATGTAGACCCGCCATTTGCCATTCGCCTTTTTGACAAGGACGATATTCGCTAACCATTCTGGGTACTTGACTTCTCTGATGAATCTAGCCTTGAGGAGCTTCTGGACTTCTTCGTTTATTGCAGCGTACCTTTCTGGATTAAAAGCCCTTCTTTTCTGTATCACCGGCCTATGGCTAGGTTGGACATTGAGTCGATGGCTAATGATGCTTGGGTCAATGCCCGGCATGTCCTCATGAGACCATGCAAAAATGTCCCAATATTCGGTAAGGAGCATTTCCAGGTCGGCCTGGATCTCAGGTCTCAGCTGCGATCTGAGTTGAATAGTGTGTTCAGGCCTCTCAGGGTCTAGGGAGAACAGCACCAAATCTTTGACCAAGGTGGCTCTTACCTCTTCCACGGGCATTCTGGGGTCTAAATTTGCCAACATCTTGGGTGTCGGGTCAACAGGGAGATCTGTTTCATCAACCGAATAGATGGCTGAGATGCCTTGGTGCAGAGCTGAGGCTGCTCTTACGGCACTGGCGTAACAAGCTCGGGAATCCATCTGGGATGAGCGGACTACTCCGACACCACCATCCGTGGGGAATTTCATGGCCAAGTGATATGTGGAGACTATGGCCTTCAAAGCGTTCAGTGTTGGTCGGCCGATGATGATGTTATACTGGGAGGTTTTGTCGACGACTAAAAAGTCAACAACCCGAGTGACCCGAGCAGCTCCTTCTCTGAATGTCAGGGGCAAGTCGACCTTCCCTACTACTCGAACGCATTCTCCCACAAAGCCATAAAGCGGGGTCCAAACTAGGACCAAAGGGGCATTGCTTATCCTCAATTTGTCAAATGCTTGCTTGAAGAGGATGTCAGTTGAGCTGCCATTGTCGATTAGAACACGCCATACTATGTTGTTAGCGATGGGCAGTTCGTACACTAGAGCGTCATTGTGTGGTTGCATTAAACGGTCTATTTCCTCCTTGATAAACGTGATTGGGGTGTCCTCTTGGTGACATATCTTGTTGATATGCTCGGATATGTTTATGAATTCACCCCGCTCGAGCAGCCGAGCTTCTCTAACATACGACCGCCGCCCACTCGACGTGTCCTCAGTAACAGGCCCATCGAATATCGTGTGAACGATATTTAGAGGATCCGAGGTGTTCCCAGCGTCGATTCTAGAGTGGGTCATTGCGTCTTGGCTCGACGGATCATTCCTTCCCAAGGTAGACCTCGGGGTTATAACCCGCTCAACAAATTCTTGCAAATGGCCTTCTCAAACCAGCCTTTCGATTTGGTCCTTCAGTTGGATACATTCATGAGTACTATGCCCCACATCCTTATAAGATTCGCAAAACCTCGATTGATTTCGCTTCACCTTGCTCCCCTGGAGCTTGGGTGGTGGTGTTAATAAATTCTTGCCACTTACTTGGGTGAGCACCTCGTCGATGGTCGCCACTAGCGGTGTGTAGCTTTGAAATTTACCGGTCGGCCCCTTTGGCTTTTCGGATTTCTTCTCTTTCTTCTGCTTCTTGCTCTGCTCGGCATTGCCTTGTTCTGGTGCTTTCTTCTGCTTTTTATCCTTCTTTGTTCTGCTTGGGCTGGCTTCTTCCCTACGGCTTTTCATGTATTCGGCAGCGTCAGCATGTCTCTGGGCATATCCGAGCATTTGACAAAATGTGCTCGGCTGCTCGAAGGCCAGCGACCAGGTCAATTTTTCGTCTCGGAGACCCCCTACAAAAATGTTCTTGAGGGTCTCATCTTCGACGTGCTTGACCCCGAGAGCTGCCCGGGTGAACTGGTTGATATAATCCCTAACGTTGTCGTCTCCTTGTTTGACAGCATACAGGTATGTAATATATTTCCTCCGCGTTTTCATCATAGAAAATGCCAAAGAGAAGGCGTCGGCCAGCTGTCAGAAAGAAGAAATAGATGAAGGTTTGAGCCCTTGAAACCGCTGCCGAGTAGGACCTGTTAACATTAGCGAGAAAGCTTTGCACATCGCTGTGTCGCTAGCGTTCTGCAGTAGCATGTGCCCTCGGAAGAGTTCAACAGGCTCGTCTGCGTCTGTTGTCTTGTCGTAGGACTTGATTTGCGGCACTTTGAACTTCGGCAGCATAGGGGCCCACATTATGTTATCCGGGAAGGGTGGATCCTGAACTCCTGTCTCATCTAGGCCAAATCGACAATTTTGAATCTCGTCGATCTGGTGCTGCAGTGCCCAAAACTGGCGGCTGTTAATGTCTTCGGGAAGTTCAACCTGATAGGGTACTTCGCCCTCAACACGGCCTTCAGCTCTAGGCTGGCCGTTCTGG
The DNA here is from genome assembly GCA_025403435.1 of Artocarpus heterophyllus. Classification (NCBI taxonomy): domain Eukaryota; kingdom Viridiplantae; phylum Streptophyta; class Magnoliopsida; order Rosales; family Moraceae; genus Artocarpus; species Artocarpus heterophyllus. The sequence continues at coordinate 26,294,366 of CM046348.1, read as the reverse complement.
TTTGCTCCCTAAGATCTGAGCCTATCAAATACTGAGGCTCGAGAACCTTGTGGCGAGGGAGCACGAGCTGCTTGGTGTCCAAGACGGCCTTCTTGGACCAATCTATTATTGGCCGAGATGCCGCGAGTGGATCCCCTAGACTGCTAGGAGTGGGCTTCTTCATGGTCGGCTATGCTTCGCTCCATCCGACCTCCAGACTGGTTAACCTGGGCCGAGGGCAACAGAGCTGGTGCGGCCTGGCACTGAGCTTGCTGTGCAAGCTGGTGCGGCCTGGCGCTGAGCTTGCTGTGCGAGCTGTTGCATTAGGATCCAGGCTACATTCGTGAGTTCCCAGATCGGGTCCTGAGCGACCGGGGCCTCTGTAGGCTCAGCCCTGGCTATGCTTCCCTGCCCCCCGGACAGGGACCTCGCGGTCTAGGGACGGCCCCTAGGCCTACCTGTGTTCGGTTGCCTATTTCTTGCATCGCCCGACCCCTCCTGTCGGGCTGTATCATCTCTGACGTTTCCTCGAGTCGTCATCTCTGGCGTTAGAGGTAATGTAGCTGATGTTTGGGTGAAGGCGTAGGTGCCCTCCTTCTAGCGCCAAAATATTGATGCTTACCGTGATCCGACGTCGGATCAACACCGCGTGCGGCTACGCACGGTCAGATTCTCCTTCGATTCGCCTTTGTTCGGGCAGATATACCTGCAACAAGATGAGGGACACTTCGGAGGCAATAGGAAGGTTAGTCAATAAACAAGGGCTCTTCGATGTTCGAGGCAGGGTTTGCTCGGCAGAGGGCGGCAACCAGTTAGGTGGGAAGAAGAAGTCTCCCTCTAGAATGCCATAAATGCATCCTATTTATAGGCCACCACTTGGATTGGGTGTTTAGGCGGGTTTTACTCACGACCCAGGGGTCACGTCAAGGTGTGTCAGGCAGTAGGTGACAAGTGTCGTGTCCCTCGTCCGACGGATTGGGCTCCATCGGACGGCGAGTTATCTGCCTTGTGTTAGCCTATAATGGCGAGTAACAGCCTACTTACGAGTAAGATTTGTCTGACCCAAGCTACTATATATTCCAAGGTGGCAGCCTACTTGGCACGCGGTCTCGGGGGTCCTGAGAGGCACCTCAGAAAGGTGTACGACCCATCGGGGGCTGATAGCAAGCTTGTTGGAGGTTCTGCCGAGCTTATTAGCCGACCACTGAAGTTTATTTCCTCGACGGTGGCGCCGAGCTCACCCTCAACAGTTGTAAAATTGCAACTCGAACTTAATTGTTGCTTGCCAATCATCCTCACGGCTAGATTACTGTAAACCCATCAAACGCAGCCAAGAAAACCAAACCAGAAACCATAAGAGGCCATCACCTACAACCGTGCCCAAGCCGTTGCCAATTTGAACCAATACCGATGCCAACATCAATCAGCACCTATGTCACGCATCAATCCGCACCTATGCCACACTTACTCCAGCCACCGCCGTCGTTCACCCATACATGCTTCGTGCTCGTACCAGTTGCCACCGTCATCGTCATCTACCATTGAAGCAAATTTGTGCCACCTTGCTTGTCACCGGAGTACTGCCATCCTTTAAATCGTCAAAGCCAAGCCACAAAAAAAAGGGAAGAATGAGTGAACACATTGAATCCTTTGGAACCAAATCTGTTCCAATTCTTGTTTAGATAGAGGGTGCCTTTAATGTTGGCATTCAACTTACTGAAACAAATTATGATGTGTGGTCTCAATTGATGGAGATGCATATTGCTGAATGAGAAAAACTCTTGTACATCATGGGCAAATCCGCTTCACCTACCGTGTCGGATAAGGGATATGAAAAATGGTATGCTGAAAATTAGAAGGTGAAACGCTGGCTCCTTATGTCCATGACTTTTGACATCATGAAGTGCTATCTTCGTATACCCATTGCCCATGAAATCTAGAGTGCTCTATCCAAAGCCTTCTATGATAGTAATGATGAGATGCATGTCTACTCTTTGCATTAGAAAGCCTTCTCAGCCAAACAAGGTGCCAAATCACTCTCAATATACTACGGGGAGTTAACAGAAATATTTCAAGAACTCGATCATCATGATAAAGTGGTCATGAAAGATCTTAATGATGTTATAGCATGTCGGCAGTCCATTGAGCGAACACAGGTACACATATTTCTTGCTGGATTAGATAAAAGTTTTGATCAGATTTGGCGAGAAATATTACGTCGGGAACCACTTCTAAGTCTGGAAGAATGTTATTCCTTAGTCCGTCGTAAGGCCATACAATCTACTACTTTGAATAAGTACATTGAGAAACTTAAACCTTCTACTATGGTTTCCCACCATCAACCCAATCAGACGTCCCAAGACCAGCCTAAAGCCACCAATTCGAAGAATTCCAACAGTTCAAACAAACCTATATACAAATGCACTCACTACAATCAAACAGGTCATTCAAAAAGTCGTTGCTTTGAACTTATTGGATATCCAGATTAGTGGGACCCAACACAACATCAGAATTCCAAGCGGCCTTCCACTGCCGCAATTGTACAAACAAAAAAAGACGATGCACCTCTTACGTCATCAGCATTGCTAACCACTACAAACACTTGAGGTAAGGCCTTCACCACTACCGCACCTGTTTTGAATAGTGCATGGATAATTGATTCTGGTGCTATGGATCATATGACATTTGATGTTAGACAAGTCACAAACCTTAACCCATCCTCCAAAAATTGTCTCCACAACCAATGGTAATAGCACCCCGGTTGTTGGGGAAGGGTCATCACACCTTAGTAATACTTTACATCTTGATTATGTGTTAGTTATTCCCTCCTTAGATTATAACCTTTTGTCAGTCTCTCATACCATTACTATTTTATCTTGTGTTGTTATTTTTGGCCTGATCATTGTGCGTTTAAGGATATTCAGACACGGCAAACGATTGGTTATGGTGTTAAGAGAGGGAAGCTATATTACTTGGACTTGGAGTCAGAAACTTCCAGTAGATTACAACAAGCTTTAGCAGTAAAAAGCATTGGTTCATCAAAGAAAATAGCTGAGATATGGCCTTGGCATCGACGTTTGGGACATGCCTTATTTGTTTATTTAAAAAAGTTGTTCCCAAGTTTGTTTACAAATTTAGATATTTCTATTTTCAAATGTGATGTGTGTGAAATTGCAAAAAGTCATCGTGCCTCATTTCCTTTGATTTTAAATAAAGTCCTATTCCTTTTATGGTAATTCACTCATATGTTTGGGGACCATCCAAAGTTCCCACATTGGGAGGGTCACATTGGTTTGTTACCTTTATAGATGATTGTACTCAGATGACTTAGTTGTGTTTGATAAAATCCAAATCAGAAGTTAACTTGTTGTTTTAGAAGTTTTATAATACCATTCGTGCACAATACAATGCTTGAATACAAGTGTTACATAGTGATAATGGCGGGGAATACCTTAGCTCTGAACTTCAGCAATTTTTGGACTCTTATGGCTCAATCCATCAAACCAGTTGTCCAGATACACCTCAATAGAATGGTGTAGCCGAACACAAAAATAGACACTTATTGGAGGTTGTTCGTGCTTCCCTCATCAAGGCTCACATGCTCTTATGTTATTGGGGCGAAGCTCTTCTCTCTGCAGCATATCTCATCAATCGTGTTCCATCTCGTTCTATCGACTTCAAGACACCCTTCTAAGCACTTGCAGAAGCTGTTGTTGCTCCAACAGTCCCAAACCTCCCCCCTCATGTCTTCAGATGTGTTGCCTATGTACATCTTCCCAAACACCAACGCAGTAAGTTAATGCCTTGAGCCTTAAAGTGTGTTTTTGTTGGCTATGCTATTCATCAAAAAGGATACAGGTGCTATCATCCCCCTATTAAATGCACGTTTATCACTATCGATGTTGTCTTTCATGAAGATACTATGTGTTTCTCCAAGTCTAACTTTCAAGGGGAGTATATTGAGGAAATTCAGACTCTTATATACAACCTTGAGGAAGATGTTGTCGAAATATCTGATCAAAATGTAAATTTAGATCCTAGTGGTCAAAACTTGGACGTAAGTGGTGATACCCTACACAACGACACAATAAGTGTAGAAGTGGATGAGTTGGAGCCCAGTGGTCAAACCTTGGATCAAAGTGAAAATGAGCACCTAGAAAGCCACGAAATGTCTGAAACCGAGTCCGAGTCTCTTCCAATTAATACACCAAATCAATCATTGTCTGAGAATATTCCTTATATAGTGCCTGAGTCATCTAGGAGACAGTTACCACAACATCTCACCAAAGGTATTCCAAAACCTACATATGAACCTCAATTGTTTAGTAAAGTAAGATATCCCATGAGCCATTATATGTCTACACATCGCTTGTCACAAACAAATCAGTCATTTGTGAATCAATTATCTATTGTATCTATACCTAACAGTGTGTAGGAAGCCTTAACTGATCCAAGATGGAAAGCTGCCATGAATGAAGAAATGGCCTCCTTGTAGAAGAACCAAACTTGGGAGCTCGTTGACTGTCCTGTAGAAAAAAAAAAAAAAAAACCAATTAGGTGTCAATGGATCTTTACTGTGAAATACAAAGCTGATGGTACGATAGAACGTTTTAAGGCAAGATTGGTGGCAAAAGGATACACTCAAACTTATGGAATTGACAACACTGAGACATTTAAACCTGTAGCCAAAATCAACACAGTCTGGGTCTTGTTATCCTTAACTGTAAATTTTGATTGGCCGTTACAACAGCTTGATGTGAAGAACGCATTCCTACATGGTGAACTCTCTGAAGAAGTCTACAAGGATCTCCCACCAGGGTGCATGGTAACAGAAAGACAAAAGCAAAAGGTGTGCAACTTAAAGAAATCACTATATGGATTAAAGCAGTCCCCTAGAGCATGGTTTGGATGATTTACCAAATCCATGACAACCTTTGGTTACAAACAAAGCAATTCATATCACACATTATTTTTAAAGAAGCAACATGGGAAAATTACTGCACTCATTGTATATGTAAATAACATGATCAGCACAGGCAACGACTCATAAGAAATGAAAGCTTTAAAGGATTGTCTAAGGAATTTGAAATGAAAGACTTAGGCCCCTTAAAATACTTTCTGGAAATTGAAGTACCTCGATCGAGTAAATGAATCTTCCTATCTCAAAGAAAGTATGCCTTAGATCTACTTCATGAAACTGGTATGTCAGCCTGCCAACCAGCCGACACTCTAGTGGAAGAGGGTCTGAAGTTATGTATTGAGACAAGCCAGGTACCAGTGGATAGGGAGAGATACCAGAGACTCGTTGGAAGACTAATGTACTTAGCTCACACAAGACCAGATCTTGCCTATGCTTTGAGTATCGTTAGTCAATTCATGCATATCTAGGTGAGCAACATATGAATGCATTCATGCGCATTTTAAGGTATCTAAAATCTGCTCCAGGAAAGAGAATTCTATTCTCTAAAATACAAACAAAAAAAATATCGAGTTATATACAGATGCTGACTAGGCTGGAGCAGTTGACGATAGGCGGTCAACTTTGGGATACTTTACCTTTGTAGGTGGGAACTTAGTTACATGGAGGAGCAAGAAACAAAATGTTGCTGCAAGATCTAGTGTAGAAGCTGAGTATAGAGGAATGGCCTTAGGAATTTGTGAAGCACTATGGTTGAAATTTCTCTTACAAGACCTAGGCTAATCCATACAGCAACCAATTCAACCATACTATGACAACAAAGCAACATGTGATATAGCCCACAATCCAGTTCAACATGACCGTACAAAGCATGTCAAGATAGATAGGTTCTTCATTAAGGAGAAATTGGATGAAAAAGTTGTGGAATTACCACAGATTCGATCAGAAGATCAGTTAGCTGATTTCCTTGCCAAAAGGGTATCCAATCGGGTGTTCTCAAAGTTCTTAGACAAGTTGGGCATATGTGACATCTATACACCAACTTGAGGGGGACTGTTGAGATTGTCAACGATTTTCTAAAGATAGCCAATTGATGTTATTTCTTTATATAGAAGATTGTATAGGTGTATACAGATCATAGAGATTGAATAGGAGATGGCATAGGCAGATTTCTAGGAAACTAATTGGGGATTCCAATTCTATTTATACTCTATTTCATCAACCTAGTATGAATAACAAAAACAAACCAGATTATCATATTTGTTTTTTCTTGGATTGTGTAGGTGCTGATCGTCGCGAGGTAAAGGCGAGCAGCGACGCAGAGAGGCTCGTCGCGGGGTTTACCAGAGAGGGAAGGGTTGGGTCGCCGGGGAGGGATGGGACGCTATTTTTGTTTCTGAAATTATGTTTATTTGTAGAAAGGGAGAAAGAAGAATTAAAAAAAAAAAAAGGTTATATTTTTTAGTATTTTTTAATATTTAATTATTTTTTATATTTAATTAGGATTTTAATAAATTTTTAATTATATATCATGTCAGCAAAATCATCAACTTTTTAAACAGAATGTGTCAAAGAGGATGTTTTAGGTGGTTTTTTTTTTTAATAAATCGAGAGATATTTAGACCAATTTTATAAAATAAAAAAAAAGTAAAATAAGATAATTACACCGGGAATTTATGAAAATAATCAATATTATAACTTAACTTGCTAATGAACTTGACTGTAATGACGCCCAACGTCCCCTCCAAAACGCGGATAAAACTTACTCTGAGCAATAAATTAGGTACTTTGTAGATTCCAAGAAAGATTTAAATAACTTAATAATAAGCATAAATAATATCTCTATCCAACTGTCTCAGACACCTGCCCTTAAAATAATAATAATAAAGAAGAAGTCTCAGATACTCGAGTGCTTATTATTTTCTGTATCTACGGAGCTAGTTATTGACGTGAACACTTCTTCAAGTAAGCATTTTGGGGAAGTGGAGAACATATTTTTGCTTGAACTTAAAACATTTATGTTTCAAAATTAAATGAAGATGCCTGAAAAGGTGCTAGTTGGATGGTTTACTTAATTACAGAACCATCTAATTCGCCAAACTCTAAACAGATTTCGAGCATCTTGAGTCTTATGTTTGCCAGCTGCAAAAATCTCTCTAGAGAACACAAAACTTTTTTCTTTTTTTTTGGTTTAGTTATCTTGGTTACGGCTCTGACTTCTCTAGTCCAATCGAACATTACTCTAGCACCATCAATATAAATGCCTGACAACCCCAACATCTCTGAGCCAGTGTAAACTCTTTTTCTCTTCTTCTGCTTTCCTATGTTCCCCTATTTAATTTCATTCTCATTTAAAACACTCTCAATTTCTAGTGTGATTCACGAAAGGTAAAAACTATTAATAAAAATTATTTTTACTGTAACACATAATTAAAATAATATAAGAATTTTACATTGAAATAATTTTTTTCTTTTTACTATAACATATAAAAGCTTTATATTAGTTATAGTAAAAGCTTTATATTGTTTATAACTGAGTTTGTGATTTTGTTTAACCAAACACCCTTTTGTATAGCTTTGTCAGGTCTAGTTCTAATGACCAGGATCATAACAAAATGGGCTTCTACTTCTGTTCTAAGAACCTTTGCACTTCCACTGACCACGCCACACAGCTATATGAAACAAGCTCTCTCCTTTCCCATGACCTACACGGCTATATGACATTACAAAGATTTGCCACAGGTTTTGAATCAGCACTGTTCTCTTGTGGCCCCAAAATTTAGGGGTTTTGGTTGGGTTCAATTTAAAACCATCCTCAAAAATTGAAAACCAAACCGAGACACAAATCAATTTGTTTGGAATTTGGCATGTGGTGCCGCGGGCGTTAGGTGCTAATGTAGCATCAACCCAACCAATGCCAAAACCACCTTATACCCTCATTTTAAAAGAAAGATTAAAAACGTATAAACTTCTATTTAATAAAAAATTATCTCTAATATATTGCAGAGTGACCACTGAAATAATCTTCTGACTCCACTACTAAACCCTTCGACAAATAAGGCGTTAGGAAGAGGTTTGAACTGTAAATAATGTAAAACTCTCACATACTATGATAAAAAGCCACAGTGTCAAGCTCTCGCATGCTACAGTATTCAAACCTAAACTAATGGTTTAAACTACTCTCCTAAACACCCTTATAGAGAGTTCAGGTCAATTATCGGCAAGCTTAGCCTGATCTAGACCTCCCCGACCCGTGCTTTCATTATGTAAAAAAGCTTTTAAAGAAACTCACTATTCATTAATACATTGGATAATTGGATACGGTACAACCTCAAAAGAGCTCGAAATGGTAACACCCCAATTTGGATATTTTTGGCATGAATCACAAATAACCAACAGTAGGTACAGTCAGAAAATCAGCCACTAGAATGACTAACTATATAATTCTTAAGCTAAAACAATAAGCATAATCCAAAATATGTTAAAAATGGTGCAATTTTATACCATTACAACACTATGTCAATTCAAACACCAACCACTATTGACATGCTCAACGGACCAACGGCTTCATTCCCTTCTCCGCAACTACACCTATCGCTTTACATATTCCATTGGTGCTGAGAGGGAGAGAAAACCCCCTTCTGTACAAGCATCATTGCCATCTCTTAACCTGGCACCAAAGACAAAAAGAAGAGCAAGGGTAAGATTCAAGATAAAAAGGGAGACCATAGAAATAATGTCGCCTCACAATAGACAAAAGTAACGCAATCCCATAATCCAGGCATCAGTCAAAAAACTGTGTGGACCAAACTTGTAACTTTGACTTTTCAACCATCAAGTTGGGAACTCAGATTTTGGACTATATGAAACAAGTCCAAACCAAAAAGACAAAGGAATAAGGATTATTTCTTTTGTGAACCAGAAAGCAGTTTCACTACATAGAGATGATGCAAAAGTACAGAGCTAGATGACATGCACATTATAATGCATAAATTTCTGCTATGATGCATACACTCACAATGAAAAGTAAACCCTGGAGGAGCATTGTCCTTAATAACAACATGGCTAAGAAGTCGAGCCAAATAGTTCCATCCAAACCAGAAATGCTCATATCAAAATTTTTCCCCCTTCTCCCAAATTTTTTTCATCTTTTCTATTTTCTATTTTCACGCCTAACAAGTGAACTTTCAAAGACTAAAATGCACCATGTGTCGGCATGGCAGCACAAATCAAGAAATTTAGTAATACACGAATAGATGTGTGCCATTGTCAATGGTTCCTGCTAGGTACTATGGCCACAACCTCTACATAAAAGATATACAATTAGCCTATGGATGACTTGCTCAATGAATATCTTTTAATGCTAAAAAGCGAAGCTTATCCATAGTCCGATCACATAAACAATCCAAGTAGAACCAAAAAACTGAAAAAATGCTATCGAATTAGTAAATGAACTCATCACTGATTTACAATCCTTATTAACTTGATTTATATCCCCTATTAATTCCAACCATATCATTGTAAATGCAATTTCTGTCCATACAAAACTCAAGATAAGCTCTTTTTAACCAATACAATTTTCTTTTTCTTGTCTTCTTTTTTTTTTCCCCAATGTTAAAGTTTGCTCTGCGGAGACTTGATAAATAAGGGTCATCTAGTTTTGTGAAGGAAGTCATTAAGGAAGGCTTTAATGCTGCTTTTTGCAACCTCGTTGGCTTGAGTAGATGAAGCACATACATTTCAACATTGGAAATTGGAAAGGACCAATCTATTCCTACATAACCACCACAACATTTCTAGTAAGTTACATGTTGTCCTGATTTACTGGCTAGAGCATCAAAAACCAACATCACAAAACCAAACAATAAAAGGCTTTCCTTAAGGATTACATTTTATCCCCATGCCTAGATTAAACAAAATGGTCTAGAGAGATTCCATGCTAAGATTCATTCTCCTTGATTTATCCATGTAATCTATGACTATAGTTTGATTCATAACCATCCACTTCTCTTGTATTAATACATGTCCAGGAAAAAAAAAGGGCAAAATTTTAAAGCCAAAAATTTTCATATTTCAAGGTTATTATGCATTTCATATGACTTTCGAATACCAAACATCAAGACAGCAACACACAAAAATTTATGAATTGAAAAGGAAGACATTATAACACACATAAAAATTCCACCATTTGTGACCAAAGAAAGAAAATCGATTGTCAACAAAGCAAAATGTCGCTTAAGCTGGGTTCACAACACTTCCTCTTTGTAATAATAATAATAATAATAATAATAATAATAATTAAACAAAAGCACCTCCTAAATCAGAAATAAGTTTACCTGGCGGAGAAGAAAGCATAGTCCAAGAAGAGCTGTTTCCAAGAGAAGAAAAAAGAACAGTAATAGCCATGAAAATGAGAATAGAAATAATGGGTTCCAGTTACAGAGAACATCTTGAGATAAAAAGCCCTAGCTTTCCCTTGGTCTTCCTCAAACAGAAACCCTCTTCACACTCTCTCTCTCTCTTTCTTCTCTCTCTCTAACTCCCTGTAGTCACACACACCCAAAGGCTAAAGCAGAGAGAGAGACTGTGGCAACAGTGTTTTGTTGTGTGTGTTTCTGTCTGCAGTTTTGTTGTTTCTCACCCACCTCTCTCTCTCTCTCTCTCTCTCTCTCTCTCTCTCTCTATATATATATATATATAAATATTATGTTATGTTATGGTGTACCAAAACTAAAGTATTGATGTTTGTTGATGGTTGGGTTTAACGAGGGTTTTAGGATTTTGCACGAATCACGGGAAAACGTGCAGTCTGTCCAGTTATGCTTGGGTATTCCCCTTCCGGCCCTCCAAAGGCCTTCCTTCCCAAGTTTTTTTCTTTTCTTTTTCTTTTTTTGGAAAAAGAATTTCCCCTCAAAGCTATATTTTTCTCCTCTTATTAAACTTAGGTCACTTTCAAAAGCAGGAATTTGAAAAAAAAGAGAAGAGAAAAATTAAATTGAGAAAATAGCCTTTTTTTACCTATAAATAAATTTTTTAGACACAAAAATTACTTTAATTTTTTTAAAAAAGATAAAAGAAAAAAACTACAGTAAAAAATCCCTCCAAAAGTGAACAAATAGCCAAGTGGTCAATTTTAGAGGTCATCTTGATACGCAAGAGCTAGACACACTTTAGGATCTTTGGCAAAATAAAAGTATTGTTTTTCTTATTTTTTTTTTTTTGGGTCAAGTCTTGTTCTTCTTGTTTATAATATTTTATCCACTTTTATCAAGTTTGATTTTTTATTTTTGAGAGGTAAAATTGGAATTGAGACTTAAATCTTAGAATTATGTTTAAAATTATTATCAAATTTAACTTTTGATCACTATTAAACTTGAATTTTGATCTTAAAAAGTAGTAATGCATATTTTTTAAATGTCAAATTTTTAATATTTTCTCTATCAATATTTTGAGATAAGTTCAATACGTTTTGATGTGGTTGCAGGTGTAACTTATTGGTAAATCTATCCCGACTCTATTAAAAGGTATATAATTCAAATTTACCATCGTCAAATTTAAAGAAAAAAATGATTTAAAGATAAAAGAAATAGGTATGATGGTCTATCACATAGGTCTCCTTACATAAGCACAACATTTTTACATATGTATGCATTGAAGCTTTCTACAGTGGAGATCTCCATCAGTAGTTGATGGAGATTATAGTTAGAATTTCTTTTAATCAGAATTATATGAGATCTACATTATTTTATGTTTATTTATAAGAAGTTTTTTTTGTTATTTGTACCAATGGCTCTTAAAGAATATACGTTTTATCTCGAATTGGGCTTCAAAATTTAATTAAAGGTCCCCTGAGGTTTCTAATGTATGCGGTTCTACAGTTTTGTAATAATTTGTCCGTTTTCAAATAAAATGTAAGAGGCACACGAGGGTTTCATAGAAATAAAACATTAAGAAAATGCAAATCTAAAAGTATTATTCTAAAACCCAAAAAACAAAACAAAAAAAAGAATTGAGTAACAATACCTTTTTATTTTCATTCTAGATCATTTTATTTCAAATTGTCTCTTTTTTTTTTTAAACCATTTTATGTTTAGAAAAAAAATAAGGTCCCATTTTTGTATCAGATTTCTTCTAAATATGGAGGCAGTTTAGCCTACCAGTAGAGCAAGTATTTTTAACCATTTGATTAACATAATCAAATAGCTAAAAAAAAAAAAACCCTTAATTTCTAAAAATTTTTGCGCCTATCAAATTTTTTTTAAAAAAAAAAAATTGTTCCGGTGTTAGAACAGAATGTGTCCTACCATAGAATTTTTTGCCTCTTACTAGAAAAAAAGAAAGAAAAAAGAGAGAGAGATTTTACATTTAGAGAATAATAAAATACCATACCTCATGGGCTTTTATTTATGTCGTTTGATCTATATCAACTTCTATCTGTTGTATATATATATTTTTCGTTTTAATGTACTTTTGATCCAATCCAACATTTCAAAACATACACAATGATACCCTAAAAATCAAAACGAAAGTACTTCTGCAAATTATCCCTTTTGCATCTTTTGTGACTGTTGATGCTTACCGTGGTCCGGCGTCGGATCAACACCCACGTGCGGCTGCACACGGTCTGACCACTCCTTTGACTCGCCTCTGCCCGAAAGTGCACACCTGCAAGAGGAGGGACACTTCGGAGAAGATAGTAGGGTTAGTCAATAGACAAGGGCTCTCCGATGCTCAAGGCAGGTATTGCTCGGCAGATGTCGACAGCTAGTTAGGTGTGTAGAAAAAGTCTCTCTCTAGGACCAAGGGGGGTCTGGACTGGGACCACAGGGGCGTTGCTTATCTTCAATCTGTCAAAAGCCTGTTTGAAGAGGATGTCGGCTGAATTGCCGTTGTCGATTAAAACACGCCGTACTACATTGTTGGCGATGGGCAGTTCGCATACCAGGGCATCATTGTGGGGGTGCATCAGTTGATCTGCTTCCTCCTCGGTGAATGTGATCGGGGTGTCTTCTTGACGGTATATCTTGTTGATGTGCTCGAACATGTTTATGAATTCACCCTGCTTGATTCGCCAAGCTTCTCTGACGTAAGATCGCCGCCCACTCGACGTGTCCCTAGTAACAGGACCGCCAAATATCGTGTGAACAATATTCAGGGGATCCGAGGTGTTCCCACCGTCGGTCCTGGGTCGGTTTTGTACATCTCGGCCCAATGAATCATTCATTCCCGAGGTAGACCTCGGGGTTATAACCCGCTCCATAAATTCCTGTAAATGACCTTCTTGGACCAGTCTTTCTATCTGGTCCTTCAACTAGATGCATTCCCGAGTACTGTGCCCCACATTCTTATAGAACTCGTAAAACTTTGACTGATTTCGCTTCACCTTGCTCCCTCGGAGCTTGGGTGGTGGTGTTAGCAAATTTTTGTCACCAACCTGGGCGAGCACCTCGTCGATGGTCGCCACCAATGGTGTGTAGCTTTGAAACTTACTGGTCGGCCCCTTTGGCTTCTCAGATTTCTCTTTCTTCTGCTTCTTACTATGCTCGGCGCTGCTCTACTCCGGCGCCTTCTTTTGCTTCTTATCTTTCTTTGTCTCGCTCGAGCCAACCTCTTCCCGGTGGCTTTTCATGTAATCGACAGCGTCTGCGTGTCTTTGAGCATACCCGAGCATTTGAGAAAACATGCTCGGCTGCTCAAAGGCCAAGGACCAGGTCAGCTTTTCGTCTCGGAGACCCCCCATAAAAATGTGTTTGAGGGTCTCATGTTCAACGTGCTTGACCTCAAGAGCTGCCCGGGTAAACCGATTAATATAATCCCTGACGCTACCGTCCCCCTGCTTAACAGCATACAGGTATGTTATTTCTTTCCTCCGCGTTTTGGTCGTGGAAAATGCTGAGGAGAAGGCATCGGCCAGCTGCCGAAAAGAAGAAATTGATCTAGGCTCAAGTCGTCGGAACCACTGTCGGGCAGGGCCCGTAAGAGTGAGTGAAAAGGCTTTACATATCGCCACGTCGCTGGCGTTCTGCAATAGCATGTGCCCCCGGAAGAGTTCAACATGCTCATCAGCATCCGTGGTCCCATCATAGGACTTAATTTGTGGCACCTTGAACTTCGACGGCATAGGCGCCCGCATTATGTTGTCCGGGAAAGGTGGGTCCTGAGCTCCTGTCTCATCTAGGCCAAATCTGTAGTTCTGGATCTCATCGATTTGGCGCTGTAGTGCCCGGAACTGGCGGCTATTGGTGTCTTCGGGCAGTTCGACCCTGTAGGGTACTCTGCCCTCAACACGGCCTCCAGCTCTAGGCTGGCGGTTCCTGTTTGCTCCTTGAGACCCGAGCCTGTCAAATACCGAGGCTCGAGAACCTTGTGGCGATGGAACACGAGCCGCTTGGCGTCTAAGACGGCGTTCCTAAACCAACCTATTATTAGCTGAGATTCCTCGGGAGGATCCTGCAGACTGCTCAGATTGGGCTTCTTCGAGGTCGGCCGCACTTCGCTCTACCCGACCTCCAGCCTGGTCAACCTGGGCCGGGGGCGGCAGAGCTGGTGCAGCTTGACGCTGAGTCTGCTGCGTGAGTTGTTGAGTCAGGATCCGTACTACGTCTATGAGTTCCCGGATCGGATCTTGGGCGGTCGGGGCATCTACCGGCTTGGCCCTGGCTGTGCTCCCTTGCCTCCCGGACTGGGACCTCGCGGTCCTGGGAAGGCCTCTAGGCCAGCCTGTGTTTGGTTGCCTGTTTCTCGCGTCGCCCGACCCCTCCTGTCGGGCTGTCTCGTCTCTGGCGTTGCCTCGAGTCGTCATCTCGGGCGTCAGAGATAATGTAGCTGAATTTTGGATGAAGGCATAAGGGCCCTCCTTCTAGCGCCAAAATATTTATGCTTACCATGGTCCGGTGTAGGATCAACACCCACGTGTGGCTGCACACCGTCTGACCTCTCCTTGGACTCTCCTCTGCCCGAAAGTGGACACCTGCAAGAGGAGGGACGCTTCAGAGAAGATAGTAGGGTTAGTCAATAGACAAAGGCTCTCCAATGCTCAAGACAGGTATTGCTTGGTAGAGGTCGGCAGCTAGTTAGGTGTGTAGAAGAAGTCTCTCTCTAGAATGCCATAAATGCATCCTATTTATAGGCCATCACTTGGATCGGTTGTAAGGCAGGTTTTACCCATTACTTGAGTGTCACATCAAGGCGTGTCAGGCAGTATGTAACAAGTGTCGCGCCCATCGGCCAATGGATTAGACTCTATCGGACAGCTAGGTATCTGCCTTGTGTTGGCTTATAATGGCGAGTAGTAGCCTGCCTGCGAGTAATGTTAGTCCGACCTGAGCTACTGTTCATTCCGAGGTGGCGGCCTTCTTAGGGCACAGCCTTGGATGCCTGAGAGGCACCTCGGGAAGAAGTATAAAGCATCGGGGGCCGATAGCAAGCTTTCTGGTGGTTCTGCCGAGCTTATTAGCCGACCATCGAAGTTAGTGTCCTCGGCGGTGGCACCGAGCTTACCCTCAACAGTGACAAAGTAAAACACCTTTTTTTTTTTTTTAAACCGAGTTTTTCCAAGTAGAAAGGAACAGAAAAAAAAAAAAAGGTACATATTTAGGGCATTGGTTCATAGTTCTACTATAACATATAAATTGATAAGCATAACATAACATATTAGCAAGTAACACTGACATTAACAAGGCATAACACCAAAAAATTTAAGAATAATTATAAAAATTCCCCCTCAACTATAGCTCTCATAACTTCATGCTTCCCAAACTTCAAAATGTAACATTTTTTCCCCTTAAACTTCATAACGCAACATTCATTCTTTGCAATATATGAAATATTAAGAAGAAATCTCCTTGAATTGTGATTTTAAGCTTAAATGACATAATATTATACAAATAATTGAATTCTTGAACAGTTTAGTAAACCATTAAACTGTTAGCTTATCCCAGTACAGTTATATAAAAGTGAAAGAAGAAATTATTTGTTTAAAAAATTTTTGATTTTTTGTTTATATTTTGAACAAATAAAATTTTTAAATCACGTCAATTTTTTAAATTCAAATTAACTTTAAACACAATAGGTGTTTATGCTTACCGCTATCCGGTGTCGGATCAACACCCACGTGTGACTGAACACGTTCTGACCTCCTCTTAAGCTCGCCCCTGGCTGGGAGTGTGTACCTGCGAGAGGGATGATTCAGAGAAATGGGGTTAGTCAATAGACAAGGGCTCTCCGATGCTCAAGGCAAGTATTGCTCGGTAGAGGTCGGTAGCTAATTAGGTGTGAGGAAGTCTCTCTCTCTAAAACGTCATAAATGCATCCTATTTATAGGCCACCAGCTGGATCAGGTGCAAGATGGGTTTTGCCCATTACCCAGGTGTCACATCAAAGTGTATCAAGCAATAAGTGACAAGTGTCACGTCCATTGTCCAATGGATTGGACTCTATCGGACGGCAGCACGTTTGCCTGGTGTTGGCCTACAAGGATGGGTAGTGACGTATTATGATGAATAACGTGGCCCGGCCCGAGCTACTGTACATCCCCGAGGTGGCAGCCTTCTTGGGGGCGTGCCCTCAGATAAATGGAAGGCACCTCGGGAAGAAGCATAAGTCGTCGGGTCGGGCGGTAGCCTATGTCTGCCGAACTGAGTTGCCGACCACCAAAAGTTAGTGTCCTCGGTGGCGGCGCCGAGCTTACCCTCAACATTAGCCCCCCAGTTCACCTGGTCGGTGTTCGGCCGGGTGGACTATGCCGAGTGGGTGAGGTCGGCTCAAAGGAAGAAGACCAAGCGACACTTAGAAGCGGGGTGAGGTGAAAAGACACGTTGATCAGATGGGGGACGCGTGTCGCATCGCGGCCGTCTGTGCGGCTATCAGGTGTATTAATTGCGCCTTTTGGGTTTTTGCGCTCGAATTTTTCGCTTAAAATGGCTATAAATAGGGTCCCTCCTCTTCATAATTTGCACTTCATTTCCAGAAATCTTTCGACCGAAAAATTTTAGCTGCCGAGCTCGAGTAGTATAGCCGAAGATCACATCATCCGAGCTACCAAGAACCCGAGCAGGTAATTTTCTGAGCGAAAATGAGCGATTTGTCCGACTCACAGAACGTGGAGGTTTCATGGTCGAAAAGTAGCGAGGAGAGCAGTAGCTCTTCTTCGACCCAATCCGACACCGAGGTGGCGTCCCAAAAATGGGACGGGGCCAGTCGGCTGGAGCAGATCCTAAGGGTCGATTCCCAGACCGTGCCCGAGCAGGAATTTTTAAATATGCTGGGCGGGCGCAAGCTTATCAGGCCATCTAGGGAACAAGACCCTTATACAGGGGCGGCAATAGCGGGCTCTTCCCAAGTTTTTCCAGGGGAGAGAGCAGAGTTTCGGGCCCACAAGGATGCTCCGAGCACCTCTGGTCGGAGTGCTGGGGCCCCCATCCAAATCGCGGGGGTGATTACGGTTGATATCTCCGATGAGGAGCATGCAGCCGAGGAGACAGGGGCAGAACAGCCGGAGATGGAGCAGGAGGTCCAGGCCACCCGCGTGCGGGGCGTCACAGCATATCGGATAAGCCTTTGTTTTAATACCGAGCTACAACTTGATTCTAGGCTGCATTACGAATGGATGCCCGGTTCCTTTTTTCTTCAAGTAGGTCGAGCTCGGTCATCATGAGCTTTTCATTCAAAATTTCTTCGTATTGCTCAACCCTCAAGCTTGGTAATCCAACTTCGGCTGGGATGACGGCTTCTGCCCCATAAACCAGGGAGAACGGTGTCTCGCCGGTTGCAGCTCGTGTAGTTGTTCGGTATGCCCAGAGTACTTGGGGCAGTTCGTCGATCCACGCACCCTTAAGCCCCTCGAGTTTCTTCTTTAGATTGTCTTTAATGGTCTTGTTCACGGCCTCCACCTGGCCGTTACTCTGCGGATAGCTCAGAGAAGAGAAGACCTTCTTAACGCCGAGCTGCTCGCACAGATGTCGTAGACCCGAGGAGTCAAACTGCTTGGCATTGTCGGTGACGATAGTGTGCGGGATTCCGAACCGACAGATGATGTTTTTCCATACAAAGTTGGTGCACTTAGCTTCAGTCATGTTGGTGCAAGGCTCAACTTTGATCCATTTCGTCAGATAGTCTATGGCCACGATACAATATCTAAATTACGAACGAGCCGGAGGGAGTGGTCCGATCAAGTCAATGGCCCATTTTGCAAATGGCCATGCCAAAGTTACTGGATTTAGAGGCTCGACATGCGAACCTAGCATCCTAGCAAATTGCTGGCATTTGAAGCATTTTCGTGCAAAGCTCCCACAGTCTTGCTGCATGGTGGGCCAGTTGTAACCCTACCGCAGGCATTTCTGGGCCAAGGAGCGTCCACCGGAGTGATTGCCACAAAGGCCTTCATGAATCTCTTTCATTAAGTACTCGGCCTCTTGGGGATCCAAACATCTTAGGCATGGCGTTGTGTAGCCGCGTCGGTATAGCTTTTCCCCAATCATCGAATACCAGGCCGAGCTATTACGTATCCGACATGCTTCTTCCTGGTCGTCGGGTAATTCAGCTATGGTCAGGTATCGAATGATCGGGT
Source organism: Artocarpus heterophyllus (assembly GCA_025403435.1). Taxonomy (NCBI): domain Eukaryota; kingdom Viridiplantae; phylum Streptophyta; class Magnoliopsida; order Rosales; family Moraceae; genus Artocarpus; species Artocarpus heterophyllus. Next base: position 26,275,902 of record CM046348.1, on the reverse strand, counting down.
CCATCCACGTGGATGTCGGCTCGGCAGCCAGGCTCATGACCTCCTTAGTGATACTTGGTCCAGAGAGTCTTTCGATGGGAACAGACATCGAGTCTATTCCTCCTATCCCAGAGGCTAGTCAGGCAAGGACATCGGCTTCCACGTTCTCAGACCGGGGGATTTGCCTAAAAGTGTAGGACTTGAATTGTCCAAGCAACCGTTTCGCTTCTTTTAAATATGCCGTCATCGATTCTGCTCGGGCCTGGAATCCTCCTATGACTTGCTACACCACTAGCATTGAGTCACTATAGATGGTCAGGCGATCGACTTCGAGGTCTCGGGCAATTCGTAGTCCGGCCAGCAAGGCTTCATACTCCGCTTCGTTGTTAGAGGTCTTGAAGTCGAAACGAAGGGCATAAATGACCTTATATCCGTCGGGGCTTGTTAAAATCAAGCCTGCCCCCGACCCGTCGATGCAGGTTGAGCCATCGACGTGTAATTTCCAGTTCAGCTCCGGGGAAAGGCCTTGCTCACTGCAGCCAGCTGTATCCGGCTCCTTAACGGGTGATTTCTCCACTAAGGGAGCCACTTTTCTGGCCTCTGTAAACTCAGCAAGGAAATCCGCTAAGACTTGAGCTTTTATTGCTGTTCTCGGCACAAAATGTACATCATATTGGCCCAACTCGACCGACCACTTGGCCATCCGTCTTGATATTTTCGGGCTCTGCAAAACTTGCCGGAGAGGAAACTTGGTCGGAATCTTGACGGTATGGCCCTGGTAATACGGCCGCAGCTTCCGGACCGATGTTATTAAGGCGAAGGCTAGCTTTTCCAATGATGAATAGCACTCCTCGGCACCTTGGAACGCGTGGCTGGTGTAGTAAACGGGTCTCTGGATCCCGTTTTCATCTCGGATCAACACCGAGCTGACAGCCTTCTCCGAGACGGCTAAATAGGCAGTTAAAACCTCACCGGGTAAAGGTTTGGATAGGAGTGGGGGTGTGGCTAGGTAAGTTTTTAAGCCTTAGAAAGCATCCTCACACTCCCTGCTCCACTCAAACCTCCCCTTAAGTGCCTTGAAGAAAGGGTGACACTTGTCGGTAGCCCGGGAGACAAATCTTGATAAGGCAGCCACCATGCCAGTAAGCATTTGCACGTCTTTCACTGTCCGAGGAGAATGCATGTCTATGATTGCCTGGGCTTTCGTCGGGTTCACTTCGATTCCTCGTCGGTTAACCAAAAATCCAAGGAATTTGCCTGAGCCGACGCCAAAAGCGTATTTTGTCGGATTGAGTTTCATCCCATACTCCTGGAGAATGTCAAAGCTAGCTCGGAGGTCGGCCATGTGGTCCTTCACTTGGACAGATTTTACTAACATGTCGTCCACGTAGACCTCCATAGTTTTCCCAATCAGTTGAGCGAACATTTTGTTGACGAGGCATTGATAGGTAGCTCCGGCGTTCTTGAGACCAAACGGCATGACAACGTAGCAATATAAGCCCTGGTCGGTGTCAAATGAGGTTTTGATCTGATCCTCTTCGGCCATTCTTATCTGATTATATCCGGAGTAGGTGTCCATAAAGCTCAGTAGCTCGTGTCCTGCTGTGGCATCGACGAGCTGGTCTATCCGAAGAAGTGGGAAGCAGTCCTTCGGGCAGGTCTTGTTAAGATCGGTATAGTCGATACAGACCCGCCACTTGTCATTTGCCTTTTTGACGAGGACGATGTTTGCTAACCATTTCGGATATTTGACCTCTCTAATAAATCCAGCCTTCAGGAGTTTCTGGACTTCATCATTGATCGCAGCATATCTCTCTGGGTTGAAGGCTCTTCGTTTTTGTATCACCGGCCTGTGACCAGGTTGGACGTTAAGCCGATGGCTGATGACGCTCGGATCTATGCCGGGCATGTCCTCATGAGACCATGCAAAAACGTCGCGGTACTCGAAAAGAAGGGATTCCAGGTCGGCCCGGTTCTCAGGTTGTAACTGTGACCCGAGTTGGACAGTGCGTTCTGGCCTTTCGGGGTCCAGGGAGAACGGCACTAGGTCTTCGACCGGGGTACCCCTTACCTCTTCCTCGGGAAACCTGGGGTCTAGGTCCGTGAGCATCTTCAGCGTCGGATCGGTTGGGAGGTCGGTCTCGTCGACTGCATACACGGCCAGGATTCCCTGTTGCTGGGCTAAGGCTGCCCGGACTGTGTTTGCATAGCAAGCCCGAGAGTCCGCCTGGGACGAGCGGATTACTCCAACACCACCATCGATCGGGAACTTCATTGCCAAGTGATATGTCGAAACCACGGCCTTTAATCCGTTCAGCGTCGGCCGGCCGATGATGATGTTATATTGAGAGGGTTTATCTACGACTAAAAAGTCAACCACCCAAGTGACCCTGGCAGCACCTTCTCCAAAAGTTACCGGGAGACTAACCTTCCCGGTTGCTCGGACACACTCACCCGCGAAGCCAAAAAGTGGGGTCCAGACCGAGACTAAAGGCGCGTTGCTGATCTTCAGCCTGTCGAATGCCTGTTTAAAAAGGATGTCCGCCGAACTGCCATTGTCAATTAAGACACGCCGTACAACATTGTTGGCGATAGGCAGTTCACAAACCAAGGCATCGTTGTGGGGATGCATTAATCGGTCTGCTTCCTCCTCAGTGAAGGTGATCGGGGTGTCCTCTTGGCGGCATATCTTATTGATGTGCTCAGACACATTTATGAAGTCACCCCGTTGGACCCGCCGAGCCTCTCTGACGTAGGATCGCCGCCCACTCGATGTGTCCCCGGCGACAGGCCCGCCAAGTATCGTATGTACGATATTTGGGGGTTTCGGGGCGTTCCCACTATCGGTCCTGGGTCGGCTTTGTACGTCTTGGCCTGACGAGTCATTCCTTATAGAGGTCGCCCTCAGGTTTATGGCCTTCTCCACAAACTCCTGCAATAGACCTTCTCGGACCAACCTTTCTATTTGGTCCTTGAGCTGGATGCATTCTCGGGTAGTATGACCCACATCTTGATGGAATTTACAAAACTTTGACTGGTCACGCTTCGCCCTAAAGCCTCGAAGCTTGGGCGGCGGTGTCAACAGATTCTTGTCGCCGACCTGGGCGAGCACCTCATCGATAGTTGCCACCAGGGGCGTGTAGTTTTGGAACTTGCCGGTCGGCCCCTTCGGCTTATCAGCTTGCTCTTTCTTCTGCTTCTTTGCATGCTCAGCGCTGTCCTGCTCCGGCCCTTTTTTCTGCTTCTTTTCCTTTTTTGTCCCGCTCGGGCCAGCCTCCTCCCGGTGGCTTTTCATGTACTCGACAGCGTCCGCATGTCTTTGGGCATACCCGAGCATTTGTGGAAACGTGTTTGGCTGCTCAAAGGCCAAGGACCAGGTCACCTTCTCGTCTCGGAGGCCCCCTACAAAAATATGTTTGAGGGTCTTGTCTTCGACTTGCTTGACCTCAAGAGTAGCCCGGGTAAATCGGTTGACATAGTCCCTGACACTGCCGTCTCCCTGCTTGACGGCGTACAAGGAAGTTATTTCTTTCCTCCGCGTCCTGATTGTAGAGAATGCGACGGAGAAGGCGTCAGTTAAATGCCCAAAAGAAGAAATCGACCCTAGTTTGAGTCGTCGGAACCACTGCCGAGCAGGGCCTGTAAGGGTGAGCGAGAAAGCTTTGCACATTGCAGCATCACTGGCATTCTGCAACAGCATGTGCCCGCGAAAGAGTTCGGCATGCTCATCCGCGTCGGTGGCCCCATCGTAAGACTTGATTTGTGGGACCTTAAACTTCGACGGCATGGGTGCCCGCATTATGTGATCCGAGAAGGGCGGATCCTGAGCCCCGATCTCATCCAAACCGAACCTGCAATTGCGGATCTCATCGATCTGTCGCTGCAGCACCCGGAACTGGCGACTATTCGTGTCTTCGGGCAGTTCGACCCGATAGGGTACTCCGCCCTCAGCACGGCCTCCAGCTCCGCCTTGGCGATTTCTGTTAATCCCTCGATACCCCAGCCGATCAAATACCGAGGCTCGGGAACCTTGTGGTGAAGGGACACGATGTGGTTGACGTCCCATTTGATGTTCATGAACCAGTCTATTGTCAAGCAGGGGCCCTCTGGTGGATCCCGGAGACTACTCTGATCGATCCTCCCAATTGGTGGCGCTCTGCTCATGCCGACCCCCTGCCTGGTCAACCTGGGCGGGGGGTGGCGGTTCCGGTGCAGCTTGCTGTTGAGCTTGTGCAAGCTGCCGAGTTAAGATCCGAACTGCATCTGTGAGCTCCCAGATCGGATCTTGTGCAGCTCGGGCCTGCACCGACTCAGCTCTTGCCACGCTTCCTTGCCCTCCGGACCGAGATCTGGCGGTCCGAGGACGACCGCTGGGCCGTTCTGCAGCCGGTTGCTTATGCCTGGCATCGCCCGACTCCTGACGTCGGGCGGTACTATCTCTTGCGTTACCTCGTGTTGTCATTTCAGAAATCCGAGGTATAATAGCTTTGGATTAGGGCGCGTTCGGCCCTCCTTCTAGCGCCAAAATGTTGATGCTTACCGCTGTCTGGCGTCGGATCAACACCCACGTGTGACTGAACACGTTTTGACCTCCTCTTAAGCTTGCCCCTGGCTGGGAGTGTGTACCTGCGAGAGGGAAGATTCGGAGAAATGGGGTTAGTCAATAGACAAGGGCTCTCCGATGCTCAAGGCAAGTATTGCTCGGCAGAGGTCGGCAGCTAATTAGGTGTGAGGAAGTCTCTCTCTCTAAAACGTCATAAATGCATCCTATTTATAGGCCACCAGCTGGATCGGGTGCAAGATGGGTTTTGCCCATTACCCAGGTGTCACATCAAAGTGTATCAAGCAATAAGTGACAAGTGTCGCGTCCATTGTCCAATGGATTGGACTCTATCGGACGGCAGCACGTTTGCCTGGTGTTGGCCTACAAGGATGGGTAGTGACGTATTATGATGAATAACGTGGCCCGGCCCGAGCTACTGTACATCCCCGAGGTGGCAGCCTTCTTGGGGACGTGCCCTCAGATAAATGGAAGGCACCTCGGGAAGAAGCATAAGTCGTCGGGTCGGGCGGTAGCCTATGTCTGCCGAACTGAGTTGCCGACCACCAAAAGTTAGTGTACTCGGTGGCGGCGCCGAGCTTACCCTCAACAATAGGGTTTCTAAAATATTCGTATATTATGTGCCGAGTTTTAATGTGTACCAACTACTATTAAAAGCACTAACCAAAGGTTTTTTTATGTTAATATTTATAGTTCAGACGTATATTACATTTTAAAATTTAAAAATAAAATATTTCAAAGGTTATAATAGAAAAAAAAAATTTGTAATAAATTTAAAAATTAGTGTTAGGTTTAATAAATGTCATGTTATGCTTTTTTGGCTTTTATATTTTACTAGCAAAAGTATTTTGCCTTTTACACTTTACTGGCAAACGCATGTATGCGTTGTGAGACACCGATAAAAATAAAAGAATGCTTTTATGCTTTTGGTGCGCCAACCATAACTTCTAATGGCGGAGAAGCGAGTTGCTCCAACGGCCGGAGGAGTCGTCTTTAAAAATGATTTAACGGAGCATTAAAACGAATAAAAGCCTTCGTTGTGACAGCACATTGAATTACGCCATGCCCTTGAAACTGTGGCAATCAAGTGGCATATCATCCTGGGAAGACTCGTTGAGTTTTTAATAACTTTGGGGTTATTTTTAGGAGCTATTATGGCAGAGCAGGTATTTTGTTCTTATCTCTAGGTCCTGTTAATTCGACGGTATGATTAATGTGGTATTTGAAATAGTGATAGGAATAATTTGTTAGAATTATTTTTACTGTAGTATGTAAGTGTTTTATATTGTGATAATTTTTTTTATTGTTATTGTAGCATGTAAGAGCTTTACACGGTTTATAACTGAGTTTGTGATGGAAATCATTGTTCCCACCACTCAGCCAAACAACCGGTATCTTTTTAAAATTAAAAATTTACAACACATGATATAAAATTATTTCCAATAAAAATCAAAGGGTTAAATAATTAATCAAATGGCTATAATAACAAGACCTATTGATAGAGCTAAAATACATGTCCTGCCATAAGTTTTGTCATTATTTTTATCCAAAGTATACAGCATTTTATCCAAAGTATACAGCATTTTCTCCTAAAAGAGCGAGCTCTCATAGTAGGACCGGCATTATATTCCTACTAATATATCTTGTTACTATTATAACTGTTAGATTAACTTTTTAATAATTTGATTTATAATTGTTTACGTTAAAAATTTATAGTATAAGCAAATTTTTTTTAAGTTATAGATCAAATCGTTAAAAATTAATCCAATAGTTAAAATAAAAGTTACTAGCAATGGAGTCAAAATTTATGTCCTCCTATAAGTTTTGCCAAATAAATTGGCCAATTTTTATTGCTTAATATTTATAAAAAAAAAGGTGTGCTTAACGCTCCAAGTACTGTCTTCTCCTTTTAATAAGGTTCTGCTTGATGCTCAAAGTACTGTCATTTCTCTTCAATAAAGTTCTGTTTAACTCTCAAAGTACACAGCTTTGAGACCATGATAGACGTGTCAGGGATGCCATGGGAGGTAGCTTGAGACATGAGGCTTTTTTAAGTTTGCGTACCAGGCACTCCTCTTCTTGTATTGAAAGATACATAAAACTCATGTTGATCTGATTTTTGAACGATTAATTGGCGTGAATGCTTTGTATATTGGTCATGTTACAGCACAAATCCGGACCACACCATTTCTTTGCCTTCCGCATTTCATTGAGAAAGAAGACAAGTAATTTTCAATCAAACAGTGTAAAATACTAGAATCTTGTGGAATGATTCCACAGAAGGAGCACTTTTAGCTCCAGCCCCAATCAAGCTCTTCTTTCAAGAGCAGTGGAAAGGCCATTTGGGCATGGAAGAAGAAGAACAACAACAATGTAAAGAGAATTTGTGGCCACGTTATGATACTAAAAAATAATAATTAAAAAAAAAAAAAAAGCCTTACTGGGGATATAGTTATTTAAAACATCAAACGGCACCAGCATGATTACCCTAATCTTATGAAGATCCAACGGTTGATATCTGTGTGCAGTGTGCTACCAATATCGTATTTTAACCAAATAATTCTCTAGTTATTGCTCTGAAATCCTTGGTGATCATTAGAAAGGTATATTTTATCCTCCCAGGGGCTTTAGTAAGTACTTGGTGCTAATTCTAGCTTTTGCTAGAGAATGGACATGCGATCAGGACAATCACCTTTCCATACCAAACGAGAAACTAGTTCTACTGCTAATGATGTTGATTTCTGATAATTTTTAATCAATACAAACCAATAGTTTCGTCAGAAATCTTTCTCTAATCCAGAAAAACTCATAAAAGTATTGGATAAGAAATCAATAACAAGATACCCACATGCAGGCATAAAAAAAAATAAATAAAAATAAAGACACAATGAGATTACACACACCTAGCCAGGGAAACATTCACAGCTTAATCCCTGAAAGAACAATTGGTTTCCTCTTGACTCCGGTAACTCAACTGCCACGCAAACTCTTATTCAAACAGAGTTCAAAACAAGAACCAAAATATTTAAAATTAACTTGTGAACACACCGTTCTAGTATCTTTCTAATTTTGAATAGAATATGGAGAAACCATATTAGAATTATCCATAATGTGCAATAGTAGTTAAAAGCTCTACCCCTTTTGACTGAAAAATCATTTCATCCCCTTGGGAATATAACCCACAACTCACAACACTGTGGGCCCCAATCTAGCATGTAATGTACTTTTTATACTGAATCCCACTATTTTCTTAGTAGCGAAATTATTGGGCCATGGGTTAATTAAGATTGCTCCTATCAACTGGTAATGTATTACTGGATGCAAATTTCATTAATAAAGCACCCTCTAACGACCTACAAGGAAAGGGTCTCAAACCAAGGTAGTCAATTTCATTTTTTACCCTCATCACTGTCCTAATAACAAGTTATGGTGTGTCAATGGGAACTTCACGAAAGATAAACCAACCCATCTTACATTAAAGAAAAGCCACACTACAAATTCAAATACTGAACATGTGAATGAATGAAAAGTATAGAACAATAAGAAATGAAACAAGTAACCATTTTATAAGTTCTCTGTGTAATCAAGTCACAGAATGAAGTGCTTTGATAATGTCAAGCAGTTGGATACTCTATAAACTAACAAAAAGGATCAAAACTTCAATTACTTGATAGAATACTCAAAGGAATCAATCTGTCAAAGGACTCAAATATGCAAAACATACTTGTTTAAGTCCAAAAAAAAACCACATCTCCAAAGTCATCGGTTAATCAGTCCACTACTTACTTTTCTTAACCTTCAACTTTGTTCCTCCACTCTTCAACTTCCCAACACTCTCCCTCTTCCCCTTGATTCCGCTTTTAACCGCTTTGACACGCAAATCATCCTCATCTGTCTTCTTCGCAATGCCATCTCTCTTTCGTTTCACACCATCTTTATCCTTTGCCTTTGCTGACTTCTTGGATGGTTTCTCAGCCGCGGCCGCCTCTCCCTTCTTCCTCTTCTTCCCGACCAACTCACCACTATCCAATTCCTCATTTTCACTGTCCTCACCTTTAGCATTGTCCTCGCTGTCATTGCCACAAAGCTCCTCCTCACCCTCCGAGGACACTCCATCATTAACATCCATATACCTGACTTCATGAATCCTTCCCTTCTTCTTCTTCTTCTCCGCTGCCTTCTCATCCTTACCAACTCTCTTATCCCCATCTTCTTTCTCATCCTCCTCTACCTCTTCCTTGATTCCCTCAATCTTCAACTTCATATCCGGCAACGCCTGATAAACTGGCAATGCCACAGACTCCAACAACTTCAAATGAAAAGACCTCACATTTCCCCATTTCCTTGGCACAATCTCCGCGATCTTATTAATCGTTGCCATTGCATTCTCTGCAATCTCCACAGCCCCCATCGACGCCTTTGCAACACGCACGACGCTGCACGTCCCAGTCCTCAAGAACAGCATTGCCGAACCGCAGGCCTTCTCAATCTGCTCCTTCCAATTCTTGTGCTTCAAGTTAATCGGCACCGGAATCTTCCTCTTCTTGAAGAAATGCTTTCCCAACAGCCTCGGCAAAAGCGGAACAACCCGCTTATCGGCAAAGAACATGTCGTAAGAATCGCAGAGCTTCCGCTTGGCCTCGAAAGGCTTGTAATCGGTCTTGAGCTTGGAAAGCTTGAGAACCTTCGAGACGGGGATTCCGTCGGACTTGATCTTCTTCATGGCGTCGTCCTTGGTAAGTCCGGATTTGGAACGGTCGTCGATGAAGAGGCAGAACTCGGAGGATTCTGGGGAGTGGAGGGAGTGAGGGAGAGGGATTTTGTAGGCGTTTATTCGGTCCTTTGCAGGGATTTTCTTTAGGGTTAGAATGAGGTAGACGAACTCGTCGTCGTCGAGAAGCTGGGGTTTTTGTGTTTGGGACTTGGAATCCCTCCATTTGAGGAGGGATTTCACGGCTCTCTGCACTGTTTTGGGGCTCACCCTTGCATTTGCGTCGGTGGAAGAGGGCCGTGGAGGAGCTGCGTCCGCCATAGCCATGGAAGCGAACAGAAAAACAAAAGGAAGGAGACAGGAGGAGGACTCTACGCCAACGCTAGGGTTTTGTGGGTTGTAGGGTTTAGAAAGGTAAGGTTTCCGAGGTAGGTGAGAACCGAGAAGTCCATAAGCAGACGGACTGGGCTGGGTTGATCGTAGATGATCGCGAATGACAAGGGCCTGGGCCCAAACAATTGAGAAAAAAAAATTACAATATGTGTCTAAATTATTGTTATGAAATTAAAATCTAACACAATATTTAAAATATCTTAAAAATATCCTTAATGATATAGTAATTATCTTAATAATATTACATATTGTACTGTATAATTACATATAAATAATTTTAATGATATCATTATGAGACATTTGTAAAATTTTTACAAATTAGAGTCATATTTTAATTTAATAAACATGATTAGGTCAATTGTCTCATTAACCCTTGAGAAAAATGAAGAACAAAAGCAGTAGGCCGCCTTAACGAGAACCTTTTCAAAATCGTGCTTCAAAAATGTCCTCTGCAAAAATGATCCTTAATAGTCCAATTCCAAGTTACCCTTCCTATTTTTAATTAGAACAAACGATTCATCAAAAATCTAAATTACCCTTCTTTTTTACTGTAGTAGATTACTCAAATAGTCGGCACATGCTGTCGGAGTAGAATTTCACCGATGATACAGTGGAATTTACTAGAACATTTTGTTTTTGTTGAATAACAAAAAAAAAAAAACTAAGCATTTTCAGTTGCCAATGTGGCCCGTCGAAGTGGAATTTAGTTGATGTCAAAGTGAAATTTATCGGATCATCTTAGAAATTAAAAACAAAAAAATGTTAAACGTCTCTAGTTATTGGCACTAGCCGCCAGAGTGGAATCTGGTATTTGTCGAGTTAGAATGTATCGGATTATTTTCTTTTTTAAAAAAACCAACTGCCCTTGGTTGCCGGCACAAGCTGCCAGACTGAAATTTAGCATATACAGTAAACGAAATCTACTAAATTATCTTAGAGAAATTGTACTTTATAGTATTTTTTCAATAAACAGAGGTAAAATAACATGAAAGTAATAAAAATAAATAGCAAAGGCTAAGTTTATGAAATAATTATTCTAATGTTACCCCTTTTTTTTTCTTTTTTTTCCTCTTTTTTTTTCCTTCTCTCTTTCTTCTTCGTTGTGCACTTCCATTTCTCGTTTCTTGTTTCTTTCTCGTCCCTCTCTCTCCTCCTTCAATTTTCCTCCCTCTCTCTCCTCCTTAGATTTTACCTCTAGCGACGGACAAAGAGGAGTTGGCACCTTGGTGACAGGCGACGACCATGAGGTTCGAGTCTAGGTGGATCAAAAACGGGAGATGAAGTTCCTTTCGACTTTGATGATGAGGCGATGACAAGGACTTCAAACTCTGGGTAGAACAGTGATCGACAACAAGCGACGCGTTGAAGTAGATCTTTGGCATGGTGGGATCCTGTGATACTGTTAGGGGAGAAAATTTGAAAATTTTGTGTGGAGGGGTTAATTTCAAAATTTTAAAAAATTATGTTATGTTTCACATAAAAAAAAAATGCTATTAATTTTTATTCTACACTTTAAATTTGTTATTTTGCACTTTCTACACTTTAAATTTGTTATTTTGCACTTTCTCTCATTATCTTATTTTTTAAAAAAACAAAACAACACAAACCACCTCCAGTTGTTGGCACGCTTTCTCTTATTATCTTATATTATTTTGTTTTAGTATGGATTTCTCCATTAGTTAGACATTAAATATTTAACAAAAAATTTTTAAAATGTCTCACTTTAGTCTCTAATCTATTACTTTATTTACTTTTGGTCCCTTTTGTTATAATTAAGAGTTTTTAGGGACTAAAATTTGAACAATCTGAAGTGAAAAACTAAATATACTAATTTTGATGTATATAATTAAAAAACAAAAGACACTTTTATTAGATTGTTAGTATGATGAATTTTAATTTAGAAAAAGATAAGAATTTTTAATATCAGGTATACAAGTATTGAATAATCACGCATTTTAAATAACAAGCTATGCATTATGATTTATATACGTAATATTTACATACTATATTAATAATCATAATTTTGAACATTATACTTACTATATATACATATATAATACACTGACATTAAACATTCTTTTATTTTTCTAAAAACAATATGATAAATTGTTTTTTATTTTAATTATATAAATCAAAATCATTGTATTTAGTTTCTTACTTTATTTTTTTTAATTTTGATCTTTAATAATACCTTGCTAACAAAAGGCTTAGAGATGAAACTAAATAATAGATCAGGGATCAAAAGTGAAATAAAATAATAGATTAGAAACTAAAATATGACATTTTAAGAATATTTTATTAAATATATCCAACTAAAAGAGAGACCAAAACTAAAACAAAGTAAAAGATTAAGGACCAAAATGAGACTTTTTAAAAATTAAGGACTAAACATGGACTGAGAGTAAACTTCAGGTTCATTTGTGAAATTAGCCTAAATGCATGATTATTCAATACTTATATATCCCTATTAAAAATTCAACTTATTTTTTTCTAAATTAAAATTCATCTTCCTAACTGTAGGATAAAATTCTTTTCTTTTTTAATTACATGCATCAAAATTTTTATACTTAGTTTTTCACTTTAGATTTTTTAAAATTTTAGTATATAATAACTCTTAGTTATAATAGAGAGACCAAAGAAATCAAAATTGAAAGAAGTAAAAGCAGTAGATCAAGGACTCAAGTTGGATCTTTTAAATATAAGGGATTAAAGTGGGATTGAAAATAAATTTTAGGAACCAATTGTGAATTTAACCTTGATAACTACTATGTAATTTTGTTATTCTTAAACTATTTCTAAAAAACTGATCTATTTCATCACCTACTCATAAATTTGTCATAGATTGTAATTTTCACATTCAATTTGGAGTAAATTTGGTGTTACATCATTTTTTTACTACTACTACTATTGAGTTTTACCGCTTTTTTTTTAGTTTTACAGCATATTTTTTTTTTTTACTTTTTCCCCCTAGTTTGATTCATATCATACTCTTAGATAAAAAGGCCAAAATACTAGAAAAACAAATGTTTGCCTAACCTAATTTAAAATAGTTATGATCAATTATGTTTTTATATTCTTTAAAAATGGTTTATTTCAAACTTTCTCATGTAAGTTGTAAAATTGAAAAACAATGCCACCGCAATAATATTTCTAAAATTGACCCTTCAATTTGGCATGTCTCCACATCTAGTTGGACCTAATTGGCGAGACTTAGAGGAAGAGAAAATTATATTTTAAGCCACATTTTTAAAAGTTATGTTTATTTACGTCACATTTAAAAAAGTTTATACTACACTATCATTTATATTACATGTTAAGTTATATCACAAATGAATATGTGTGGCATTCATAAAAAATAAATCTTAAAAGATTACATATATGAAAATTCCCAAAAAAGAGAAATAGGATTTTAGAAAGTTGAAATTTAAGTACGTCCAACTTTCATATTCAAATGGTACAAATAAATAACTAGATTTTAAAAATATAAAACCTAATTTACACGTTCATTTGAGAGACTGAGGGCCCGTTTAGTTCGAGTATTTGAATGAAGATTTAAATTTTTATAAAAGAAAATACTGTAGCAAAATGATTAGAACCGTGATTCAAGTATCGAAACAAACGAGCCTGAAAAACTAAAAAAGTTTTGAAAAGATGCTCTCCTTATCTCGCATATTTAATTGTGCTCACCCTCTTAATATTCAGTCCCTCTTAAGTTAATCCGTTTCCAAAAGTCATAAGCTCCTTTTACTTGTCTTACAGGTATACAAATTGGAGAAAGCGGGCCGAACACATAAATTTTAGAGTTTTCTATTTGCATAATATGATACTCCAAATTAGTGCACGAACATAGTGGCAACAGCAAAGACGAAAGCTAGGCGCTAGAGATGCCCCCATTTAAATATCATCATAAAGTACATCAGTTTGGGACATTCAATCAACTTGCCAATTCAAGTAATCCATCAGTGAACCATCAATCTCATGAGCCCTTACAAATTTCCTTTTTTAAGTGCACTCTTTCATGTCTTTGGAATTCTTCTTCCTCTTTTTTCTTTTTTTTTTTTTTGGGTTTCTTATATTCTTATTCGGTAAAGAAAGAAAAAAAAAGAAGAAGAAAAAGACAAGGTTAAAAGAAAAGGAAAAAAGAAAAAGAAAAAGAAAGAAAAAAAGGCTTTGACTAGATAGTCATAAGTTGATGGCCGGGCCTAGCCGGCAAGTTCATGCTTTGACTCATTATCTATTTGTACCATTTTCAGCCGTTTTCCCAAAAACCCGCCTTTCCAACCCCCCCATTGTGCATAACGTAGACAAACCATATATAATATACACTTAAATTGTTATTTGTTATTAATATTGTAATAGTAATTATCCCTTTGTGACCACTTTAATTTCAAAACCGTTAAAAATATTTAGTACCATACTCACTGCTCATAATTCCCAATCCCTCATAGACCAACAGAGAAACGTATCTTGTTCTTTACTGCTTTTTTTTTTTCCCCTTTTTTTGTTGTGTGTTTGTGTGTATAATATCAACTGAACAACCAGTCAAGAAGCTAGTCATGCCTCCAAGCTCACGTCCAAAGAAGAGGAATAAAAAGACAAACCAAAATCTGCCAAGAGAATGGACCACAATACTCCTATCCACCACTCTTCAACTACCATTCAATTCCAAGGTGGTTTTCTTTATTGTTTTCTCTCTCTGTCTTTCTTTCTTTGGAATTTCTGTGTGTTGTTATTCCTTTAATGGTTTCCACTTACTTTGACTTTATTCCTTCTCTACCTGGATTCTTAATTCTTTTTCTTTTTCCTTGATTTCTTATTTGGTGTCTTTCTTTTGACAAAATGACAACTTATTTATGCAGGTATATCTGATCTGAAATTCAGTGATCAGGAAAAGAAGGTGAGAGTTTCTGCAATGGAGGAGGCCCGGGAAGTCCAATCGGGGGGTGAGTGTAAGGATGTATTCGTTGATGATGTTGTTGGAGACTCCTCCAATCACGTGGACATTGAATCTGTTAAGGTTTTGGAGACTAATGATGAGGAGTCTGAGACTGCAAGCAAAAGGGGCATCTCTATTATTGAAGAAATTATAGATTCTGCTGAGAAGCTGCTTGATGTCGATGATTTGAGCTCGAGTTCTCGCAGTTCGAGCAAGGAAGAGACTAAAGTAGTAATTCAAGTGGAGAAAAAAGAAGCTGTTGATGATTTGAATAAAGAAGGCTTAGTTGAGAATGAAAAGGAGGAGATTGATGGTTCATTTTCTCAGGCTGAAACCGAGGAAAAGACGTTGTCATCTTCGGTTGAGAATGATGTTGCTGCGGATTTGGTGGCAAAGGGTGTTACGGAAGCCAAATTGCAGTCTTCATATGAGAATGATGATTCTTG
This sequence comes from Artocarpus heterophyllus, assembly GCA_025403435.1. Lineage (NCBI taxonomy): Eukaryota > Viridiplantae > Streptophyta > Magnoliopsida > Rosales > Moraceae > Artocarpus > Artocarpus heterophyllus. The sequence goes on along the minus strand of CM046348.1, from coordinate 26,260,876 downwards.
TAATGAGGGTGTAATTTGTGTGGACCAGAAGAATGAGACTAATCCAGCACCGGAAGAAGTTTCTGAGGGAATTGAAAGGGCAGAAGTGCCTGCTTCAGAAAAGAATAATATTGGGGAGTCATCACACGCTGTTTATGAGGCTGCAATTGTAAATGTTGACTACCATGAGATTCCTGAAAACACAGAGAATCCTGTAAGTGCTCAACTGTCATTCATCAAAATGAAATTGTTCTTTCCACTTCTTTTCTTTATCAAAGTGGAATTTTTTTTTTTAAATAGTTGCAAGCATAATCAAACAGTAAATCCACACTTGCTCCACCTTGTGGTGTAGATTTTAAATCCCTCATCCCAGATTTCAAAAAAATAAAAATAAAAATAAAAAGTGGATGTTTCTTTTTTTACTTTTACTAGGAATTTATCTTCTTTTGGTTTGACGGACTGCTTTATGCTTTTGAATTTGTTAGCAGTCTCCTGAGACTGTGTCTAGACACTCCCTGCAACCAACTTCATGGAAGAGCTGCTGCGGACTCTTTGAAGTTCTACTACCATCCAACCGATAAATTCAAGGTGATTTCGGAAATCAAAAGCAGAGAAGGAATGAAAAGGGGTAGATTGATTGTAATGTACTGGGATTCTCTGTGGTTACAATACATTGGAATGATATCTAATGTGTTGGGATTCTTCTTAATTATTTTCATTAGATGATAGGAATATTTGCAATTTCAGCATTTTATTACATCTTGTCTAGGTATATCTGTAGTTGATTGATCTTTCACTTGTTTGATGTCTTATGTGTATCATTTCCTTGGTGATGAACAAAACTCTTCTTTTCTAAACATTTTTGCTGTGTTGTTTTTTATATACAATTGGGATTTTCAACTTTTATGAAGGGAAAACTGCAGTGTTATGCACAAAAAATGCGTTTGACTTTAATATTGAAGGCTTTTAAAACTCTTGGAACTAGTCATAAAACTCATTTGTTTGAGTGGTTGAAAGGTTTTAAACTTGGAATTTCAATTGAAATAGTATTTGGCAATATTTTTTGAACCCCAAATTTTAAAACTTGAACAGAAAAGCAGCCCCAAATTCAAATTCAACCCCCACATATTTCTTGATGTCTTGAACCAACAATCTCTCACAAAAGTCAAAAATTTCAACGCACTTTCAAACAGTTTCAAATTTTATTATATTTTTAAACCACACCAGTTATATATCCAAATACCATTTTAAATTACAAGTTCAAACTACAAGAAACTTGCTAGGTGATAGAAGTAAAGCATTGAGTCAGATTTCTCAAGAAACATATCTCTTCCTTGGTCTGTTAGAGTTCTTTTTATCTTCCAAGGAGACTCTAATAATTTTTTTCTTTTTTAAATTCTTACTTGGTTGGTCCATGAAGATTGTAGATCTAACACCCCTTTAGTAACTTATGGAGTTTTTGTGTTACATAATAAAATTGAAGATTTTGAAGTTTAGGGTGTCAAAAGTTCTAGCAGATCGTATCTGTCAAGTGCGTGCAGTTCATTTCTTTATTTGCTGTCGATAGAGTAACTCTGTTTTTTTATTCCTCTTATTCATTTTCATAAATTTGTTGCTTATTGTATGGTGAAATCAAAATATGAATGCCTTCAAGTGAACATGATACGTTATAGTTATAATTTCATAATTTCATTTAAGCCCTTAATTGCTGAAAGTTTATATTTAGATTGCAGTTAATGTCCCTGGAATTACTATGTTTGTCAGTTTTTCCCCATCTCCATGTTACTTTTGCTTATGTCCCTTTTTGCCCATGTCTCTGTAATTTCCATCGTCATAGTTTTAGTTTTGCTCTCATAAATTTCTCTTTCATTTTTTAAAATGACAATCACACCCCACATTTGAAGTTTTTTTTTTTTTTTTGGTTCCAAACGAAACGATTTCATTTTACCAAAAAACATGGAAACAAATGTGACTATCCTATAATACATAACATAACCCTGAAAACTAGAGATTATATTCAAGGACTCATGTATTAATCACCATATACTTCAGAGTTCCCCACCCCCACTTATACATATTTCAAATGCAATACTCAAGTAGTCCCTCATGAATTAGTGAATTAAACAAGATCCATTTTTTACAAGTAGGGGTGCACAAAAACCGCCCCGCAACCACCGGCCGCTCGCGCCTGCGCTTGGCCCGCCCAAAAAAAAGGACTTGCGGGTTCAACCCGCCCGCCTATATATGTTGGCGGGCGGGTACGGTTTTAAATTTTAGGGGACGGGTTCAACCCAAACCCGCCCCGCCTAATTCTTAAAAAAGAAGAAGAAAATCTTAATCTAAACCTCTCTCACTCCTCACTCTTTAAAAAGAAAAAGAACACTTGACTTTGTTCATCATTTTATCTGTAGTATCATGTTATTTTCGAACCCAATGAACAGGTTTTATGGAAGAACAAGAATTCTTGACTTTGTTTATCACTTCATCTGTAGTTGATGTTTCTTGTTGCAATGAATGATTTGTTTATTAATTTGTTGTGAATATGGTCATTGTCTTTAGGCGTCAAACTTGGTTGTTGTTGGAAATGTTTCATACATTATCATTTTATATTTTCTACAAATTTTCTTCACTTTGTTTAAATAAAAAAAAGCTCAAAAAATTATATTGTATATTAGTGTAGACCCAACCCGCCCCACCCGTCCGCACCCATCCGCCCCCAAACTGAAACCGCCCGCCATTCCACGGACGGTTTGTGGGTTGGTTAATCGCCAAACCGCCATTTAAAAAAACCGACCCGCACCCGCCCAAAAACCGTCAAACCGTCCGTTGTTCACCCATATTTACAAGTATAGAATAAGAAACAACAAAACAATTTTTAGAAATTTATCTTAGATGTGAAATAATTTTCTTATATTACTTATAAAAAATAAAAATAAAATGAGGGAGAGAGAGAAAAAAAAAGATGTAAACTTGTTTATCCGTTTAGTAAATCAAATGTAGGTTAGTTAATCAAATTGTTTAAAACGACTAATGACGAAGAATCAACGAAAGAGTTTGATTAAGGGTAAAATGCTACTCGAACCTAAAGCTAAGTTAATTCTCTCCAAAATGCGTTGAGGAGCAACAGTTGACTATACATTTAGGATCAAACACTATTTTGGTGCGGGTCTCGAACGATATTAAATCAAGGCAAACTCATACCACCAATACAAAACAAATCAGCGTACATAAGAAAGAATGTGTGCCATAAGCCCAAAAAAGAAAGTACTCTGAATAACAAGAACGAACCCATATTATGCTCCTTTTAAACCCTTTACAATTTTATTTTTACGATACTGAGTTATAAAGGATGCTCGATTGCACGCATAGTTAGCAAAAATAAAGAACAAATGAATTGAAATATAGAACTACAAGAATGATTTCTACACATATATATTTTTTAACATGAGCCTATTTTTTGTACATAATTTGTTAAAAAAAATATTAAAGACATCAACTCTAATCTCAATTTGTGTACTAACTTTTATTAGTAAGTGCGTAAAAGATTTTCACATTAATATATTGTATTTACCAATGAATCAATGACACTTAGAAGTTAGTATAAGAGTTGAGATTAGAGTTAGGTATTCCTAGTATTCCTCAAATTGTTATCATAACTTTGTTTTTTTTTTTTTTTATAGTTAATTTGTTTCATACGCTTGAACAACATCAAATTCAACTTTGCAAAACAAGATAAATAACACCTGCAATTCTCCGTACCACATAATTAAACTTTACACTGTTTGGTACGAGGGAGAAGAGTGGAGAGAGAGTTGTGGAAAGAGAGAATAAATCTTTTATTTGATAGGGGGGACTAGGGGGAGAGGAGACATACATGGAGCATCAGCGTCCACCAATTTGCATCCTTTCATTAATAGAAGAATCAAAGCAATCACATCACTTTAAGCTTTAAAAGATGATTTTACCATTTAATTAACAAATAGTACAAATGTACAATATAGTAATCTCACAAATATTCATCCTTCAACATTCCATCTTACCAAACAATATAAAAGATTATTATAATCATCTTCATCATCCTAACTCTCTCATTTCTTCCTATTCTTCATTCATTATACTAAACAGACAAATGAGATATTAAAATAGTGTTTTTATCCAAAATTCCTTGGATTTTAAAAACTTTCTACTTGAAGTTTTAATTTTGACACTTTAGTCTCTTAACTTACAAAGTCATTGTAATGTGCCTTGTTGTACTAACCAACATTAAAATATTACTAGAATCCTCTTCATTTTTCTTACTCTTCATCGTACTAACTCTCTCCCTCATTTCTATTCTTCATTCATTATACCAAACAAATAAATGAGTTGTTAAAATTGTGTATTTATCAATTTTTTTATTTTTAAAACTTTTTACTCGAAGTTTTAATTTTGACACCTTAGTCTCTTAAATTACAAAGTCATTACAAGGTGTCGTTGTACTAACAGACATTAATAGCAAGATTTAAACAATTCCACCACTCAAGTTTAAAAAGACTATTTTACCTTCTAATTTACAAATAATACAAATGTATAATATAGTAATTTTACAAATATTCATCCTTTCAATACTCTATCCTACCAAACAATATAAAAAATTACTATAATCCTATTCATTTTTTTTTTACTTTTCATCATTCCAACTCTTTCCATCCTTCATATTCTTTATTTATTATATCAAACAGATAAATGAGTTGTTAAATAGTGTGTCTATCCAAAATTTCTTGGATTTTAAAAACTTTCTGCACGAAGTTTTAATTTTGACACTTTAGTCTCTTAACTTACAAGGTCATTACAAGGTGCCTCATTATACTAACAGATATTAAAATATTACTATAATTTTGTTTATCTTTCTTACCCTTTATCCTTCCAACTCTCTCCCTCTTTCCCATTCTTCATTCATTATATCAAACAGATAAATAAGTTGTTAAAATAGTGTATTTATAAAAAAAAAAATGGATTTTAAAAAATTTCTACTCAAAGTTTTAATTTTGACTTTTAGTCTCTTAACTTACAAAGTCATTACAAGGTGCCTTGTTGTGCTAACAGACATGAATAGAAGGATCTAAGTAATCCCATCATTTGAGTTTTAAAAGACCATTTTACCTTCTAATTAATAAATAATACAAATATACAATATAGTAATTTCACAAATATTCATCCTTTCAACACTCTATCTTACAAAACAATATAAAAGATTACTATAATCCTCTTCATCTTTCTTACTCTTCATTATTCCAACTCTCACTCTTCTTCCTATTTTTCATTCATTATATCAAATAGATAAATAAGTTGTTAAATAGTATATTTATCTAAAATTTCTTGGATTTTAAAAACTTTCTAGTCAAAGTTTTAATTTTAACACTTTAGTCTCTTAACTTACAAAGTCATTACAAGGTGCCTCGTTGTACTAACGAGCATTATAATATTACTATAATTCTCTTCGTCTTTCTTACTGTTCATCATTCCAACTCTCTTCTTTATTCCTATTCTTCATTCATTATACCAAACAGATAAATGAGTTGTTAAAAGTATATTTATCAAAAAAAAATTTGGATTTTAAAAACTTTTTATGCGAAGTTTTAATTTTGACATCTTACTCTCTTAACTTACAAAGTCATTACAAGGTGCCTCATTGTACTAACAAACATTAATGGAAGGATCTACGTAATTCCAACACTTTAAGTTTTAAAAGACTACTTTACCCTCTAATTAACAAATAGTACAAATATACAATATAATAATTTCACAAATACCCATTGTTTTTGCACTCTATCCTACCAAATAATATAAAAGATTACTATAATCCTCTTCATCTTTCTTACTCTTCATTATTCAAACTTTGTCCCTCCTTCCTATTTTATTCATTATATCAAACAGATAAATGAGTTGTTAAATAGTGTATTTATCCAAAATTTCTTGGATTTTAAAAACTTTCAACTCAAAGTTTTAATTTTGACACTTTAGTCTCTTAACTTACAAAGTCATTACAAGGTGCATTGTTGTACTAATGGACATTAAAATATTATTATAATCTCTTCTTCATTCTTAATCTTCATTGTTCCAACTCACTCCCTCCTTCCTATTCTTCATTCATTATACCAAAAAGATAAATATGAGTTGTTAAAATAGTGTATTTATATAAAAAAAAATGGATTTTAAAAGCTTTCTACTCGAAGTTTTAATTTTGACACTTTAGTCTATTAACTTACAAAGTCATTACAAGGTGCCTCATTGTACTAACAGACATTAAGTTAATGAACAACATAGCCAATGAATGTCTCGTTTTCACTTTCAAATAAAAAAATAATGTCCCATTTTCTATCAAAATCTCCAAATTTTAATTCAAACCTCAATACGAATCCCTTGAATCTCCAAATCAACACGATATAAGGCATGAAATATAAATAGTACACATTGCAATAGTTTAACAAGTTGAGATATTTATCCAAAAATATTAAGAGGTATTATGAATAATCAATTGTGATTGTCTATCAAGAATCAGTATCCAAGATTAGATCTATATATCTTGCTGGAAGTAAGTATTAACATCAACATAAATAGTAAAGTCAAATCCAGTGGAGCTGTTGTAACAATAGTTGATCGTGGTTACTATAGCAGTCTACAGTACTGTAGTAATTATGACTATTACAGCAGACATTGTAACACACAAAAATTTTCTTAATAAATACCCTTTCTCTTACCCATTTTTAGATATCTTAAATTAAGAGATTAATGTACTTTCTCTCTCTACTTTTTCTTTCTAAATTCTCTTACTTTGCATTTATAGTTTCTAGTTTTTATAACACGTTATCAGCATGAACGTTCTAGTTTTAACTTAGATGTCTATCTCTAGTAAGCAAAGACAAAGATATATCATTTCTTTCACTTATTTCTATATTTGTATAATACCATCTTTATAAGGTGGAGGCTCTGCCATCTAATTATAAGTGTAGTATGATTACAAAAATTATTATTGCTATTTCTCAAGCATATTCTACATATACACCATTTGAAAGATTTACCTAGTAGATTGGCGTGTCCATTATACATATTTTGCATATACACCATTCGAAAGGTTTACCTAATAGATTGGTGTGTCCATTATATATATTCTGCATATACACACTTCAAAAGATTTACTTAGTAGATTGACATGTCCATTATATATATTCTGCATATATACCTTTCAAAAGGATTACCTAGTAGATTGGCATGTTCATATTATTATTCTTGCACATATATGTATATATTTTTTAACTCTATATTATTTATCTTAAATTTTATAGTTGATTATTGTTTATGTATTTTTTTATATGTTAATGTTACCATATACAGTTTTGTATTTTTTTTAAAATATTGATCAAGTGCAATACCGTCTTTATACTATTCCAACAGCTATAACACTATTTTTTATATGGTAATAAATGGCTAGTTTTTGTTCTATGAATTGGTAAATTCTTAACTCATATATATCACTTCGCATCATCCTCAATATCTTATCTTCTCTTAGAAATTATCTATAGTTAGACATTTCATAAAATATTTAACATAATTACAATATTTCTTATTACTACTGTTATTATTTAAATCATTATTATTCTTATTTCCAATTTGTCACCTGTCGAATTTCAACTTTTTACTATATCAGTAATGTTTATAGTTATTCTTCTTTTAATGATTGTTATTTATTTTAATAACATGTAATGCTTATACTACTTATGCTTTGAATAAATAAAATTATGATTCTAATTACTTTTACATTTCTTATAGTTGTCATTATGTTAAACCTTACAAAGCTTGAATTCATTACATTGGATATCATGAGAAAAAATTATATGCCTTGGATTCTTGAAGAAGAAATGCATCTTGAGTCAATAGGTCTATCGAGGACAATAAAAAAAGGCAATACCACATCATCGTAAGATAAGCAAAACCGATGATTTTCCTTTGTAGACACCTAACGAAGGCTTAAAATACGAATATCTTACTGTGAAAGATCCAAGTACATTATGGAAGGATCTTAAAAAAAAGATTCGATCATCAAAAGGAAGTTATACTTACTACAACCCGTGATGAATGGAAAGCTCTGCGATTCCATGACTTTAAAAAAAGTCAGAGATTATAACTCTACTATATTCAAAATAGATTCATAATTGAAATTTTGTGGGAAAAAATTACTGATGAGGAAATATTAGAAAAGACTTACTCCACATTCATACTTCCCACATAACCTTACAACAAAAAATCAATTGCGTGGTTTTAAGAAATATTCTGAACTAATTTCTTTTCTTCTGGTAGTAGAAAAAATAATGAGTTTTTGATCAAAAACATTAGTCTCGTCCTACAGGTTCAGCAACATTTCTAGAAGTAAATACTACAAGGATTGAATATTTTGGACGAGAACATAATCACGATCGTGTTCGTGGCCGTAGATGTTGACGTGGATATGGTCATGGTCATGGCCGTAGTCGAAAGCAGTCAAGGCAGTTTTTACTTTGCACAAAATCACATAATCTAAAAGAAGCATCGTGAAGAAAGATGTGAAAAAGGAAAAAATGTTTATGAAAATCTTCTAAGAATCCTAAAAATTCATGCTATAGATGTGGTACTAAAGGTTATTGGTCCCAAGTTGTTGAACACTAGAGTATCTATGTAAGCTTTATAAGGCATTCCTAATAGGGAAAGAAAACAAAGTAAATTTTATTGAATATTTAGATCCTATAGATGATTCAACATACCTTGATGCTTTAGATTTTAGTAATGATTTTGTTAACAAGGATCTTGGTGACAACCAATTAGTAAATGTAAAACTATGTTTTTATATGTTATATTTTATTTGTAATTTTTAGATGTACTAGCATTCTGTTTCATTGAATAAATGTTCCTTGAATGATGCATTTAAAACTTTATTCTTATTAATTGTCTATTTTACGTGAAGCTTGATATAGATTGTACTAATGAAGGAGCAAATTTTAATATTGAGGCTGGGGATATTTATACACTAGATAGTGGTACAACGCATACTATCCTTAAAAGTAAAAACTACTTATCAGATTTAAAACCTACAAAGGCAATTGTAAATACAATACTAGCTCCTATAGACTTGATTGAAAGAACCAGTAAAGCCATCTTTATTTTGCCAAATGGAACAAAGTTTTTCATAAATGATGCTTTGTTTTCTCCAAAATCCAAAAGGAATTTGTTGAGTTTTAATGACATATACCTTCATGGATATGATACTCAATCTAGGACTGAAGATAATACAAAATATATGTACATTACTAATGAGATTTTTGGAAAGAAGTACATATTAAAAAAAAACTATCAAAGCTTTCTTCAAGACTGCATTACACATATTTAAATGTGATTGAATCATATATGGTAGTTAAAGAAGATCCTTTGTAACGCCCCTAAGTGGGGGTTAACAGTTTTTAATGAATAAAATGAAGATTAGAAAATAAAAATAAAACATCAAAGTAATTTGCCCCGGACTTAAATAAAATCTCTCAAATAAAATAAAAACATAAACAAAACCACAGTTTAATGTAGCACCTTAAATTTTAATAATATAAAACTATCATCGTTATTATTTCAACCCTCAACTTATCTTAATATAGTCATAGAAAGTAACAAACGATGCTTATGATATCATGAAGGACATTCTTTGATAAATGAAACAATTCCAACAGAATACAGCTATATATCTTCCTTAACTATTTTTCTCGTAGCCACCTCACACTTAGTGAGTCCTGAAAAGATGAAAATATAAGAGCATGAGTGACAACATGCTCAGTAGGGAACAACTATTACTCACCTTTAGGTTTTTATCATTACCACATTAAAAACTACATGGTTAGTTAATGCTAATCATTGTCCAAATTTTGAGATTTATTATGCTCATATTCTGTGGATACCATAGTTAATCATTACCATGTTTCATATATATACATATATACAAATATTACAATTCAATATTATTCTTAGGTATCCACATTCAATAGAGTATCACTCAACTTATCGAAACCCAATGGGCGCGCTTGACCACCTTTCGATCATTCCAAGGGTGTTTAGGTGAGGGGACATCAAGCGTCGAGTCCTCACTAAGTCGATTCTTGTACAGTGCGTTCTGGGACTTTCGACCCAATGGAGCGTCATTACCTCCCCCTATTTTACCTTTTAGGGTATTAGTGCCCAAGGACGTAACCGCCGCCCTCTTCACATCTCACCATTTCTCTATATTTAATCATTATTTATAGAGTCAATTTTTCTAACCATGCTTCTCAATTTATAACATGCGTCAATTCATTATGTTCCTCGCCGTACAATACAAGACGAGTTCTCAAAGTTTCATATGTGATACTCATATAATAGCAATTCAACATGGATATATATATGTTGCGGTAAAACAATCAATTTTAATTCTATAAAAACCTCACAAAAGATGAGTAATAGAATCCCTACCTTTCAAGCTTATCAACAATCTTTTAATCTCAGAATCAATTAACGTAGCTCCACACTCCCTTGATCCTAAGGCGTGCATAAGGACAATCAAAACCAAAGCACAACATACAATCACATTTGTAAATAAATCATATGCAAATCCATCTCACTAGTGTGTCATTAAAGTTTTTATGCAAATTCCTTTTTGAATACCAAGGTAAACAATCTTTGTCTTAACATAATATAAAATATATATAAATAATCTATATGTTTCAGTCCCTAATAAGATTCATAAATCACTTAGGATAGTGTTGGAAAGGTTGCAAGACATTAAGGAATTAGGTGGTGAGCAAAGATGAGTTTTTGGTTCAGGTTAGCAGTTGGTATGTCATGACAAACTAGCAGTATACTTTTGCAAAAAGGATAGGTTCACTATCTACAATCATTACATGGGTTAACAGGTGGTTTACTTAACGTAAACGGGTGGAATATTGCCACTAGCAGGTTTACTAGTTTTCAATCTAAAAATTAAAAAATTCATAGAAAATAAAATACAACTCTGATTTAGGGTTATGATAGCTTATTAGAAAGCTTCGGATGTCTACTTTTAAAATATGCAAACAAATTTACAAAATTCATTTTAATTTAGTATCATAATTTCAAGAAATAGCCACTATCCATAGAGGTATTACAAAGTTTATGGAATGTCAAGTTTTTCTTTAACACAAAATATATTATCCTTGTTCAAAATCTCAAAACCATTCCAAAATATATAGCACGCATTATATAATCATAATAAACATATTCTCATGAGTTTTATATCAAAATCATCATCAAACCATATCTCTAGCTTTTCTTGCAAATAAGGTTGAAAACATGCTTATATCAAACTTTTTCATTCAAAACCATGAAATCTAATTTGTGCAGCAAAATAAATGAGCAAATTCAAAGTAAAGATAGTAGATAAAACTAGATTAATTTTTTAAAATCTTACCTTACTTTAAGTCATCAATTCAAAGGATTAAAGCTCAAGTTTAACTGTAGCATGGAGACTTTTGAACGACATGGAGTTGGGTTTCTCAGGCTTAGAGAGCAGAAGAAAGAAGAAGAAGAAGAAGATGAAGAAGAAGAGCATGAGAAGAAGACATTTCAAGGAGGAAGGAGGAGATTAAGTGTTGCACGAAAAAAAGAAAATGAATGCATGGTTTTCTTTGTTGGAGGGCCCGATTGAAGAAGAAAAATAATGGGAAATGGGAGACAAGTAGGTGAAGCATTAAGTGCATTATGTCTCCTTCGGAGACTTTAGTTCATATAATGCCAAATGGCATTTTAGTAATTAATTTGATGTTCCAAGAGCGTTTCGGTAAATTTACTAAATAGATATAGAAAAATTTTAGAAAATTTTGAAATAGGTAGAAATAAATAGGATGAAATAGATTTTAGATAAAATAAATTTTAGTTAGCACACTAATAATTAATTTAATTACCATATTACCTGTTAAGAAAATAATGGGTATCACATCCTTCGATATTAAACTTAAGGCATGACCAATTGGGTCCTCATCCTGATTCATCAATGATGCGAAGAATTATTGAAAACTCACATGGACATCCATTGAAGGGTAAGAAGTTCCTTCAAACAAATAAAACTTCATATGTAGCTTGTTCTCTTGGAAAGCTAATTTTGAAACAATTACCAGTTAAAATTAATAGTGGTTCACCTTTGTTTCTTGAACATAATCAAGGTGATATATGAGGGCCTTTCACCCACCGCATGGGCTATTTAGATATTTTATGGTATTGATAGATGCTTGTAGTAGATGGTCACATGTTTGCTTATTATCAACTGGTAAAGTGGCATACGTAAATCAGGTTAAGAGCACAATTTTTTGATTATATAATAAAAAAAGTTAGACTTGATAATGCTAATGAATTTACATCCCAAGCTTTTAATGATTATTGTATGTCAGTTAGGATTATTGTTGAGCATATTGTTACTCATGTATATGTACAAAATGGCTGATGAAGCACCTCTAGCTTATTGTTAGACTATTAATAATGAGAACAAAGCTTCCTATTCTGTATGGAGTCATATGATCTTACATGCTGTGGCATTAATTCGCATCAGACCAAGTGCTTATCATAAACACTCCTTATTACAACTAGCATTTGGTGAAGAACCAAATATTTCTCATCTAAGGATTTTTGGTTGTGTGATATATGTATCAATTGCTCCACCATAATGCATAAAGATGGGTCCTTAGAGAAGACTGGGAATAAATGCTGGGTATGAATCATCTTCTATCATCAGATATTTTGAGCCTCAAACTGGTGGTATTTTTATGGCATTTTTGTCATTTGTCATTTCAATGAGGCAATTTTCCCGATATTAAGGGGAGATAAGCAATAGTTGGAAAAAGAAATTACATGGTGTGAACAATCTCTATTGCATCTTGATCCTCACATAAAACAGTGTGAGTTAGAAGTGCAAAAGATTATGCGCTTAAAAAACATAGCAAATCAAATGCCAGATGCATTCACAGATATAAAAGGAGTGACTAAGTCACATATACCAGTTGCTAATGCTCCTGCTCAAATTGAAGTCCCAAAAGAACAAATCGAAAATATAGTCATCCATGAGTCTAAGACTCGCCTGAAGTGTGGTAGGCCAAGCGGTTCTAACGATAAAAATCCTCGAAAAAGGAAAGGAGCTGAAAAGCTTAATGACCCGAATATGGAGGAATGTATTCCAGAAAAAACACAAAATGAGATAAATTAAGAGACTTTTGATATTGACTAAATCCTAGAAGGTGTAGAAAATCATAAGATCTCTATTGATTATGAAAATACGGAAAGATTGTAGAATCAGAATAAAATGGAGGATATTGATGAAATATTTTCTTACTGAGTGTAAAAATAGTCACGATTGGGCATGTGCCATTAAAAGTGAGGATCCTGAATCAAGATCCGTTACTAAGTGTAAAAATAGTCATGATTGGGCTAAATAAAAAGACGCTATGTAGGCTGAATTAAAATCGCTTAATAAGTGTAAAGATTTTGGAACTATTGTTCTCATATCTAAAGCTGTGAGACTTGTAGGATATAAATGGCTTTTTGTGCGGAAGCGCAATGAGAAGAACAAGATTGTGAGGGACAAGACTCGACTTGTTGCACAACGTTTTTTGCAAAGACCTAGAATCGATTATGAAGAAACGTATTCTCTAGTAATGGATACAATTACATTTAGATATCTAACTATCCTAGCAGTTTTTGAAACTTTAGAAATACGTCTTATGGATGTTGTTACAGCTTACTTATATGGATCATTTGATAATGATATTTATATGAAAATTCCCGAGGGATTTAAAATGCCTAAAGCATCAAGTTCAAAACCCCAATAAATGTATTTGATCAAGTTATAGTGACCATTGTATGAGTTGAAGTAATCCAAACGTATGTGGTATAATTGTTTAAGTGAATATTTATTAAAGAAAGGACATAAAAATAATCCTATATGCCCATGTGTTTTTGTTAAGAAAATAACATCTGGATATGTGATTATTGCTGTCTATGTTGATCATTTAAACGTCATTAGGACTCATAAAGAATTTCTTGAGACAATGATATACTTAAAGGAGGAATTTGAAATGAAAGACTTTGGAAAAACCAAGTATTGTCTTGGTTTACAGATTGAGCATTTACAAAGTGGAATACTTTTGCTTCAATCAAATTAAACCGAAAAGGTCTTAAAATGCTTTAATATGAACAAAGTGAATCTTTTAAATACCCCAAAAACAAACAGATCACTTAATGTGGAAACGATTTTATCCTTGTAAAGACAATAAAGAGGTTTTTAGTCCTAAAGTGCCATACCTAAGTACAATTAGAGCTCTTATGTATCTTGCTAATTGTACAAGACCACATATTGCTTTTACTGTTAACTTATTAGCAAGATTTAACTCAGCTCCTACACGAAGGCATTGAAATAGAATTAAGCACTTAACTCGTTATCTTCAAGAAACAATTAACGAGTCTATTTTATCTCAAAGGATCAAAACAAGGACTAATTGGTTTTATAGATGTAGGTTACTTGTCAGATCCACATAAATCTAGATCTCAGACTGGATATGTATTCACAAGTGGAGGTACTGCGATTTCTTGGCGTTCATAAAAGCAAACACTGGTTGCTACTTCATAAAATCATGCTGAAGTTATCACACTCCATGAAACAAGTCAAGAATCTGTGTGGTTGAGGTCCATGACTCAACATATCCAAGCCACTTGTGAATTACCACTACAGTATTATTTAAAGACAACAGAGCATGTGTCACTTAGATAAATGAAGGATACATCAAGAGTGATAGAACGAAACATATACCTCCAAAATTCTTTTCATTTACCTAAGAGCATGAAAAGAATAAAGACATTGATATTCAACATACTCGCTCAAGTGACAATGCTACAAATCTTTTCACGAAGGCACTTCCCACATCAACTTTTAGACAACATGTACACAATATCGGATGCATCATTTGAGAGATTTGTAAAGAACAACTAATGTTAACTTGTGGGGGAGTCTACACCAACTATACTCTTTTTCTTTTGCTATGATTTTGTCTTATGAAGTTTTCCTAGTAAGGTTTTTAACGAGGCAGCATGGAGTATCTTTACAAGAATGATGTACTCATTTTCCATTTGTTATAGTTTTTATCCCAATGGGTTTTTCCTAAGTAAAATTTTTAATGAGACATCATTAAAGGTGGACATCTAAGGGAGAGTCTTATGAATAATCAATTGTGTTTATCTACTAAGAATCAGTATCCAAGGTTATTCTGTATATCTCTTGCTGAAGTAAGCATTGATATCAACGTAAATAGTAAAGTCAAATCCGACGAAGTTACTACAACAATGATTGAGCATGATTATTGTACCAGTCTACGATACTGTAGCAATTACGACTACTGTAGCAGATAATATAGCACACAAAAATTTTCCTATAAATACCCTATTCTCTTATTCATTTTATACTTTCTCTTCCTAAATTCTTTTACTTTGCCTTTATGGCTTTTAGTTTTTATAATATGAGGCGAGTTGTCTGAAATTAAAAATATTGGGGCAAAACTGATGTTTTGATTTTGATTTTTTGTTGTTGTTTTTTTCCTCTGTTTTTTTGTTTTGTTTGTTTGTTTTGTTTTTGTTTATGTTTTTTGTTTTGGTTTTTTGTTTTGTTGGTTTTTTTGTTTTTTTTTTGGTGTGGAAGTGTAAAACCCTTGTTGCCTGACTAAAAACCCCCAACATTTTCTTCAAATCAAAGTTCGAATCCATTCAAAAAGCATAGCGAATTTGTTGCAGTAACGCCATGGAAGACGAGCACCAACAACAAAAGAGCATCACCACAACTAACGGCGGCGAAGGAGGAGGAGAGAAGAGAGTTCTGAAGCGGTTCGTGAAGAGCCAAATCCCAGACTCCATTCTCAACGACGCCGACCTCAACGCCGCCATGTCCCTACTACCTCCCAACTACAACTTCGAAATCCACAAGTGCGTATGGCGCGTGCGCTCCACTTCCGCCTCGCGCGTCGCCCTCCAGCTCCCCGAGGGCCTCCTCATGTACTCCCTCGCCCTCTCCGACATCATCTCCACCTTCGGCGGCGCTTCCCACGTCTTCGTCCTCGGCGACGTCACCTACGGCGCGTGCTGCGTCGATGACCTCTCCGCCTCCGCCCTCGGCACCGACCTTCTCATCCACTACGGCCACAGCTGCCTCGTCCCCGTTAACGTCACCTCCGTCCCCTGCCTCTACGTCTTCGTTGACATCTCCATCGACGTCGACCGCTTAATCCGCACCGTCGATCTCAACCTCCGACGATCCTCCAACGTCGTCCTCGCCGGAACTATCCAGTTCGCCTCGGCGATCCGATCGGCCAAGCCGGACCTCGAACGCCGCGGATTCACGGTCGTCATCCCCCAATCGAAGCCGTTATCCGCCGGCGAAGTTCTCGGATGCACCGCGCCAAAGATTTCCACCTCTTCCTTTCCAAAATTCAATAACGGCGAAAACGTTACCGAGACTGAGAACGAGACCGTGGTGGTTTTCGTCGCCGACGGGAGATTCCATTTGGAAGCGATAATGATCGCGAATCCGGGAATCAAAACCTTCCGATACGATCCTTACCTAGGGAAGCTATTCTTGGACGAGTACGATCAGAGAGGAATGAGAGAGTCGAGAAAAGACGCGATCTTGAAGACGAAGGAGGCGAAGAATTGGGGGATCATATTGGGGACATTGGGAAGGCAAGGGAATCCAAGGATTCTGGAGAGACTGGAAGGGAAGATGAGAGAGAAAGGTTTCTCTTACACCGTTGTTATGATGTCGGAGATCAGTCCGGCGAGGATCGGATTGTTTGAGGACTCCGTGGAAGCTTGGATTCAGATTGCTTGCCCTAGGCTCTCCATCGACTGGGGCGACGCGTTTAGGAAGCCGCTTCTGACGTCGTTCGAGGCTGAGATAGCTTTAAACTACATTCCGGGATGGTGGGAAAAGAAGGAACCGGATTGCTGCAGTCGGAAATGCTTGTCCTTCGGCTGCAGACACGGAATGTCGGAATCGGTACAGACTATAGAAGATTACTCGATGGATTACTATGCTCAGGATGGAGGGGAATGGAATTCATCCTACGTGAAGAAAACATCACGCCCTGTTCGTCGTTTGGTCTAATGGTAACAGTGTCACTTCAATTTTGTTACCTTAACCCTGTACACTTATGAAAATGTTCAATTTTGCTTAGAATTTTATCATGGTTGATTCAATTTTTTGTCAAGTTATTTAATGGGGGTGTCATCTATGTTCAATTTTGTAAAGAAGTAAATTCTTCTTGTTTTGTTTTTTGTGTTTAGGAAAACAATGTGAATTGGAGCTCATGTTAGTTTTGTAGCTATTTGTTGTGTATATTAGAAAGTCCTTTCAAAAAGACAATAGATAAAATTCTTCATTGTCCAACAAATTGTTTCACTTCCTATGATCATATTTTGCCCAACTAGGTTGACGTCTAATATATCACTTCAGAACTGAAGATTTCTACTCCAATTCCTGTGTGTTAATCAACTGCATGGTATGTCCTACCATCAAACTGGTACATGAAGAAATTGAAAAACTACAAAAGGTTATGCGTTTTTGTCTTCAAAAGCAGCATAAAGTTCTTTAATTTCCTCAATATCTTCATGCCTGCCAAGAAAAATAGGGGACCTCTCGTGTATGTTCTTTGGGACCAAATCAAGTGCCTGCAATTTAAAACCCCTTCTATAAAAAAACTGATTAACATTTTGGGTATTTTTTTGCAAGAAAGAATGTTTTAAACTGAGCCGCGAATTGGAATCAACACATTAAATTAAACAAAAACAATGGACAATGCCCGTTGCTTGCCAGTAAAAGCTTGACCTCCTGCCTGCTCCATGAGGTATGACATTGGAAACACTTCATAGAGAACACTGTTTGCCAATCATAATGAGCTATTGTGAAAAATCAATTGGCATAGTACGGGAAGTTTTGGCCATCTATTGTTGATTTGATGGTGTTAAAATGACAATGAAAACTACTGTGGTTTTCCATTTGGGCTTTTCTTGTCGGCAGGGTACATGAAGATGCCCCCATAAAGCAAAGTTCGGTGGATATCAGCAACCATGCTATATATAACTATGTTAGAACTGTGTAAATGAAGTGAGCACATTTATACAGACACCAAAAGCAAACTGTTTACTTTTACTCCCTCTTTTTTTCCCCCCCTCAAACTCATCCAATGACTAATTTCATTATACATTTTAAACTATATTTTTATGCATTGAAAGAATCAGAGACCATTATGCATTGGTGTTTTTACTACACGTTCAGAGACCAGAAAGAGTTCTCTGAATCTCAGTACAAACCAAATATATTTGACTTGAAAAATCAACCCATAGAATAACCTCAAAGAACAGGCAGTCCACGAATCATACACCTTCCGATGTATCCAAGGGACTTTGGCGAAGAACCATCATGAGGGAACTTGCAATTTTCCACATATCTATAAAGAAGAAAACGAAAATGTTTCTTAGAAAATGTTGCATTTCTCAGGATCATTAGTGAGAGAGTCACTAGAACATACTTGGCAGTTGGTTTATCCCAGTTTCTAGTATTTCCTTCATTTACCGAACAGTCCTTTCCCGTCTTTGGAATCTGTCCAAATTCCAACCAAAACTTTAAAATGGATGCCGTTGAGTAGCAAAAGGAAAGTTGAATACAATAAAAAGGGGAAAAGTACAGAGCTTCACAGAACCTTTTTTTTTTTTTTGCCCCCTATTACTCTTAGTTCATACTTCATTATGAATGCTTGGTACAGGAGATAATTCAAGAAAATGATTGCTGTATTGGTCGAAATCTCATGTGTTATGACTCATCAACAAAAGGGTTAAAATGCAAAATGCTATACTGACCTTGATGTTGGGGTGAGTTAGTATGAACGAGATAAGGAATGGATCAAGTGTGAATCCATTGACACCAGATCCAGCACTGAGCACCAGCTGCATTCATTAAATAAATTGCATCAACTTAATGTTACTTGTTAAGCTTAGTTTCTAGTAAAGTTTAAACAAAAGAAAGAACTTTAAAGTTAACATAAGAGTTTGAAGAAAAGAGATTCAAGCAATGTCGTTAGGAAAAAAGAAAGAATGAAATTTCAATGATGCAGATAAAGACTGTTTGTTGTATCTACCATGCAAGAGCTCCCATACATTCAGTAACCAGCTGCCACCATGTTCTTTCCAGGTCGCAATACATCACCTAGACTAGGATTAGTCTGATCTTCCGCCGTGTAAATCCCAAATATCTTAGGCAAGAAGAGATAACACAAGTTAGTTCTATAATATCAGATTAACAAATCCAGGATGTGTTGTCAATTCTTGAAAGGAAAATCATAGCATTTCAAGGGCTTAGCAATGAAGGCTAATACGGTACTGACAGAAACTCCACAACCGATGTTTGAGGATCGATCTAACGGGTCAAACACGACAATATATCTGCATAATTAAGAAAGATGTTTAACGTATGTCGTTAACATGAGCGTAAGAATATTGCCAAGGATTTAGAAGAAACAGAAGATATCAGATATTTGAAGAATAAACCTCCCACGCTTTGATGGCTCAACAAATATAGCCTCTTCGTTCTCTTCAGAAACAAGGATGCACTGGTAAAAAGATTTGTTAAGGTAAGGTGGCCTTATTTGAAAGATTTATGTCATTTAAAAATCACAGAGCGTGGCATAGCATGGACTTACAGTACGTCCACTGCTAATCAATGCCTTGACAAAAACTTCATTTGAAAGCACTTCCAATTTCTTCTGTTCTTCACCCTGAAAGTGAACACAGTTTGCAGCAACGAATTTTGCATACACAATTGCTTTGCATGGTCAATTAAGTAAAGTCGATGAACATGCAGAAAGCTCACCAGAACATTGGAGTTCCCTGCAAGGCCAATGAGTTTTGCAAACCCTGCTTACAAAGTTGAAAACGGGAAGGCAAAAATGCCTGTTCTGTAAAGTGTAATTTAGCAAGGATTAAATAGAACTTGCTTGGTTAGTTGATTCTATCCAAAAAAAAAAAGAGTGATGCTAAAATAAGCTTTATTTTAGTTGTATGATACTCAGCCGCCAAGCGCCAAGTATTTTCCCAATGTTGCAGAGAAAGACTTTGTAGCATGTTTAAATCACAGGTTTAAACAAAAATTTTAATTTTTATGAGAGAAAATACTATAGCAGAAAAGTTTGAATTTTGGTTTAAACCTGAGAAACAAACGAGGGTGCTAACCTCTCGTACATGACAGGTGTTTGCTGCCATGTAACAAGGCTGCTATAAATGCCCAATTGACTTTTTATTCATTTATATTTTGGTGAACGTGACAAGGCTGTTAAAGTTGTCCTCCTTTTGAGATATCGTGCGCAGAAATATTCACTTAACTTATTTGATAAATGTTGAAGTGTCAACAGTCTTTCGTCTATAAAGCTTTCCAAAACGCAAAGAATTAACAGTGGCATTAGAAAGAGAGAGAAGTAAAATGAAGAAAGACCTTGTTGACAGCAGAGCAGACATACTTGCAGCCAAGAACAATGTGGCTAAGCAAGATGGTGAAATCGCTGCGAGCCTCGGGATGCTTAGACTGCTCATTCAGAACGTGACTAGTGATGGTCATCAAATCAGTTCCATAAAATGCTTCCTTTGAGTGATCCATTTGATCGCCACAGGTATTACGCAACGCACAATCTAACAACTCGTTCCCTCGGACGATAATGAACTCAAACGAAGAATACGAGTTAAAGGAGATGAAGAAGGATTAAAGAAGAACTATTTAGGTGATGGACTCGAAAAGGTAGAAGGAATATGAGCATATTTGGAATTTGCTGTTTGACAAGTTGAAGCAAGGCTGTGTTGATGCTTCAAGAAGATAATAATAATAATAATAATAAAACAGATTGGAGAAGTCCATTTACTCTGGATGCCAAATTGCAAATGGAGGATTAGAATCACACTTCGTGGTCAGCCATTGCTTACAAGGTCTTCAACACTAGTTGTAATGTAGTAGTGACTACTCAAATATAAGACTTGATCAAGATATTGTCCTTCACATCCTTTTGGTCATCAATTTCTCTGTAATTCCAGCTCTACTTGCTTTTTTTTTCCCCCCTGATTTGTAATTGAAATAACAAAATGAAGTGTATTACACAGGTAATCTGGGTGGAATGGAATTGTTTTTATTTGATTATTAAATGTGCTAAAGACGACGAAGAACATATAGACGTAGACGTAGGAACAATTGGCAACTCGACCTGAATGGAAAAAGGATCCAGTTAAAGAGACATATTCGAAAAACCAAAGATCTGCCTTTGTTTTTTTTAACAACTTTTTTTTTTTTTAAAGTTCTACCATGACAAAAAAATAAAAAAAAAGATATATATGTATTTTTTTTTAGTGTTTGGCATAGGGGTTAAAACCATGCGTTAGACTATAAATATCGTAACATGTAAGAGCTTCTGAAATAACGTTTTTGTTTTTACTATAGCACGTGAAAACTTTACATTTTTTTAACTGAAAAATTAATTGAAGCCAACCAATGTCAAATATGGTATTAGTTGGTGATTGAAGCCGACCAATGTTAAATATGCTATTCGTTGGATTATTTCAAGGATCGCCGTGATTCGTGCAATGGTTCAGCTTGGCAGCAAAGAGAAGTTGGAATTGACCAGAATATTGGGGACACGTTCAAGTTGAGATGATGTTGCCTTCATCTTATTCCCTGCGGGAGTGGAAGATGTAAAAGTCGTGTTTTTGGTTCTTCTAATTGCATATCAGTTAACTTCTTCTGAGGGTTACGATATAGAATTTAGGGAAGCTTAAATCTTGTCCTCTCTGTTTTGATTACTACCATATAAATATGACCCCGTACTCGAATATATATATATAAATATATATATATCCAACTAAGGGTGCCATGATATATTTTTTTGAATTCTCTAAATTTGCAGACGGATGGTGCTCTCTTTCCGAGCCTTAATCAGATTTTATTAATTTCCTAATTAATTAAAAAACAAAACACGAGTTAACCAAATTTTAATGACTCTTATTTTGGGATCCAATACTATGGTATATTCAATCACATCCGGCCATTTCATGCGCCAACATTTTTCTATTTGTTACAGGTCATTTAACTAGGCAATTAGAGGAAACCCCAACGGATTAAGATCAAGAGGCACTTTTTACGATACAAAACTTTATAACAATTCCTTCACATACTTTGTGTCAAAGCTTGAGCTTTAAGGACCAGGATTATTCAGCAATAAGACATTTCCTTCTCCAGGATCCACTAATCACACTGCTGAATTGAGAACCGAGGAATCCCACCAATTCAAGGAAGAGAAAAGAACGAAATAAACGATCATGGAAAGAAACTTCACAGAAACGCATCGAGTTAAAAGTCAAATGGAATATTTTCTTCGTCTGATCTCCCCACCACACCATGTTGCTTCCATGGATAAAAGCATGACCTCAAAGCACCTATACTTACAGTGGACGCAAATAAACACACACACACACATGCACACAATATATATATATATATATATATATTTTACACAATATATATATATATATAATCCGCTAAAAGAACCTTTTCATTGTTCAATGGGCGCATAGACGACGACGACAACAAAAATCAAACAGCAACTCCATAGGTTTAATTCATTAATGGAAACTTCAGCAAGTGAAAGTAATATAGAATTCACTAAAATGCCTGGGAAATTTGTAGATCAAAATTAAACCTTGGGAGAAAAAATAGCAGATCAAGTCCTAATAGCTGCCCTTTCAAATGGACGGCCACCAAAAAAAAGGCTGGACATTGTAGCAATAGCAGACAAAAGGGGGGTGATTGGTAGATCACCAGGCCTCCAACAGTAAACATTTCCAATCGACATCTCAATCGACAAGATGGTTCGATCTAGCCAGAGGCTGAGTATAATTCAGATGAAGTACAGAGGTGGGTCTTGAACTCTAACATTTTTCATCATCGCGCAAACTAAACGAATTGACCCACAAACTAAAATTAGCTTATGTTGAGATTCTAGGCATCATATATAAGCCAAAGTTTAGTACCTCCAGTCAATGTAGGAGAAAAGTATAGCAGCTAGTACCACCAAAACAATTTCGGATTGGTCTTATCTAGGGTCCTACATATAAGAGCTTCAAACCAATCGCTACCAATATATATATATATATATATATATATATATATATGTTGTATAGTAGAAAGCTAAATCCTAAGTGGCCTGACCTGCCCTAAAGTCCAACACCCACAACAAAGGAGTGAGACAACAGAACATATACTACAGGAGGTCCTCAAACAAGGGGCACAAATGCGTGTATATATATCTAGTGCGTAGAGGGCAATAGAACTTGTCCAAAAGAAGAAAAAAATTAGAATATGTGCACAAAAGATTGAAAAACTCTGCGATCAAATTCTTCTTGAAAATAAAAGCGCTACAAAGCCAACAATATCCTAGTGGTAACAACTATTGAATTCTTCCAAGCAATTCAACATGGCTTTGAAGCAGACAATCAAAAATTTTAAAGAAAACAAAAAAAGAATGGAAAATCATATAGTAACTCCTCAAAATTATATTTGATTCTGCAAATGAGCAAGTCAACTAAAATTGTAACGACAAAGCACTCCAAAAAAAAAAAAAAAAAAAAATAGAGCTAAGCCATATGATTATTATTATTATTCATAGGCTGAAAGAAGCCACAAAATTCTATCAAAACTAAAACTTTATATGATCAAAAGAACCTCTAACCTTCTCCAGCTTCCTTTGATCCAATCACCGACGCCTTGCGTACAACACATAGATCAGAGCAACACCCACAACAATGGCTCCCGCAGAACCAGCCACAGCTTGCAACTGCAAATTCAGTCCCTTCTCCTCTCCATGGAAGATCTCCTTCACCTCGTCCACAGCGCCATTGACGACCTCAACAGTCTTCTCCTTAATCTCCTTCTGCATCTGAAGGATCTTGGACTCCATAGCCTTGGCTCTCTCCTCGGACTCTTTAAGCAATGCTTCAACGTTCAATTTTTCCTTCACCCATTTCTCCACCTCCGACGCTTTTGCAGCAATCACAGACTCCAATTCCTCGACTTTCTTCTTGAAGACGTCGATTTCCCTTTCCTTCTCTCCGACTCGATCTCTCATCTCTTCCTCAATCCTAACCTTCTTGTTCTTCTCCTCAATTTCTCTCGTCTCCAAAACACCGATTTTCTTCTCCAATTCTTTCACTCTCTTTTCGCTCGCCACCTTGGTCGACTTTAAACTCTCGACCTCCCTATCTAGGGTTTCAATTCTCGCTCCTTTCTCTCCCAAAGTGCTCTTCAGCTCCGCGACCTCGGAGTTCGCCTCCTCGCCTTCAGCCATGGCGGATATCAGATCGTGCTGGAGCCTCACGACCTCCGTCTCCAGTTCCGCCGCCCTCGCAGCGATCGCTTCGACTGCTTTCTTGTCCTCCTCCGATC
Source organism: Artocarpus heterophyllus (assembly GCA_025403435.1). NCBI lineage: Eukaryota > Viridiplantae > Streptophyta > Magnoliopsida > Rosales > Moraceae > Artocarpus > Artocarpus heterophyllus. The sequence goes on along the minus strand of CM046348.1, from coordinate 26,236,335 downwards.
GCTCGATCGTTATCTCCATATCTCTCAGCCGCTCTTTCGCCTCCGCTTCGTCCCTCCTCAGCTTCTCGATCTCAGCCGCCATCTCCTTGATCCTCTCTTTGGTCTCTTGGTTCTCAGCCAACAGTTTCAGCTTCTCTGTCTCTAAGGTCTCGACCTTCTGATTGTCGACGCCGTTCATCGCCGTCTCGTCCGCCATTTCTCAATCCTTTATCCCAAGAACACAAACTGCAAACAATCAGAACCTTGGAACACAAGCAGATCAGTAAACAAGAAATGAGGCGAAAGATGAAAATCAGAGTGTGCTCTTGCTGTATAATTTTCTCAAACTTTCTCAGAAACAATAAATCAAGAAAGAAATTAGTAAAATAAATTTTCCGGGAAAAGTTGTTTTTCCGCTCTTTTTTTCCAGGAAAATGTGAGAGGATTTTTAGCGGGGAAAAAGGCAAAAGAAACTCAACCTTTCTTTTTTAAGGGTTCTAATGACACCACCAAACCTCAAATGAGCTAGGGTTTCTGAATTCCTTTTTTCTTTTTCCCCTCAAATTTTTTTTTCCTCCGCTGCTTATATTTTTCTCTTCTTTTCCTTTTCATTTGTTGTTCCTTCTTTTGAGGGGTGAAAGTGAGAATTTAGAGCCCTTTGAAAAGGAAATAAAAGCCCCTCAAAAAAAAAAAAAAAGAAACTAAAAGGCTGAAAGTGGAAAAAGGAAAAGAAAAAGAAATAGAGCTGATTGGAGACGGGAGTAACATGGATTCATGATGAAGAGTTGTGGACGGCTGAGAATGGTCGAAGCCATTTGTGGAGAGCACGTAGTAAAGCATGTGGGTCCCGCCACATCGGAGCTGTTGGATATTTTTGGACCCATTTGATAAATGGAATTAAATAGTGATTTAATTTAAATTAATGTGATTTAAATTAGAATTTGAGTTATTGATTTGAATTGTTATCCGAATTGACATTTGGATATGCATTTAAGTTTTAATCTAAGTATGAAATAAAATTAAAATTTATGTTTGGAGAGGTAGTAAAAATAGTTTTTGATTTGTTAACAAATCTAATAAAATCTTAATGATAATGATATTAAAAAACGCAATATAGATATTGATTTATTTCTCTCTTTAGTATGAACACAGTGAATCTTGATTTATTTCTCTCTTCAGTATGAACACAGTGAAAAAAAAAATTATCTCAATTGGATATCAAATGAAGAAGTTATGATTTTTTTTCTCAAATATAGGAGAAAGAATTTTAGTTTTTGCTGTCGCAAAGATATCAAGTATTAAAAATTTAAGAGGATAAAAACTCTGACTTGGATTCTTGATACTCAAATGATTTGGATTTTAGGGAAAACAAACACGTATCCAAAGGATTCTTGATACTCGAATCTAAATTTGAGTCTATTGAGTTCAAAAAATACTTGAAACAAACATACCCTTTATTTTTTTGATGATTTGAACAATTTTGCAGTCAGATTTTTTTCCCCTTATAAGGGATACTTTTTTAAAGTTATATTTTGATTCTCCCTTGTTTTAAAAATTAAAAAAAAAAAATTTGTATGTTTTTATTATGATTATATTTAAATGATTTTTGACCTCAACAAGAAAAATCTTATGATCAAGTGCCCTACTAGTTCCAATTGTTCATGCTCACATAAGACAAAAAGATTCAAGAAATACTTCTTCAAGAAGCACCCCTCGGAGCAGAAGTTCAAATGGAAGAAGTACAAGAAGAGGACGGGTCCTATCCAGTTCCTCATAAAGAAAAAGAAATTTGGAAAGACTTCCAATAGGTGCTATAAGTGCGGAGAAAAAGGTCATTTTGCTAAACAATGCCCTATGGGTAAAACGGCAAAATTGATCTCTTACATTAAAGACACCATAGGAATTTTATTCTCAGACAATGATGTGAAGTCTATATTTTCACTGGATGATGAAGCCACCCCTGAATCTCTATGTGCATTCCAGCAAGTAGATAGAACTAGCTCAGAAGAATTAGAAGGATGCTATAACATGGATGCTATCAACCTAGCTTAGCTAATTCCAGTAATTAAGATGCAGGTTATTCCATCCAAGTATGCAAAGCCAATCAAAGTAGTAGCTTTCTTTGATACAAGTGCTTCGTATACCATTATGAATCTAGATATTCTACCACCAGAATATTGGATAGTATATTTAGTACAGAGCTCATAAGCAAGCCAATAAAGCTCCAGTTCTTCCCTGGCTGCTCGATAATCCACCAAGTTATTGGATCAAAACTACCAGGAAAAGATCTGATTATTGGATTTGATCTTTACACCAAGAAGAAAGGATTAAGAATCTACCAAATAGGTTGGGATACAAACAATACTTCATAGCATGGGAACTAATTCCTGATTTCTTTCGATTGTCGACGAACCCATTCCAACAACTTAAGGAGAGATTAGTTCAAAAGTCCTATGCCACATCACATTTAGAGTTCTTACAAAAATGCTCCAATCCACTCTGGACAAGAGTCCTTCCCATTCAAATAGAACGAAGACGTCAATGCTACGAAAGCGACATCCTGGAATGAGCCTTGAGCATCAACAAATGGCTTTACAAGAATGTCAAGAGCTACAACAGCAAGGATTGATTGAGCCAATAGCTTCGTCTTGGGCATTTCATGCATTCTATGTCAACAAAAGGTCCGAACAAATCAGAGGAAAGCAGAGACTAGTAACTAACTATAAACCACTAAATCATTTCTTCTCAGATGACAAATTCCCATTGTCGAACCGAAACTCCCTATTTTCCAACGTTTTAAATGCCAAAATATTCTTAAAATTTGACTTGAAAGCATGATTCTGGCAATTAGGCATAAAACTAGAAGACAAGCCTAAAACTACCTTTTGTATTTTGAACTACCATTTCCAATGGATGGTTATGCCTTTTGGACTCAATACAGCCCCATCATTATTTCAAAAAGACATGACCAAAATATACGGCTCAATTCTCTCAAATGTTTTTATATATATTGATGACATCCTATCGTTCTCACCAGATGTCCAATCCCATCAAAACCTCTTGTAACACCCAAGCATTTTTAGTACATTAAAAATGCAATAATTTAAGGATTACTGTTTAATCCAATTCTTATGATAAGATCCATAAAAGCAAAAGACGGAATTTTAAAGGTCAAAATCATGCCACAGTCTTATATGAGAAAGGAAGGATTTGAAAATAAGTTGAAAAGCTTAATTATTGCAAAATATATTACAGTAAATGTTTAGACAAAAATACAATTTTTAAAAAATACTATATAACAATATAAAAAATTATACAGTATTAAAATAATGTAGTTTAAGAAAGTATATTGATAAAGTTATATAATATGAAAATAACACTGTAAAAGTAATGCAGTGTAGGAATTTGACTGTTTAAGGTTAAGCATTATAGAAATTAGACTGTTTAAGTTAAAGCAGTATATGAATAATACTGTTTGGAGAATATAGATGAATTAGAAATACTGTAGCTGTATAGAGAACATACCGATAGTATAAAAAAAATATTGTCAGTATAAATTTAGACTATACAAAGTTAAATAATATTGGAATTTCATTATGTGATGAATGGAAATAAGTACGGGAGGTTGTGAAACCTTATGAACTATATGGAAAATAATATCGACGGTGTAGGAAGAATATTATCAGTATAAACTTAGACTGTATAAAAAAAAGGGGGACACTTTGAGGAATTTGATTGGACCACCACATCACCTAATGTGGTCTAATCCTCGAAGGCCACCTTAGGTAAGTATGATTAAGTAGTGACTCACCACTTCAATTCAAATAAGATAAACTTCCATAAAAGCTTAATAAGAAAACCATTTTTTTTTTCTTCATTTTTCTCCCACCATACATGGCTATGTTAGTCTCCTTTTTCTCCAAAATTTTCTCAAGCACACTTTTCACAAGGTCTCGCTTTCAAGCAAATTTCAAGTTCAAGTTCATGGTTTTCCAAACCTTAAGGTAAGAAAACCAAACTTTTCCCCAGGTTTTCTAGGGGTTTTGTTCAAGTTTTGATGGAATTTTTGTGATGAGGTATGTGGGCTTGATGTCAAGGAGACTTTGAAGGATTTCAAGCAATGAAAAGGAAGGACAAGCCCTAGCAAGGATAAGGTAAATTCTAGTCCTTGAAGTTAAGCTGAAGTTTATGCTTTTATGCATATCATGTGTTTGATGAAATGTTTTGGCATATGGCATGTAATATGGACATTATGGCATCATTGGTTATGTTCTATGATGTTGGTGATGATGATGGAAAGAAGGAAAGTAAGGGTTTTAGGTTTAAATATGAAAATGGTTAAACTTTGTAAAGTTTAACTAGTTTCAACGGAATAGGATTTTGAGAGCTTTAGGGTCTAATTTATGTTCCCAATATGGCAGAGGATTTGCCAACATAGTGAGGGAAACAAATTTTGTGAACAAAGTTTTGTAAAATTCTAAAAGGACTAAATTGTAAAGTTTTGCTAATTCTCGACAAATTTGAAATTAGCCAAAAAGTCCACCTAAATATTGGAATTTGAAGAAAGTTAAACATGAAAGTTGTAGAACGCATCGAAACTATTAGCACAACATGGACAGTTTTTCAAAATTCTGCTCGGTTTAGGAGTTATAAATTTTACGAAATTTTTGGCACAAAATTTCAAGAAGTGAAAACGTCATGAAAAGTTTAGGATTCGACCAAGGAGCTTTTGTAAGTTTTTTCCCTTGTGAAAAACTAAACGTTATGGTATAAATTGGTCACTTTTGGTTCTAAGGGCAAAAACGTAAATATTTTTATGTTTCGGGTCAAAACCATAAAATTGTATGAAAACTGGGATTTCATTAAGGAACGTTGATTTCCTACACAGCTATAGGCAGTAAGTAATTATAGATGCTAAGTTTTAAAGAATTTAAAGTTTAGGGAAGAAAAGAATGAAAGAAAAACGTTAAGGGCATAATAGTCATTTTGTAAAAAAGGCCAAAACAGACCCGAAACCCCCGATGTCATGAAACGATCCTTAGCGGGAATTTTTTTCATAATGCATAGGTAATGAAATGGTAAAGTTAAATAATGAGTTTTATAAAGTTTCGAAATGGACAAAAAACCCATTAAAAGTAAAAATGTCATTTTTATGAAAACGGCTAAAGCGAAGTCAAACACTCCGAACTAGCAAAATGCTCTTAGACAGAAAATGTTTCATAATACGTTAAGTAATAGAACCATCACATGAGATGGGAAATTTAATAAGGGCTGTTCAAGTAAATGAAAGGTAACCCGGTGGGTTACAAAGTTAAGTAAAGAAAAAGATATCCTGATGGGTTACAAAGCTAAGTAAAAAAAAATGATAACCCGATGAGTTATAAAGTTAAATAAAAGATACATTAACCTAATGGGTTACAAAGTTAAAACCAGCATGGTACAAAATAAAGAGAAGGGTAAACCGATAGTATATTAAGTTAAGTAAAAAGGAATGAATGTTTAAGGTTTAAGTTAAGTTATCAATCAAGGGTATTGATAATAAAGAAAGTTAACTAATAAGTTGGTTGTCGTTTGATCAAGATACAAAAGCCGACTAATGAAAGGAAAAGGAACAGAATAGAGAACGCTAGAGCGTTATCTAGGTAAGTTTCGAACTTCATCTACAGCATGAAGTAAATAATTTTTAAATGTTTATATATATATATATGTTTGCAAATGTGTTTGCAATTGTTATACAAGTTGTTTTTAAAAGTACGTTAGCATTTGTTATGCAAAAAGTTTTACAGTTTAAATCAAGTTTGCAATGTATTTGCAACTATTATGTTAAAGCATGATTGCATTTGATGTGCATAAAGTTTTAAAAGATCAAGTAAAAGTTTGCAATGTATTTGCAAAAATTATGTTTAAAGTATGTTTTGCATTTTGTCAATGCATAATGTTTTACAGTTTAAGTAATTAGTTTTAGGTTGCATTTGTTATGCAATAAGTTTCAAAGAGAATAGTTATGATTTGCAAATATGTTTGCATATAATGTAATTGCATTTGATATACTCGCTAAAGTTAAAAAGAAGGTAAGAGTAAAGATACTAAAAAGAAAGTGTCGTACTAACCTTCTTATTGTGAGGCACTGAAAGTAAAGTTAAAGTTGTGACCTCCTAAATGTGAGGTACATAAGTAAAATAAAAGTTTGACCTCCTAAATGTAAGGGACATAATCTCGGTGTTCGATGGCCTCAAGTCTTCCATAAGTGAAGCATCATGTTTATGATCTCATGATTAATGATCTTGGTACAAACACTAAAGGTTGTAAAATAAGGAAAGTTAAGGAACAAAGATAAAGGTTAAGAAAGAAATGAATGTTTAAGTTTATAGAATGTTCGTAAAATGCTCATAATTGAAAGTTCATAATTGGGCATAAATAGAATCATGCATTTTAACTTTGCTTGTATTCCTTGTTATAAAATCTTATGTGTTATGCTATGAAAAACATTCTGAGAAATGTTTTACGTAAAATGTTTATGAAAAACATTTTTATATTCTAAAGAAAAAGTTTATAAAGGACGTTTTATGAAAAACATTTTAGAAATGCTTTATGAAGAACGTGTATGCAAAACGTTAAAGAAATGTTCTATGTAAAACGTTTCTGAAAAACATATTCAAAAATGTTTATGAAAAATGTTTTAAGAGAAAGGCTTTTATGAGAAAAGTTTTTAAAACATGTTGAAATAATTTATGAGTTTACATTTGAACTTACTGAGTGAAAGCTTATTAAAGTTTCTTCATGCTGTAGGTAATGGGTGACTAGTAGGACTTGTTAGAAGAGCTGAGTACTACGGAGGATAGATACGAAGATTTGGGTATGGATACCACTACAGTTTACTTCCGCTACTCAAAGAAAAGGTTTTCCGCTACTTAATGTAGTGTTTTCAAAGTTTTAAGAAATATTTTCAGAGTTTTAAGATACATTTTATGAAATATTTTATATAATTATAAAGTGAAGTTTTAAGCTATGATTTAACTAATGTTTCTTCTTAAGTTTTAAGAAACAATTTGAAATAGTTTTAAAGCCAAGTGTTGAGTGAGGTCTCAACTTAATTTGTGACAGAGGTAGCAATAGTTCTTAAAAATGTTTTAAAGGATGTAAAGGAAAAACAAAGAAAAATTATTTCAACATTTTTCTTACTAGTAAGTAAGATTAATGTTTAAGAAATAATGTTTAAGAAAGTTAAGTAACTGCTCGAAAAAGTAGGTCGTCACACCTCTTGACCCAATTCATTGAGATCACAAAGGCTTATGGAATAATGCTGTTTGAGATGAAGATGATTATTGGACAGCCCAAAATTGATTTTTTGGGTATGACATTATTCAATGGACAGTATGAGACCCAATTGCATATAGCCCAAGAACTGTTAAAGTTCCTAGAAGATAATTTTACAAAAACCCCAAGTTCAACAGTTTCTTGGCATCATCAATTACCTCAGAGATTTTGTCCCAAGAATCTCAAGGTATGTCAGTCCTCTCACTCAGCTTTTGACAAAGGACCCTCCAACATGGTCACGTGAACACACAATAGCTGTAAAGATGCTAAAGCAACGTATGCAAGACCTTCCCCCACTTTAGATTCCTTTACATGGGAAAGGGATTCTCCAGACAGACGCTAGTGACAAACACTAGGGAGCTGTTCTACTCGAAGAAGATGAAGCTAAGAAAAGAAGAATTTGTGGATACAAAAGTGGTCACTTCAAAGATTTCCAACTACATCACTATTCCACCTTCAAAGAACTTTTGGCAATAAAAATGGGAATCATGAAATTCGAGTTCCACCTTATTGGCCATCATTTCTTGGTTGAGACAGATTTTGCAATGTCAACAGATATGATCAACTTTAAAAGGAATAAGGCCATCAATACATAGTTAAAAGACTGGCCATGTGGTTTGATCAGTATTCCTTTGATATTAAACATATTAAAGGAAAACAAAACATTATTCCTGATAACCTGTTTAGACCATTTATAAATACCATCGCCAATAAGCACTATCAAACCACCAAAAATAACCAATCCCATCTCTCTGTAAACATCCCACTGATCTTTACAATAGCTACATCTTCAACTCCCTCTCTGTTTCCCAAAGATGCCCATAAAATTTTAGAAGGCAAAAATACTAGAGAAAAGGCAACCACAAGAGCTTTGTTCATGCAAAACCATCTTATTAAAAAATTGGGTCCCTCAATCTACCATGACCTTGCTATCCGTTCGAATTACCCTTTTGCAAAAGTACTTCCCCTCTGAGATGCCTTGTTCATGCCAAAGCCACTTACCCATTTTTTCTGGTACTTAACTAGTGTCTTTACCATAGCCATAGAAGTTCAAACCATTGCTACTAGAACTTCTATCAGAGCTTTTCAAGACAAATGTGACTTTAAACAGGCGTATAAAACTTAAATGGATGTTCTATCATGATTTGCCCCACTATCACAATGGGATGAAATCCTCACAAAAGAATGGGAAAAGGTTCGTGGACCAAGATAGGTTTTTCTACCCTCAAAGGCCAAAAGATTCCATCACTCCTCTACAATGCTATGCCATCCTTTTTGTAAGTTTATCTCATAAACTTAATAAAGATGGTTCCATCACCACCAATCCAAAAATTAAAGTCTATAGATCTAGTGAAGAACACATAGAAAGCATTGGAAGAAAACCAGGGGAGATTTAGAAAATTCTGTTCATCAAAAACCAGACCATCCCATATCAAATATGGCTAACACCAGACGAAGATGCTCCATGGGAACAATTTCCTCCTGACTACAACAGGAAGATTAAAAAGACAATACGACAACACTCTCAAGACCCATCCAATACTGATGATAATCACGATACAAAGCTTTACACAAAGACAAACACGAAAGGCGTCCTTTACAAAAATCCAGGCTTCATAGATTCCCAAGACCCATATCTTTTCAGTAACTTGTCCATTGTTGAGTCATCCACTCCAGAAATCATATGGTTGTGTTATGAGGTGTGTCCCCCCATCAATGATGATGAGGTACAAGAAGCTTTGAGAAATGCAAAAGAATGGTCACAATGGTCACTTTCTGACCTCATCTATGACACGGACTAAAGCAGAACCCCCCCGACAACACCATGTGAAGTCTGAATCAACCACAAGAAAAAGAAGATTCCCTTCAAACCACACTACTAATCATGTTTTTACCTTATCTTTAGCTTTATTACATGTTGAGTCAGTCTTATCTTATCTTTTGAGTCAGCTTTATCTTATCTTTTACTTTATGTTGTAAGTGGTCTGCGTATATTGTAATCTTATAGTAATCTTATCACCAAGAGTTCTATATATAGAGAACTCAGTCTTCATTGTAATAAGACTTTAAGTTATCTTGTAAAAAAGCTTTCTAAGAAATAAATATCAATGTGTTTCAAAATGAGTTTCTAAATTTCTTAAGTAGATGAAACCTTATAACAAAATAGAGAGTGGATCCCTAGTACTTCAATTTGACAGATTAAGTTCCAGGCTAGAATATCAGCCATAGCAACTGTTAATCTCAAACAAGGCCATATCTCCGCTATAAGCTAGGAGGGCGATCCAAGAATAGGCAAAAGTCTGAAGGTTATATGTTTTTATTGTTTGTTTATTTCAGATAAGGTCTCAGATCCTGTCTTACCCTCCAATCAATCGATGCCAGCCTGCCCCCAAATTGGCATCAGAGTCATTCTCTTGTCTTGTTATTTAGTTTTCTCTTATTCAATCACTATGAATTCTGATTCAAGTTTTAGTTCTCATCCCCAAACACCTTCTACCTCCCTTTCTCTACGTCTCACTCCTGCAATCAAAAATTCTATGTCATCTAGGTTTAAATATCTTTATGAGATCTCTTACCTACTAGATGAAAATAAAATAAATTCTGAGTCTTTTCCTTTGATAAATCCTTACCATGCTTTTATGAAAACCACAAACCCCTTTACTAGATCAATAAAATCCCTCATTCGTCGCTCTCCCAAAGCCCTAAAAGAATATGTCAAAGCTGCAAGATTTTGCCAATGCCAATTACCTGCTATATCACATGAACAGATGGTTACCCTTCCAATACCATCTAAACTCCCTCCTCAATGGCTTTCACAAGGATATACCCACATCCATTTTGGCGCCATAAGACTAGCACTCACTTATCATGCTAGAAAAGGCCTCTCTTTATGTGCTAGAATTGGCCTTCTTGACACAAGGCTGAGAAAATACCAACAAGCCAGCATAGCCACTATAGAGACTACTCTAAATGCAGGAACCGTAATCATTGCGTTGTTCCCCAACTTTAATATGTCCCTAATGGACAACGGATTACTTGATGCCCTAAAGGTCCAGGTTCAAATAGTGGGAGTTGACCAAGATCCAAACTCCATTGGATCTACTCTTCATTATTAGATGGCCTATAGACTTCAAGATCATGCCCTTGATCTCGCTCTACCAACATCATCAGACGCCTTAATGATCAAGGTAGATTCTGACCAAGTCCCAACGTGCACCCATATCCCACAATAGATTCCTATAAAGGAATTAAAGAAGCTATTGCCAAGCTCGTGGATCACAAACTACAAGAAGATACATCAGCCGCAGCCCATTATCCAGATAAAGGAGCCAAAGTATGAGAAAATGGAACATGGTAGCACTCAAATAACTTTTGGTAGGAAGGAGGTTTCACCTCTTACTGTTTTACTACCCAATACATGATGATCGATGTCATTCCACCTATAGCAGCAGAGATAATATCCTTTGATGGCCAAGGCAATCTGAATTATGCCTTCAAGTCATCTACAGGACATTACTACTGGGATGCATGTAGCTATCCAGAATGTATGAAGGAAGACAAGGAAGATGTCCAAAAAAGCAAGAGACAAAGCTTAGGTCACAGACTAAAATGGAGTCTTGCAAGAAAGGACAAAGGAGTTGGACTATTTGGCCAACCCTTAGGCAAGTTCGACTATATAGTCAAATACTCAGCCCTAGAACATTTTAGCCAACCACTTGCGAGTCCTTCAGGATGGGATGATCTTTCCCAAAGCTCTCCACCAAATCCACCAGCTCCTTCAACCTCACCAATGTTACCATGTTATAAGTAAGCTCAGAAATGGATGGATACTCATGGAGAACACTTCCCCAATTCTAATCAGAGGCAACCCATTCCACAAGTTTGCATAATGAGTCCTGCAGACTATGATAGGGACTTCCCTCTGATAAAAGGTTTTCAAAACTAGGAAGGAACTGTTTTTCACTAGTCCAAGATCCAAACCTAATAGCCAGAGAAGCTGACAGTTCAACAAAGAATGTTTCTCCTGTTGACCCTAAATTGGTAGTCTGAGAATATTATTTCTCTGAACAAAATTTAAAAGCAGATTGAAGCCCAGACAGCATAAGCAATAGCCAATATTTAACATTCTAAAGACTTTATCATTGCAAGGCTATCAGCAACAATTCAGTAGACCCATGAAGAATTGATGGCTCTCATTAAGACAAACACAATACCAATTCAGATTTTCTTAGCAAAAGATAAAGAGAGGAAAAGCCTTAAAAACCAGTATTGTAACACCCACCTATTTTTATGTATTGAATCACGTTAAGTTAGTAACGACGTTAAGGAAACTTTATTAATAATTTATGTTATAAGCTATGATATATGATTTTTAATGTTACTAACTTTTTATGTCAAGTTCTATGACAGGTGACGACCGCATGAAATCGTTGTGCTCAAGTGTTCATGTGAATTATAATGTATGTTTAATTATGATGCATGATGAATTGAATGTTTTAAAGTATGGCATTTAAGGACAGTTCGATAGGCCAGACTTTCAAGTTCGACAGGCTGAACAATTTGCCCAAGATCGATAGGCCAAAGGAAACCATCGGTAGGCCGAACTTGGTGGAACCGGTAGGCCGAACATGGCTGACAAGTAGTCAGTAAAAATCTCTCTAAATTTATGGCTGCGATAATTACATTAAATGGGTGATTTGTTGTGATTAATTGGCATAATAATGGAATAATTTTGTCAGTTGAGGAAATTAAAAGGTTGACTTCACATTGATTTGAATGATTTTAAATGGTTTCCTATTTTAAGAAGGCAAAACATGGTAAGTGATGAGAGATTGTTTGACTTCTCTCTTTTTTCTCCTTCCTCCATGCCATTTACTATCAAACAATCAGAAAATTCTGACTTAATGGAGAGTAATGAATTTTCATTATGTTCGTTACGTTAAAAAAAAATTTAACGTTCGTTTCCTCAGTTTTTTTCTCTCATCTTCTCGCTCTTCTTTCTCTCAGTTCTGAGACGTTTTCTAATTCTTTCTTTCTCTTCTCTTCTCCATAAATTCCATCCACCTTTTCTCTCAAAAATTCTCTGCAAGTATTGAAAGAAAAAGTTATATTTTGTTGGTTAACTTCAAGGATTTTAAGAAGAAATTTTCAAGGTAAGAACTTTTCCGGTAATTTTGAAAAGAATTCTCCTCCTCCAATCGTTTGTAATATCTTTCTATAGGTATTGTATTTTGCTCTGAGTTTTTATTATGATGTTCATGTATGTATTGTAACATCCTAAATTTTAAGCTATGGGTCTAGTTGAGATTATATGAATATGTTTTATTTTTATCACTTACTTATTGATTTTTTTTTACAAAATTGCCATGTGTTTATGGGATGATAGAACTTCATGCAAAGGTATTATATATATATATATATATATATATATATATATATGTTTTATGTAGTAGTTGGCTTTCGTATGAAGAAATGAAGATTTGTAATCATTATGTTAAATTTGTGTGTCGTAGACAAATTACTAGTAGTTGCCATATTTTATTTTATAGAGGTTTGTGCACAATATTTTGTAAGTTGCAATGTTTGGTGGCCGTGGATGACTTTGAGAAAGTGGATGTGTATGTTTATTGTGGTGTAATTTTGACTTATGGTCATATTATCTTCAATCTTTTTTTAATTCTTTTATAATTGATTTATTGACTTATTTGGAATCCTATACATGTGGTAGGTCAAGGTAATATTATTATGTTCCCTATTGAATCATTGACTTAGACTTTCCTCTAATTCCTCTCATCTTTTCACGGATATACTGCATCTTGGCCTAACATTTCTAGTGTATTAATTATTCCTTCCTTATCTCATCATTAAGGTAATATCATTATGTTCCCTATTGAATCATTGACTTGGACTTTCCTCTAATTCCTCTCATCCTTTCACGGCTATATATTGCATCTTGGCCTAACATTTGTAGTGTATTAATTATTCCTTTCCTATCCCATCATTTCTTATATTTCTCACCCGAATTGCTCTTCTTTTTTCTTTTTTTTTTATATCTCCCACAAATCCTCTCAAACCCATTTAGAAAGTTATCAATTCTTTTACGTATAGAAAATTATCAATTCTTTTACCTATTGTTCCCATCCTTCATATTGTTCTCTCCACTCATCTTATTTCGCATCTTCCTTTTTTTTTCTCTTTCTTTATTTGCTGCCAAGGGGGAAAGTGAGAGAAGATCAAAGAATGAAAGAGTTAAAAGAAAGAAAATAATAAGGAAACACAATATTTAAGGAGACATATAAATGCATGAAGAGAGGATAGCTCAATTGGTACTCACGAAGGAAATAAGAACCTCTTAAGGGAGGCTTACGGTTTGAATCATGAGGGACGCGAAAGAAAACCCTGAGGGACCAGTGAAGATGGAGTACAATATGAAGATGAGTGGAGAGAACAATATGAAGGATGGGAACAATAGGTAAAAGAATTGATAATTTTCTATACGTAAAAGAATTGATAACTTTCTAAATGGGTTTGAGAGGATTTATGGGAGATATAAAAAAGAGCAATTCGGGTGAGAGATATAAGAAATGATGGGATAGGAAAGGAATAATTAATACACTACAAATGTTAGGCCAAGATGCAATATATAGCCGTGAAAGGATGAGAGGAATTAGAGGAAAGTCCAAGTCAATGATTCAATAGGGACATAATGATATTACCTTAATGATGAGATAAGGAAGGAATAATTAATACACTAGAAATGTTAGGCCAAGATGCAATATATCCGTGAAAAGATGAGAGGAATTAGAGGAAAGTCTAAGTCAATGATTCAATAGGGAACATAATAATATTACCTTGACCTACCACATGTATAGGATTCCAAATAAGTCAATAAATCAATTATAAAAGAATTAAAAAAAGATTGAAGATAATATGACCATAAGTCAAAATTATACCACAACAAACATACACATCCACTTTCTCAAAGTCATCCACGGCCACCAAACATTGTAACTTACAAAATATTGTGCACAAACCTCTATAAAATAAAATATGGCAACTACTAGTAATTTGTCTACGACACACAAATTTAACATAATGATTACAAATCTTCATTTCTTCATACGGGAGCCAACTACTACATAAAACATATATATATAACTATAATACCTTTGCATGAAGTTCTATCATCCCATAAACACATGGCAATTTCATAAAAAAAAATCAATAAATAAGTGATAAAAATAAAACATATTCATATAATCTCAACTAGACCCATAGCTTAAAATTTAGGATGTTAAAATTCCCCCCTTCTTATAAAAATTTCGTCCTCAAAATTTAGCTATTTTAAAACTTCAAAACTTAACATATCTCTTATCTTATCTCCAAATCAAGAGTTGAACTTATAGACCCATAAACTAAACTATCATAATACTTACTTGACTGAGTTCTTGATCCCATGACAAACTAAAATCCTCGAGAATCGTTTTGCTCTGATACCATAAATTATAGCAACCCCATTCCCCTTCCCCCACTAAGAAAGAGGGGAGAAGAGCGCCACGCATCGTTCGTTTGTGCATGAGAAGATGGGCCAGTTCGGCAAGCCGAACTTTCCATCGGTAGACCAATCATAGACACTATAGGAAAAATAACCAAACCTTAACTCAACTTTAATGTAGAAATTATCATATCATTAGCAGCGAAAATAATAAGATTACAACACTTATACAAAAGCTATAAAAAAAAATCCCCTAAATGTCCTCAATAACAATTCTTAGTTTCTAATAACATCAAAGGAATTCTTAGAAATAAATATTGCATCTTAGACACATCATGGGACCTTGGACCATTCTTGCTCAGTCATCTACATCTTTACTTGGAAGCTCACCTGCATAACGAGAACTATATAAGCATAATGCTTAGTAAGTAAACCATGGTAGTTCCACATAAAAACATACTTTCATAAACATACATTACTTTTAGGTTTTCGGGCCCGTAGCATAACGTTAATCTCTAGCAGTTAGAACCCATAACATACATACATGAATGGTCCCTATCTTGGAACTTACTTCTTCCTCAAGGATTTGACCATATAAACATGAATAACGTGACTAGTTCATGACAACAAGAAAGTTCACATCATACTCATGAAAAATCATAAAAACATCTTTAAACATATTCATCATAGCAACATATATAACTTTAAAACATGCTTTAAAACATACTATTGTTCAAGTGATGCAGTGGAGGGCATACTTACTCAAACCATTTAGTCATGATCATCTTAGATTCTATACATCATCATTCATTCATTCTTCACATCACATAATATATCCCATCATATTCCGTTGGAAACAAATGAACATCTTCATGATTTTCTATCCTCTCTTCATGCATTTATATGTCTCCTTAAATATTGTGTTTCCTTATTATTTTCTTTCTTTTAGTTCTTTCATTCTTTGATCTTCTCTCACTCTCTCCCTTGGTAGCAAATAAAGAAAGAAAAAAAAAAGGAAGATGTGAAATAAGATGAGTGGAGAGACCAATATGAAGGATGGGAACAATAGGTAAAAGAATTGATAATTTTCTATACACAAAAGAATTGATAACTTTCTAAATGGGTTTGAGAGGATTTATGGGAGATATAAAAAAAAAGAGCAATTCGGGTGAGAAATATAAGAAATGATGGGATAGGAAAGGAATAATTAATACACTACAAATGTTAGGCCAAGATACAATATATAGCCATGAAAGGATGAGAGAAATTAGAGGAAAGTCCAAGTCAATGATTCAATAGGGAACATAATGATATTACCTTAATGGTGAGATAAGAAAGGAATAATTAATACACTAGAAATGTTAGGCCAAGATGCAATATATCCGTGAAACGATGAGAGGAATTAGAGGAAAGTCTAAGTCAATGATTCACTAGGGAACATAATGATATTACCTTGACCTACCACATGTATAGGATTCCAAATAAGTCAATAAATCAATTATAAAAGAATTAAAAAAAGATTGAAGATAATATGACCATAAGTCAAAATTATATCGCAACAAACATACACATCCACTTTCTCAAAGTCATCCACAGCCACCAAACATTGCAACTTGCAAAATATTGTGCACAAACCTCTATAAAATAAAATATGGCAACTACTAGTAATTTGTCTACCACACACAAATTTAACATAATGATTACAAATCTTCATTTCTTCATACAAAAGCCAACTACTACATAAAACATATATATATATATAATTATAATACCTTTGCATGAAGTTCTATCATCCCATAAACACATGGCAATTTCATAAAAAAAATCAATAACTAAGTGATAAAAATAAAACATATTCATATAATCTCAACTAGACCCATAGCTTAAAATTTAGCTCAATTGGTACTCATGAAGGAAATAAGAACCTCTTAAGGGAGGTTTAAGGTTCGAACCATGAGGGACGCAAGAGAAAACCCTGTGGGACCACAATAAGAGCCAATTATGCTGGGGGTAAACTACGACCTCATGGGGGCTTGAGTGGGGCCAGCCGCCACAATAAGAACCTCTTAAGGGAGGTTTAAGGTTCGAACCATGAGGGACGCGAAAGAAAACCCTGAGAGACCAGTGGGCCCTAGAGGGGACAGTACGGATGAGTGGGCCCGGTTACGTCGCAATAAGAGCCAATTATGCCAAGGGCCGACCTACGGGCCTTATGGGGGCTTGAGTGGAGCCGAGTATGCCACATGTATTATGTGATATTTTTTCAAGTTTCATGTCATTTCGGTGTTTTTATGAAAAATATAAATTTTCTATCCTCTACCCCTCACAGTAAAATATTATTGTTTAACTTTGATGCATGAAAATGTAATATTTATTCAAGAGGTAAATGAATGATGTTTTTCATGAAAGTTGTCAAGAAGGTGCATATATAATGTATGATGAGTGTATATTTTATGTTATGAAATTTCTATGAGGAAATTGTTTTAACAATGTTGTTTTTGGATTTTTGTTTTATAAAATGTTTTATATGTTTAAATGATTTTTATTGATGATGAAATAATTTTATGATATTGAAATACATGATAATAAGATGCTTGTATGAATTTTAAAATGTATGTATTTTAAATTATTAGAAAACGTTTTCAAAAGATTTTCATGATTGTAATGTATGGTTTGTTTTTTTTTTTACATGCTTAAGGTAATTTTATGATTTAAGAAAAATTATGATAACATGATTATGTGATGATAATTTTATATTTTCACGATGATGGTTATGAATTATGTTTGTAATATGAGATGAATATATATATGAATGTTATATGAATGAATGTTATATTAACGGATGATATATGAATGGATGATTTACGCTATGATGAAAAGTAATAATATATATGTGATGGTATATGAATGGATGTTTTATGATAAGTATTAATTTTATTGTATTTTAAATGGATAAATGGCATGAACACTCAAAGGAACGAGCACATCGAGACTGCGGCGTCATCATCAAAAGTATATTAAGGTTAAATAAGCTAGCGTTAAGGTAAGTATATTCTCACCTGCAACATGACACGTTTTACAAGGTTTGATGATATGCTCGCAATGATATTCATGATGATTTTATGGTTGTTCTCCTAAAAGGAATTCTTATGAAAGATTTTCATGATTTAAAGTGATGTATGTATGATGATGACATGTTTTAAAGTATGAAAATTAAGTGTATATATATATATATGTATCACCTAATAAGTGTTGCACACCAATGCTATGAAATGATATGTTATGATGTCATGTTTGGTTTGAGATTAGCTACCCTTCTCCTCTCATGACGGCGTGCCTACAATGATGTTCATGGTGCAACACTTGGGCCCTTAAGATAAAATGAAATAAGTTTTAAAATGGTCAATGTAATGAAAGATATGTTTCTATGAAATTGTGCTTAAGGCACTTCTATGATATGGTGATGATGATGAAGTATATGAAATGTTTTAAATTGTGAGAATTATATGTACTTACTAAGCATTAGCTTAATCAAGTTTTATGTCATGTTGCAGATAAGGGTAAGAAAATCATGGAATAGGCGGAGGACATAGGAAGGCGTGTGATCACAAAGCACGATGAATTGTAACCGGAAGAACACCAAGAAGAATGATTTTATGTTTTAAATCAAGTTTTATATTTTGAACATTATTTTTTTATGTTAAGTTTTAAGAATGCTTGAACTATGGTTTTATATTTTATTTTACCATTGTAAAGCATTTTGATCTTCCGCAATTTTATGCAAAGTTAGTTTTGTTTTACAAATTAAGTTTTCTCAAGGATTTTGACTCAATCGGCCTGTCGGACATCCTTGGTCGGCCTGCCGATGTCCAAAAGTTTGGCCTGTCGATCATGTTTTCGGCTTGCCAGACGATGATGAGTTTTTAAGTCAGTCTTGCAAAGCCTTTACCAGCCTGCCGGTTGAGAAACTCCAGCCTGCCGATCATGTTCGGCCTGCCGAAGTCCCATGTTCGGCCTGCCAAACTATGGGAGCATGTAACTAATAAGTGATGTGATGTTTTTATAAGTTATGATTTTACAACTTGGTATATCTATTTTATTAAAATAAGTTGATGATTAATTTAAAGTGTAATAGAATAAATTATGATATGGTGTGGGTTACGCAATGTTATTTAACAATGTTAAATTATAAAAAAAATGTATGAATGGATCCTGGTTAAGTATGTTTAATTACTTTTACAATTAAAAGTATCGTTTACGTTTTGTAATAATATTTATGTTTAAAGTCCAAATAAGTATGAATATAAGAATGTAACGACATTTGTGATGTTCGTAAGGGGGGCGTTACAGGCTTTGGAATCAGAGCGAATTTTTGATTACAATTCATATCGCCACACGTCAATCCAAGACCTCCAAGTAAGTATGTTATGAAGTTCGATGTATTGATGCAAGTATGATGATAAGATTAAGGTTTAAATGTTTAATGATTAACGATCCAGTAGTGAAAACCTGTCTCATAATTGGAAGATTATTTCTAAGTTCCTAATTCTTTTAGGAAATTTACGATGGACGCCCACCGAAGAATGCAGACACGCACCCAAACCAACGAAAGACTCATGACGATGATCGCTGAACTGCAAAGGCAGTTGGAGGACCAAAGAAGGGAAATTGCTGCTTTAAGGGCCAACGGCCAGAATGATGACCGACGAGGCAATGATGTGCCTCCTCCTCCTCTGTAGCCACAAGTAAACGAAGTCCCGGTTCCTGCTGCTGAACTAAGAGCGGCCTATCAAGAACCCCTACTGGTCAGATGGAAGAGAGTTAAGCCAGCGGATTTTGAAGGTTCTAAGGATCCACTAGTAGCTCAGGGATGGTTGAAGACGATTGAGGCCACCCTAAGACTCATGGATTTAACGGACAATGAAAAGGTCCTTTGTGCATCATACTGCCTAACCATGGAGGCCAAGATATGGTGGGATGGCATCGAACAAAGCAGGAATGTTGAAGAGATGACATGGGCTGACTTCGTTCATGAGTTCAACACGAAGTTCTTCCATATGAATGTCACGAGGAAGCATTATGAGGAGTTCAAGACCTTATGCCAGGGGGATATGTCAGTCATTGATTTGGCGATGAAGTTTGACCAGCTTGCTCGTCTATGTCCAGGAAGGGTTATGGATGAAAGTGAAAGGGTCAGAAGACTGATTAGAGCCCTTAGGCCAGATATTGCTGCAATCGTTAATGGGGCAAGTATGCCAAGGACTCAAGATAAGGTTGTTATGAGGGCTCAACGTGATGAGTTTCATTTGTCCAAGCTAAGAAGGAACCAGCCTCAGTCGGCTCAACAAGCTAACAATGCAAGCAACCAGAACCGCCCTCCCCATAAGAACAACAACAATAACAACAACAACAGCAACAACAACAACCAAACTGGAGGAATAACAATATGAAGGGTAATCCTCAAAACCAGCAGGACCAAGACAACAAGAGGCACAATGATGGCCAGCATAACAATAATAACAGGCGACTTTAATCATGTGCCAAATGTGAAAAAAAGCATCTAGGGGAATGTCGCTTGGGAACAAACCAATGTTTCATCTGTGGGCATGAAGACCACTTTGTTAAGAACTGCCCCAAGCTGATGAATGCCAATGCCCTGCAGAGAGCTTCTCCTCAAGCCTAGCTTCATCAAATGCAAGCCTCCCTTGAAGGGCCACTTATTCATCAAGGGAGAATTGAAGCCCCATCGATGAATGCCCGAATCTATGCCATGACGAAAGAACAAGTAGCTGCAGAAGCTTCCAATGTAGGCATAGGTCAGATAACAAGCTTATCTAATGATGTATATGTTCTTTTTGATACGGGTGCCATGCATTCTTTTGTATCTATGTCATATGCTAAAAAGTTAGAGGTTCGTTTAGAGCCTATGAGACAGGGATTCATTATGACACTACCCTTTGGGGAAGTGATATTAGCTATGTACTGTTTGCATACAGTACCCCTATGGATTTCTGATAGGGAGCTATTCGTCGACCTTGTTGTGATCGACATGCATGACTATGACATGATTCTTGGGATGGATTTCTTGAGCAAGTATAATGCCGCTATCGAATGCCATAAATGAAAGGTGATCTTCCATCCTAAAGG
This sequence comes from Artocarpus heterophyllus, assembly GCA_025403435.1. NCBI lineage: Eukaryota > Viridiplantae > Streptophyta > Magnoliopsida > Rosales > Moraceae > Artocarpus > Artocarpus heterophyllus. The sequence continues at coordinate 26,215,397 of CM046348.1, read as the reverse complement.
TGATCAGAAGTTCATTTATGTTGGTGAGTCTAGAAAGAAACCTCACATGTTTCTATCGGCAATGAAAGCAAGGAAGTTATTAGCAAGTGGCTACATGGGCTATCTGGCGAACGTTGTAGACAAAAGCCAAGAAGGAAAGACAAGAATTGAAGATGTACATGTTATTCATGAATATGCAGATGTGTTTCCTGATGATCTGACGAGTTTACCGCCAGAAAGAGAAGTTGAATTCGAGATTGAGCTCACTCCTGGCATCGATCCAATCTCAAAAGCACCTTACAGAATGGCCCCTGCAGAGTTAAAGGATCTTCACACGCAATTAAAGGAGCTACTTGACAAAGGTTTCATCAGGCCAAGTCACTCACCATGGGGAGCTCCAGTCTTGTTTGTAAAGAAGAAGGATGGCACTATGAGACTCCGTATTGACTATAGAGAGCTGAACAAGGTGACAGTAAAAAACAAGTACCCGTTGCCTCGAATTGATGATTTGTTTGATCAGCTTAAGGCTGCATCTGTGTTTTCAAAGATTGATCTACGATCAGGATATCACCAGTTGAAGGTTAAAGAAAGAGATATCCCCAAGACTGCTTTTAGGTCGAGGTATGGTCACCATGAATTCGTGGTTATACCTTTCGGTTTGACGAATGCACATGCTGCCTTTATGGATTTGATGAACAGGGTATTCAAGGATTTCCTCGATAAATTTGTTGTTGTATTTATCGATGACATTCTTATCTATTCTAAGAATCACGAAGAGCATGAGGAGCATTTAAGGATCGTGTTGGAGACTTTAAGAAGATACCAGCCATATGAAAAGTTCTCTAAATGCGAGCTTTGGTTTGATAAAGTGTCATCTTTGGGGCATGTTATTTCAAAGGAAGGGATTATGGTTGACCTTGTCAAAGTAGAAGCCGTCCTCAACTGGAAGCAACCGATGAATGCAAGTGAAACAAGGAGCTTCTTGGGTTTAGCAGGATATTACTGGAGATTCGTAGAAGATTTCTCCAAGATAGCAGCTCCACTCATGAACCTGACTCGCAAAGAAAAGAAGTATGAATGGACAGATGCATGTGAAAAGAGCTTTCAAGAACTGAAGAAGAGACTAACGACGACTCCAGTGTTGGCAATTCCTGAAGGAAATGATGGGTTTGTTATTTATAGTGATGCATCCAAGATGGGCCTCGGAGCTGTATTAATGCAAAATGAAAAGGTGATTGCTTATGAGTCAAGACAACTGAAGGAATATGAAAAGAATTACCCTACTCATGACCTCGAGTTAGCAGCAGTCATTTTTGCGTTGAAGATATGGAGACACTATTTATATGGGGTTTAATGCAAGATCTTCACTGATCATCAAGGTTTGAAGTACTTCTTCACACAAAGAGACTTGAACATGAGACAATGAAGATGTCTAGAGTTGGTGAAGGATTATAATTGTGAAATCCTTTATCATCTTGGAAAAGCTAACCGAGTGGCGGATGCCCTAAGTAGGAAGTCAGTTGCCACGTTGATGTCAATGCAAGCAATGTCTCCACCTTTAAGAAAGGAAATTCTAGACTTCGGTTTGGAACTTATAGCAGGCCAGTTATCAGCACTCTCTCTTGCTCCGACAATGTATGATGAAATTCAAAGAAAACAAGATGAAGACATAAGTCTTGTAAGGATCAAGCAAGACATGAAAGAAGAAAAATGTCAAGAGTTTCGTATTGCGGATGATGAAACTCTGTATCTCAAGGACCACTTATGTGTTCCCAATGTTGATGGCTTAAGGGAAAAGATTTTGGTGAAAATTCATGACACTCCTTACTCTATTCATCTAGGTGCAACAAAGATGTATAATGATCTAAGGGGAAACTTCTGGTGGTTTGGAATGAAACGTGATGTTGCGATGTATGTGAAGAAATGTATGACATGTCAATAAGTAAAGCTGAGCACCAGAGACCTGGTGGTGAACTGTAGTCTGTCCAAATACCGAAACAAAAATGGGAGAATATAGTAATGGATTTCATTACCGGTTTGCCCAGAACTACAAATGGTTATGATGCAATTTGGGTAGTTGTGGATCGACTGACTAAGACAGCGTATTTCATTCCTATCAAGATCACTTACTCCATGGAACGGTTAGCGGAACTCTACGTCAAGGAAATTGTATGACTTCATGGGATTCCTAAGTCGATCATCTCAGATCGTGATGGCAGGTTCACATCTAAGTTTTGGAAGAATGTACAGACTGCTATGGGAACCAGACTACATTTCAGTACAGCTTTTCATCCTCAGATAGATGGCCAAACGGAGAGGACGAACTTGATTTTAGAAGATATGCTACGAGCTTGTTCTCTCAATTTTAAGACCAGCTGGTGTAAAATGTTGTCGTTAGCAGAGTTTGCTTACAACAACAGCTTTCAGGCGACAATTGGAATGGCACCGTATGAGGCTCTGTATGGACAAAAATGCAGGTTGCTTATATGTTGGCACAAAGCTGGTGAAAAGAAGATGATGAAAAGCGTCGATGCTGAAAGAACTGATTTTGTGAATGAAACTTCTAAGATGATAAAGTTGATAAGAAGAAGAATAGAGATCGCTCAAAGCCGTCAGAAGAGTTATGCTGACAAGAGAAGAAGACCCTTAGAGTTCACCGTGGGCGAATATGTGTTTCTAAAAGTTGCACCAATGAAAGGAGTTATGAGGTTTAGGAAGAAAAGCAAGTTAAGTCCAAGATTTATCGGTCCTTATGAAGTTGTGAAGCGGATAGGCAAAGTAGCTTATCAGCTGAAGTTGCCTTCAGAAATGTCTGCAATGCAAGATGTATTTCATGTTTCTATGCTCAAGAAGTATGTCCCGGACCCTATGCATGTGATTGAGCCACAAGTGATTGAGATACGAGAAGACTTAAGTTATGAAGAAAAGCCAATGAAGATACTCGATCGGAAAACCAAGACCTTGAGGAATAAAGAAATTCCATTGGTCAAGGTGTTATGGCAAAATCATTAAGTTGAAGAAGCCACATGGGAACGAGAAGATGATATGAGATCTATGTATCTGCATTTATTCTAAGTTTCGAGGATGAAACTTTTATAAGGTGGGGAGAATTGTAACACCCACCTATTTTTATGTAATGAACTAGGTTAAGTTAGTAACGACGTTAAGGAAATTTTATTAATAATTTATGTTATAAGCTATGATATATGATTTTTAATGTTACTAACTTTTTATGTCAAGTTCTATGACAGGCGACGATCGCATAGAATCGTTGTGCTCAAGTGTTCATGTGAATTATAATGTATGTTTAATTATGATGCATGATGAATTGAATGTTTTAATGTATGGCATTTAAGGACAGTTCGACAGGCTAGACTTTCAAGTTTGGCAGGCCGAACAATCTGCCTAAGATCGATAGGCCGAAGGAAACCATCGGCAGACCAAACTTGGTGGAACCGCCAGGCCGAAGGGAAAAATCAGCAGGCCGAACACGGCTGACGAGCAGTCAGTAGAAATCTCTCCAAATTTATGGCTGAGATAATTACGTTAAATGGGTGATTTCTTGAGATTAATTGGCATAATAATGGAATACTTTTGTCAGTTGAGGAAATTAAAAGGTTGACTTTGCATTGATTCGTCTGATTTTAAATGGTTCCCTATTTTAAGAAGGCAAAACATGGTAAGTGATGAGAGATTGTTTGACTCCCCTCTTTTCTCTCCTTCCTCCACGCCATTTGCTATCAAATAGTCAGAAAATTCTGACTTAATGGAGAGTAATGAATTTTCATTATGCTCATTATGTTAAAAAAAATTTAACGTTCGTTTCCTCAGTTTTTTTTCTCTCATCTTCTCACTCTTCTTTCTCTTAGTTCTGAGACGATTTCTAATTCTTTCTTTCTTTTCTCTTCTCCACGAATTCCATCCTCTTTCTCTCTCAAAGATTCTCTGCAAGTATTGAAAGAGAAAGTTATATTTTGTTGGTTAAATTCAAGGATTTTAAGAAGAAATTTTCAAGGTAAGAACTTTTTCGGTAATTTTGAAAAGAATTCTCCTCCTCCAATCGTTTGCAATATCTTTCCATAGGTATTGTATTTTGCTCTGAGTTTTTATTATGATGTTCATGTATGTATTATGTGATGTTTTTTCAAGTTTCATGTCATTTCGGTGTTTCCATGAAAAATATGAATTTTCTATCCTCTTCCCCTCACAGTAAAATATTACTGTTTAACTTTGATGCATGAAAATGTAATGTTTATTCAAGAGGTAAATGAATAATGTTTTTCATGAAAGTTGTCAAGAACGTGCATGTATAATGTATGATGAGTGTATATTTTATGTTATAAAATTTCTATGAGGAAAATTTTTTAACAATGTTTTTTTTGGATTTTTGTTTTATAAAATGTTTTATATGTTTAAATGATTTTTATTGATGATGAAATAATTTTATAATATTGAAATACATGATAATAGGATGTTTGTATGAATTTTAAAATGTATGTATTTTAAATTTTTAGAAAACATTTTCAAAAGATTTTCATGATTGTGATGTATGGTTTGTTTTTTTTTTTTACATGCTTAAGGTAATTTTTATGATTTATGAAAAATTATGATAACATGATTATGTGATGATAATTTTATGTTTTCACAATGATGGTTATGAATTATGTTTGTAATATGAGATGAATATATATATATGAATGTTATATGAATGAATGTTATACTAATGGATGATATATGAATGGATGATTTACGCTATAATGAAAAGTAATAATTTATATGTGATGGTATATGAATGGATGTTTTATGATAAGTATTAATTTTATTGTATTTTAAATGGATAAATGACATGAACGCTCAAAGGAACAAGCACATTGAGACCGCGGCGTCGTCACCAAAAGTATATTAAGGTTAAGTAAGCTAGCGTTAAGATAAGTACATTCTCACCTGCAACATGACACGTTTTACAAGGTTTGATGATATGTTCACAATGATATTCATGATGATTTTATGGTTGTTCTCCTTAAAGGAATTCTTATGAAAGATTTTCATGATTTAAAGTGATGTATGTATGATGATGACATGTTTTAAAGTATGAAAATTAAGTGTATATATATATATATATATGTATCACCTAATAAGTGTTGCACACCAATGTTATGAAATGATATGTTATGATGTCATGTTTGGTTTGGGATTAGCTACCCTTCTCCTCTCATGACGGTGCGCCTACAATGATGTTCATGGTGCAACACTTGGGCCCTTAAGATAAAATGAAATAAGTTTTAAAATGGTCAATATAATGAAAGATATGTTTCTATGAAATTGTGCTTAAGGCACTTCTATGATATGATGATGATGATGAAGTATATAAAATGTTTTAAATTGTGAGAATTATATTTACTTACTAAGCATTAGCTTAATCAAGTTTTATATCATGTTGCAGATAAGGGTAAGAAAATCATGGAATAGGCGGAGGACATGGGAAGGCGTGTGAGCACAAAGCACGATGAATTGTAACTGGAAGAATGCCAAGAAGAATGATTTTATGTTTTAAATCAAGTTTTATATTTTGAACATTATTTTTTTATGTTAAGTTTTAAGAATGCTTGAACTATGGTTTTATATTTTATTTTATCATTTTAAAGCATTTTGATCTTCCGCAATTTTATGAAAAATTGGTTTTGTTTTACAAATTAAGTTTTCTCAAGGATTTTGACTCGGTCGGCCTGTCGGACATCCTTGGTTGGCCTGCCGATGTCCAAAAGTTCATCCTGCAGATCATGTTTTTGGCTTGCCAGACAATGATGAGTTTTTAAGTCTGTCTTGCAAAGCCTCTATCGGCCTACCGGTTGAGGAACTCTGGCTTGCCGATCATGTTCGGCCTACCGAAGTCCCATGTTCGGCCTGCCGAACTGTGGCAGCATGTAACTAATAAGTGATGTGATGTTTTTAATAAGTTATGATTTTACAACTTGGTATATCTATTTTATTAAAATAAGTTGATGATTAATTTAAAGTGTAATAGAATAAATTATGATATGGTGTGGGTTAAGTAATGTTATTTAACAATGTTAAGTTATAAAAAAAAATGTATGAATGGATCCTGATTAAGTATGTTTAATTACTTTTACAATTAAAAGTATCGTTTAAGTTTTGTAATAATATTTATGTTTAAAGTCCAAGTAAGTATGAATGTAAGAATGTAACGACATCTGTGACGTCCGTAAGGGGGGCGTTACAAGTATGCTGCTTTGAAGCAACAAGTCCAAGAACAATCAAAGCATGCCGCATCACTAGAGGCTACACTATGGAAGTTCATGACTATGGCAAAAAAACCGTAGCCATTGATCCAATCTACTTTGGGACCAACATCTTTCCTCCATATTAAGAAGATATTAGATGAAGAGGGTAAGATAAAGAGAAGAAAGGCAAAAGCAAAAGCCAAAGCAGTAGTTGAAGTTGAACCTGATCCACAACCAAGAGAAAAGTCTAAAGACCAGCTTATGGTCCAAAAGACTACAAACCCTTTGTCTCAAATTTTATAAGAATAGTGCCTCAATAATCTTCCCTAACTAACAACTAGTGGAGAAAGCTCTGAAGAAAGTGGTTCAGAAGCATCCTCAGATTGGACATTTGGAAAAGAGTTGACAACAGAAGAAGAATCAAGTGATGAAGAGCCTCCTCCCCATTTTATGGCACAACCAACTAGGACTAAAGATGACGAAAAATCAAGTACCACACAAGCACAACCATATAAAGAAAAGGAGGAAAGAGAACATGAAAACCCATCTCGAGAAGGCAATCCGGTAAACAAGTCCTCCAAGTTCCACACCTTTACTCTTGATGATCTTCCTCCCAGTAAGTGGCATGTCAAATTCCAAGAATTTAAGACATGGCTCCTATTAGAAGCACAAAAGCCCATATTGCAAACCCGAGCAGTCTTATTAGGTTTTGCATCTAGGTTTACTGGTATTCTCCAAGAATGGTGGAAAAGTCTAGGAGAGTACAGGCAAATCCAATTTCTCCAAAGGGACAACATTGAAATAGCACTAGCTCTGGTCTATATGGAGTTCTGTGGACAAGATAATCAAACTACAGAAAGGCTTAAAGCATAATTCTACAAAATAAAATGTTGTTCAATGGACAAGAAGGACCTAGAAAAACATGTCAGGAAAGTAACTCAGAAGTTCTACCAAATTGGTGGAGTCAATGATCCAAACCTAAAACAAGCATTCTTATCCTCCATACCAGATCCATTAGGACAAGAAACAGTAAGACTCCTAACACAAGCGGGAAAAGAGTTATGAATGACAACTCTTGGGGAACTCTATCAGTTAATCATAAGAGCCCTAAAAAAAATGTGCTCTCAAAATAAGTTCCTACAAGAGTACTTGAAGCAGTCAAAATAACTAGGCTAGGTTCGCTTAATCTTGTGATGTGCCATGCAATATAATTGAAGTTGGAGGAAAAAAAACAATTCTATTGGAAAATATCAGTAATGATTCAATGAATAATCATCTATCAAGTTGCCAATTGAATAAAAATGTGTGGATAAAGTTATATTTTTTTTTTAGTTTTGAATACAAAAAACTCTTCATTATTTTACTTTTTAGAAACTTGTTTTTTAGAAAATTTCAATTTGAAAACATCTTTTTTTTTATTCTATGGTGGGAAATGAAATAATTTTCTACCAGTGGAGAATAATCTAAGGATAGAGAGCAACTTTTAGTTTCAGATTAATTGTTAAAAAAAAATTAAGGGTACACCAAATCAAAAATAAACCTTCCAACATATAATTCAATACATAATTAAAGGTTTTTAAAAAAATACATAGAAAAACATCTCTATTAGCGATGGGGTGTTCTTCATAGAGGTCCTCTTTTCTCCACCGGTGAGCCCAACCACAGACCCGAGCTTCCTCACGCCCTCCAATCCTAATCTTAGTGTCTCCAACACGATGCTCCTGATTTGAATCGCCGAGTGGTGGCCCTTGGAGTTCTTGTACTTGAACTTCGAGGTGTTCTTTGAGACCTTCAATAGCGACAAGAATTTCTCGTCATCTTTCTTGGTTTTCACATACTTGTCGAGACAAACGACTCCCCATTGGCCAAGGGGAGCCAAGAAAGAGGACCATGGCCTAGGCAAAACCCGTCACCAACACTCACGAAGCCTAACACATGTTGCCACAAACACCACGAATCCCTGTTGAGCCCTTGGCGAGAGCTTTCCACCCTCGTTAGTGGCGAGTTTCCACCCACTGGTGAGCCTAGCCCTAAGCTTCCACCCTCCAATGAGCCCAGTCATGAGCTTCCATCCATCTGCAAGCCCACCGCCGACCTTCCGCCCACAGCGAGCCTAGAGCCGACAACAGTGCCTCCTCCTAGAGTAAACACTGATCCTAAAGTCGATCTCCTCGAAACTAAATAGGATGGAAGATCTGGATCAGTATATCCAATAGGTGTTAGATCCTCACTAGAATACACTAGCATATAACCTCTAGTCTTTTTCAAGTACTCAAAAATATGCTTAACCATAACCCAATGGTTTGGTCCTAGATCTGACTAAAATCGACTCACTATCCTGACCACATATTATATGTTAGGTCATATGCAAAGCATGACATACATGAAACTACTTACTGCCGAAGCATAAGGCACCTTCTTTATGTACTCCCTTTCCTCATCGATCTTTGGACCGTCTTTTTTGGACAAAGTAATTCTAGACCTAGATGGTTGATTATCTTTCTTAGAATTATGCATTGCATACATCTAGAAAATCTTGTCCATGTAGGTAGCTTAGAATAAACTTATCATTTGTTCTTTCTATCTCAAAAGATTTGGATATCCAGGACATAATTAACTTTACCTAAGTGCTTCATGTCAAACTGCTTATTCAACCATAATTTGACTGATGACAATTCTCCAATGTTATTATTAACAAGCAGAATGTCATCTACATAGAGCAGTAGAAAATACTACCTTTCCATCTTTAATGTGTTTGTAAACTCATGGTTCATCCATATTTTATTTGAACCCATAAGTCGTTATCACTTAATCAAGTCTTGTTCTAAGAACGAGAAGCTTGCTTAAGACTATAAATAGACTTTAATAACTTACAGAACTTATTCCTTTAACCCTTAACTTTGAACCCTTTTGGCTGTACCATATAAATTGTTTCATCAAGATAGCCATTCAAAAAAGCCATCTACTTGCCAAATCTCATGATCGAGAGTAGCAGCAATGGACAAGAGCATGCAGATGGACTTAAGCACGGCTACAGGTGAAAAAGGCTTCCTCATATTCGATTTATCCCTTTTGCGTGTATCCCTTTGTTAATAGTCTAGCCTTATAGGTTTCAATTTTCCCACTTGCTCCTCTCTTTCTCTTAAAGATCTACTTATACCCTATAGGTTTTACTCCTTCGGGAAAGTCCATAAGATCCCAGACTTGATTAATTTTCATAGACTTCATCTTAGTATTCATAGCTTTTTCTAGAGCTTTGAATCAACATCTTCTATAGCCTCTTTGTAAGCATAAGGATCTTTGTCATGTTTAATCGGTTTAGCTAAATAGGCTTCACCTTTGAACATACAGTTTTCGGGTTGACACCCAATCCTTTCACTAAGTCGAAGCTCCTTAGGTTATTGTTTGGCTGAAACCACCAAAGTGATTGAATCACCTGCCAACTTCTCGAATACCACTATACTATGAGGCTTAAAGTCGTTTATATAACTTTCCTCAAGAAAGTCGTATTCGTTGAAACCACAATTTTATTTTCTTTTAGGTTATAGAAATAACCCCCTTTTATCCCTTTTGGATATCCTACAAACTTGCATACCTTCGAACGTGTTTCCAACTTATTCATTTCCTTGTCTAGGACATAAGTAGGACATCTCCATATGTGAATATGATTTAAGGATGTCTTCCTACCCATCCATAACTCATGAGGAGATTTAGAACCGATTTTAAAGACACATTGTTCAAAAGATAACATGCAGCTTATAGTGCATATTCCCAAAAATATAAAAGGCAATGTTGGATAACTCATCATAGACCTAACCATGTCCAATAAAGTCATATTCCTTCTCTCAACTACGTCATTCTACTGCAGAGTGTTTGACATAGTTAAATGGGATAAAATCTCATTCTCTTCTAAGTTTCCTAAGAACCCATCGAAGATGTACTCTCTACCATGACCAGATCAAAATGTCTTTATGGGTTTACCTAATTGCTTCTTCGCTTCAGCCCAAAACTCCTTGAACTTGTCAAAAAATTCACTCTTATGATGCATTAGGTAAACAGATCCATATCTAGAAGTAATCATTAGTAAAAATGACAAAATACCCATACCTTCCTTATGTCTTTATGTTCATGAGACCACAAACACTACTATGTACAAGTTTTAGAACCCCTTCTACTCGATTACCCTTAGACCTGAATGGTCTTTTGGTCATTTTGCCCTCCAAACAAGACTTACATTATGGTATAAATTCTATCTCTAAATGACTTAAAGACTTATCCCTTGTCAATTTTTGAATCCTATTCAAGCCAATATGACCTAATTGCAAGTGTCAAGGACAAGTCCTATTAGAGCAAGAAGTTTAAGTCTTTTAGATAAAATATAGGTTGTTTAGCATAAAATAGTGAGTCCATCTTTGGTTTGATAAAATATAGGTTGTTTTGCATCTATCTACTACAGATAAAAGATTTGTTTTTATAAATTATAACTTTATTATTCAAAGAAACTAAATAAGAATCCTTAAATTAGTACGTGACAGAAATTAAATTCCTTTTAAGTTTAGGAATATAAAATCAATCTCTCAAAACCAAACTCCTATAACTATGAAAATAAAGATAGACGTCTCCCACTGCTTCAGCCAATACTAAGAATCCATCGCTCATCTGTAAGGTGAAGCACTCATGTAGCAGACTTCTCCTTTCCTTGAACCCCTACAAAGAAACACAAACATAATTAGTTGCTCTAGAGTTTGTGACCCATGTGTCACTTAATTCTTCGACTTAAAAAGTCTCAACAACTAGAAGTTCGCACTTACCTTCTTTAGCTTGGAAGTTATTGCAATTCTTTTTGATATGGCCAACCTTCCCCCAGAAAAAACACTTCAGTTTCTTTAGGTTCCTCTTCTTTTTCTTTTAATCGTTGCCCTTTGCTAGAGTAGAAGACTTCTTAGATGCAACTGCCAAGTTTGCCTTGCTAGTAGCCGAAGCTTCACTGATCAAGTTTTTGAACACTTACAACTGCTTCATTAACTCAGTCAAGGTTATATCTTGTCTATTGCTCAAGTTATATAAAGCTCTAAATGGGATGAACTGCTTATAAATAGTCTAAATAAACCATAGTCATTTGTGACTCAGTATCAATTTCGGCTCTATGGGTTTGAATCTCAGCAAGATAACCTATGACCAACATCGTATACTCCTTCACAGGCATCCCTGGTTTTTGCTTGCAATTGAGAAGCTTCCGAAGAGCCCTTTGTTGCTTTGTCAAGGCTTGGCCTCCAAATATGTCCTAAGGATTATCCATGATCTGACAAGAAGTCTCATGATCTTCATGTTGAGCTTGTAGCACGTTATTCATGCTAGCTATGATATAGTAGTAGGCCTGATCATCAACATCCTTCCAACGATCATACTCTTGAATTTGTTCATTAATGGATTTGCCAGTAGGCGTAGGAGGGCACGGTGTGGTGAACATAAATTTTACTTTCTCAAAAGATAGGAGATATTCATGTTCTGTTTCTAATCATTATAGTTTTCACCAGTTAAAATGTTTTTATCAAGTATCAAAGATAAAGCATTTTTAGACATTTTGATCTACAACAAAGATTCATATATTGAACATAAGCAATTCAATAACAATTTAGTAAGATAATACAAACAAGTAAGCATACAATGTGTTTATGTTTTAAAATTTTAAAAAAATGGCAACGTTACAACGATAATTCTTAACTCATAATTCAACCAACAGTCTAGGGGAGACTTGTCAAATTCAATTAGGAACATGGATCCCCTCCAATTAGTAAATGCCATCCAAGACCCGTCTCATCTAGCATATACTAATAATCATTTTCATTGGTTATTCACTTTGTTAACAGAGCTCCTAGGGAAGGTTAATGATAAAATTAATCTTGAGTGTTTAACCATTATTCAACTACTTTATCTATGATTTATAATTGACACCTAGGGGTGAAAAACAATAAAACATGCTAAAGCAAATTATCCTCTTAGAGATCCAATATGGTGCATGATGCATTCCATCCTAGGGGTCAAAACCATTTGTGTTACCTATGGACCATGGAGGCCATAGGTCCCCTCTTCGAAAACCTTTCCCCACTCAATATTTTAGAAATCAAGGTATTATGTTAACATATATGAAGAATTTTTAATGAGCAACACTCCCTATTCTATCTAACATGATATCAACACATATGGCAAAATATATTATAATGCAAACAAGCAACGTAATAAGCAAAGCTATAAGAAATATAATAAATAACTGCAATATTATGGTTCCATCCTAGATAAAAGAAAATAAAGATTATAAAAATTAATCTAAACGTTTTATGAATTCTTCATCTTGCATTTTCTAGTTGTATCCTTCTTCACGTAATACCCGTCTTCAATTTCAATCTCATATAGATCGAATTTTATTCTTTGGTTGTCATAAAATCTCGTTTATTTTTCTCAAAATTGTTCCATAAATGAAAAACCTCACAAAAAATAACAAAAAAAGGCTTTTTGCTACCTCGCAGCTGACCAAACTATGTGTATCCCGATCGATCGCGCTGTCGTAGTCCAGAATCCAAGAAGCCTTTTTCTTCATTATTTTTGTAGTTTTAATTTTAATTACAATTGAAAAAACTTACGAAAATTTTTAAACGTAGAAAATAAATATCCCAACAATTAATTCCATCTTCTAGATTCGTCTTCTCTTTGAACAATTATTGTAATATAAATTTACCAACCAAAATTCAAATAATAAAACGTAGACGGTAATGATAAACTGCCATTTAATTACATGAAAAACTTATATGCATATTCTAACTTTTAAGGAACTATAACTAGAAAAATTAATTAATATAATAATTAAAACAGAAATTTAATAAACAATAATTAATTAATAAGCATTCACTATATAATCTCATGACAATATATAATTATATAGAAATCCTACAATTTCAACTCTCTAAAAAATATAATTCAAGCGTATGGAGATTAAGATTACATAATTTATGTATATAGCGTGATCACAAACCCATAAAAACTCTATAAAACTATGGCTTTGATACCAATTATTGAAAAATAAATATGCAGCGGATTTTAAAAAACTTTAAATCAAATTCCTTTTTCTAAAAATAAGTTAGAGATGCTACTATATAAATTAATAAAAGATCTTACACACCTCTTTAATAGACCAAAAAATTATGAGGAACTGCAACTAGAGAAATCTATCAGAAGAGTCTCAACCAACTGGTATTCCTTACTATTCTTTTTCCATAATTGGAACACAGATTGTCGCATGTTGTTCAATTTCTCCTTTGGTGACCTCTCCTTCCAATCACTTGAGAAAACCAAGAGCTAAGATTTGAGATGTTAAACTATAGATTTGTGGGAGTTTTAAAGTTTCTCTCACTAGAATACTCTTTAAATTTCTCAAATGACCTAAGAAACAATAGAAAATAATTCCCTTCATATAGAGGTCAGATTAGGCTTAGTCCTTATCAGATTTGACCTCAAAATTTGAGTTTAAATTAACTTCCTAAGTAAAACGCGTAAAGCACACAGATTGCTGACGTGGCCAATCTAGTCGACTGGCCTACACTAGGTCCGATCGACCGGTCCGTCGTGGCAACACTCCCACGGTATGTTTTTTATCTCATGAGCTTTATCCCATTAATTCAAACCGAACTTAATGTATAAATCCTAGTTTATTTGACCTCGGTATCCTTTACAGAGCCACAATTTTAATTCAAATAATCCAATAGAACAGTTATCTAATTAAAACAGTCATATACAAATAATCTCATGTAAATAAAATCTATTTTAGATAATTCAATATGCTTATCTTTAATTAATTCATAAAAGTAATTCAACCAATATACCAACATCAATTATTAAATCCAATCTATCAAATTTTAGTCAATCTAATAAATAACATAAGTTATCAATTTGTAGGAAAAAATATGTCGTATCGTTATAGAAAATATTATAAGCTAGTAAAGGAGATCTGATAAACATATATAGATCAAGCTTCTCCAATTATAAAATCATATTTTCTTGATCGTATATTTTATAACTATCAACTCAAACTATTTCACTAAAAGCTTTGAGCTGCACTCTTGAACTATATAAAATTAGGAAACTCTAATAAGTTTATTGTTCACGACATATCATAATGTGTAACATCTCTATAGGATATTCATAATCGACTTAAAGATAAAATTTCGTTTTACTTTTCCAATTATTTTTATCTTATGTTATATTATCTTACTATTGAAAAACTTGCAATCAATAAATAGCATACCATTCAGTTACACTTATGTATCTAAATGGTCAAACGTTCTTATTTTCAATTACAGAATAATGCCTATAAGAGAATAACATTAACTCTAAAAATGAGCAATGGATTCCATATCTATGAATAACAAGTCTACGTCAATTAAGAGTCATGTTTCCAATATATCGATATACGTATCATTATCAAATTCAGAATGTCACCTTTTGGTATATCAAAAGACATAAACCAAGAATACAGGCCTATTAATTAATTTTAGGATTAAAATATGACATGTATGATTTTCTAAAATGAATTGATTTAAACAAACAGAATTATAAATCAAATTAATTCATCTTTAGTCTCGATCTAATATATCGTCACTTATGACAATATACCAATGTTTCGACTTACGGAATCCAACTCCAATGACCAAGACAAGTCATCTCCTGTTAAGGATGTAGACAACATAACAATCTTAACATTAATAAAGCGTCCAACTTTATTCTATCGATTGCAGACCTTATCATTTAGACTATCGCCTTTAGGATTCATGTCTTTCATATAATCTGTCTATCATATGTATGATCTTAAAGATTTAAACTGACAGTCTTAGACTTTTATTTGTTTATCATATATTCAATATAAATAAACATAAAGAGAATGACATTTGATATATAAAAACAAATAATAAACTCTTTATTGATTAAATATCTCTAAAAGCTATTACATCATTTAATCCATAGGGTACCAAGTCTAACGCGCCACCCTAAAGGCTCATTAGGATCATGGCTCTCTCAATTGTTCATGCAAGTCATGCTACTATCGCTCAATGTCGCATGCATCTTACGGTTAAGTTTCCAAGAAGCAATTCCTAAAAAATCTTCTTTTGGGATTTCAGTCTAGGTCTTAAAAACAATTAATTAGTGATCAAGTAATTAAAAGCATTAAGAACGGTAATATGAACAACAAGCATGGATAACAAACTCTTACAAAAAATTAATTCATAAATAAAAATAAACAAACACAATTCAAGAGTTCCAATATCTCAATTCACAAAAATAAAAGATGAGAAAATTAGAAAAAAAAACTTACATGGAGGTGTCATAATTCTTAAAGTTTGACTCTTTAATCTTCAATCTCTTTTTCTTGTTCTTCAAGTTGTCTTCTCTATTGAATTTATTGAAAATAAAATTCTAAACTTAAAATAAAAATAAAATTCTATTGCCTTTTTATTTCTCCCAAGGTCTTTAGTTTAGAGGATTCAGCCTACCCTAGACACTCTAACAAGGTATTATTTATGAGCTTTGAATTTGTTCGAAAGTTTTTGCTGTTAGCATGCGCCACAGCGCCGCAAAGTGGTGCCCAAGTGCTACGTGCACTGGAACTATGTGGGACAAAAACGCTGGTGCTTTGTTTTAAAGGCAATTGGCTTTCTCTTCTTTTTCAGCCAAGAAAGGAGAAAGCCAAATGAGCGTGTCTCGCAGTCGGCTCGCCATGTGTCGCGAACCGAGTGGGAATTTGATGATAAGAGACTGGTTTACCAACGTGGCACGTCTGCATTTGACAACAAACAGATGAAGGAAAATTGCGTTGCACGAGATCCGGTGCTGGGGGGAGGACCTGACGCAGCTGGGGCCACTGATTTTACGAGTCCGTTGCTGGAGTTGGACTGAACGCGCGCGGCAGATGACTCTGATGAGGAACGGTCCTGATCGCAAGTGGAAGGTGCTGAACATGGTGGACAGTTGGACCCATTTTGAATTTGAATTTTTTACTTTTTTTTAATCTTTTTAAGCACCAAAATTGTCAATTGCCTCTTACTGAGTCTTACACCTAATTAACCTACATAAATAAAAGAAAAGTAAATAAAATGAAATTAATAACAACTAAAAAAACTAAAATTAAATTAAGAACAACATAAATTAAAATAAATTAAAAATAAACTAAACTAAACTAAACTAAAAATCTCTAAAACTTGCATTTTAAATGTATAAAAAGTGTACAATAACTCTATTTTCATGAAGCTATCTAGTGGCTATGGAGGTTGAGTGGCAATGTTAAGGTTTTTTTAGATATGTTTTAGAATTAAATGTTGAGATTAAAAGTTCTATTAATCAATGGTTGAGATTTAATTTGAGTTATTTAATTCCCCACATTCAAGACTATGTGTGTAACTATAAGCCCATTTCCTAAGAACCATTGGATGACAATATGCTATTAATATTTTTATTCTCCACCGTATTTTTTCCTTTTTTCTCTCAATTTTTAAACCGTCCCCTAATCCCTCCCCATTTTGTGATAAGATTAGAAATAGTATAATGAAACGTCACATTTTCTCCTTTTGAACCAAAACGGATCTAAATAATACACATATTAGATTAATTATTTAATTTCAGGAATTTTAAATAATGTCCGATCAATCATATATTGTCATATCATTTAATGAATGAGCATGAAAATAACAAAAGAAAAATTTAAGAAATATGAAACCAAAGTCTCCAAGTTTTTTTTAAGGATAAATACCCGTTGTACACACCTCTAAGTTTTGACCCTTAGACCTCTTAATCTCTACCTCAATCACATAGGTATCTTAAAACTCAGTTTGCTTTTAGCTCATTTGGCTGTTGAAATACTACTAAAAAGCTTATCATACGTAACATCTATTAAAGGTAAAGTGGATATAGGTTGAAGATTTTTTTTCTTAAAAAAATGTTATATGTCATCATGCTGTAACTTTTAGAATGTGAAGATAGGAGTGCACAACGGGTGGCTAGAGCTATTATTGGGCAGTTTAGACGGTTTTAGTTCATGGCAGTTTAAGAAAAACCCAAACTATAATTGCCTTAAATTTATGCAATTTGGGCGGATTTTTTAGCAGGCAATTTGGACAGCATATTGGAAGGTTTAGTATTTGCCCTTATCTTTTTTATAGACTTTTGCTAATGTCTCAACATACTTGATGTAAGCAATAGAAAGAACTTAATATAATTATTGATAAATAAGCATTTATAAGTGCAATTTGAATTTTGAGATAAATATGTAAATACAAAATTAGAGTCCAATATATTCATAATTCAAAAGTCTAATCCCAAATATAATCCAACATCTAAATATAGAAAGCTTAATAAATAAAATAAACATCTATATTTTAAATTCCAATGTCTAAATTTTAAAATGCTCCTTTCAAAAAAAATTCAAAAAATTTCAAGCTCATAATGCTAGAAACTCAAAAGTCAAATATAAACCTGTTATTTATTTTATAAAATTTAAAAATTTATATCACACATATATAATATTTAAACGGGCGGGCCGATTTGAAATCACTGTCTCAAACTCCAATTTGCAACCGCCTAATATTAAGGATTCTAAAAAAGAAAGTCAGCACATAAAAAAGTTACAATTTAAAGGTATATATGTATACATACGGTTGAAAATAAAAGAAAAATTATCATGATTAGTTTTATTTTTGAAGTTAGTAGGGTGCATGCCATAAAATGAGAGAGGGATCGACTTATACCATAAGTAAAAGAAACTTTTGGTATTTTTGTCATGTGGTAGATCAAAACTTAAACCAAAAAGGCTAAAGTGCTCTCAAATACGTTTGGCATTTTCTGATATTCTTTTCTTTTATTCCTTCTCTCTTGTGCATCTCTGTTTGTCTCTCTCACATTCTCTCTCTTTTATCTCTTCCCAGCACCCTTTTCTTCTCAATGCCACCATGAATAGGTCGCAACCATCTTGCTACTCATTATGCAGTCATCATGCACCACTCCTCGTCGTGCAGTGCCATTCCTGTCGGCGGCACACCTCGCCGTGGATTGCAAGATCTCCCATGATTTATTGCGCCTTACTATATTTCCTTTGCTCGCAGGGAGATCACCCATTATGCAGTGATTTCCTTGCACGGTGCACTCCTTAGATCAACAATGAAGAGCTATCCAACCCATGCGAAAGGGTTGCTCTCTAATAGAAAGAATTTATTAGTTATTCCAACTTGTACATTTTGTTAGTTTTTGGGTGAATTTATTTTTATTTTATACTTTTTTACGTTTACTTTAGTTTAATAATATTTAGCTAATTGTGTCTTTTTGTGATATTTTATTTTATTTTGTTTTAGTTTATTTTATCCTTGTTTGTTTAGTTTTGTTTTTATTTATTTTCAACTTTATCTCTATTTTATTTAATTTTATTCTATTTTATTTTATTTTATTTGTTTGGTAGGATAAATTAAGTCTTTTGGAGCTTGAACTAAATCAATTTTGCACCCCCAGGTTAGTGATGCCTTGCGGCTACACGAAAGCACAGTGAGCACACGTAGCCGCGCCAAAATAACCTCGCGGCCACGCAAAAATAAGCATCAGATCTTTCAACATCTGAAGCGCGCGGCCATGCCTAATTGGTGCTCATGGCTATGTGTGTTACTTTCTTACCCCAGCTTGAGGTTCGCACAAACGCACGACCACATGCCCATTTCTCTGCCCCACGCGTGCCCCTTTTGGCCCATTATACATGCTGATTTTGAGTCTGATTTGACAAGAAAATTTCATAGAATTTTGGAGGCATATAAATACCCTTCTAGGGTTTTGTGCAAGGGATTTTTTGGACCAATTGGAAAAGGAAGAGTAGCCAATTTTGGGAGTTCAAAGGAGCAGAAGAAGAGGAGCTTGAAGATCACCTTGGTGCTCCACATTAGTTTATTTCTATTCTCTCTATTTTCCTTGAATTTTTTGTAAATTGCTATAAATTCTTTCTTCATGTTTTGGTTTGTGTTTTTAGTTTTGTTTGTGACTATGTATAACTAAACTTCTTAGTCTAGAAGACTATGGGCCCAATTTGATATTGTGTTTGGTTAATTGCCATAGATTAATGCAAATTAATTTCCATTTCTATTTATTTGTATTTCCTTGAGTTTAATGCTTCTAATTGATTGGCCACCAATTATTTGATTTTGCAATAAGGATTAGTACTAGGGAAAGAAAGGTTCTAATTTTACGGTTAGGAAATACAACCTAGAAAATTGTAGAGTAGGAGGTCTATGGTTTTCTTTGTGGCTAAGTATAGAACTTGGTCTTAGTGATTGATTTTAAATAGGAATATTGAAATTAATTAATTTGGGTAATTTTCAATTGAGTACTTGGGAGAGGAAAGTTTTGGATACATGAGAGTTCTATGCCAATAATTTGGAGAAATTAATTTGTCATTAGTCTAGGCAATTACCATTCGCAATAGAAACTTAGTGAAATAGCTCCTCTAGACTTGTTCTATCATCGTTTAATTAAGTTTACTTTCTTCGTTGTTTTTAGTTTCCATAATTCAATTTTAGTTTATTTTAATTTCTTGTTTTTAATTAAATTTTTCATTCGATTCAATATTGTCTAATAAAGTTAAGCGTGCCTAAATCATAATAGATAGTAAAATTTTAGTAATTCAATCCCTAAGGAAAACGAAACTCAACTCCCACTCTATTACTTATGAACGTGTTTACTTACACGCTAACCAAGTTTTTGACACCGTTACCGAGGATTGAAATTATTGTTTTTATTACTATTGTACCTTGAGTGCTTCAATTTTAATGTAGACTTTTATTTTGCATTCTTTTCGTTTAAATTTTGTTTTTGATAATATTTGTAGTTGTTGCGAATAGCTTAAAGCTTGGAAATATTACCACTTGAACCAAAAATTGAAAGAACTCTTCATGCATTGCGAAGAGAGGCAAGCTGGACCTCAAGCCATAGTGAAAGGCAACAACAACCCACAGCAGGCTTTGCGAGATTATTTCAAGCCTGTTGTCAAGGATAATTCTTTGGGAATTCAACGTCAAGTGGTTAATGCAAATAAGTTTGAGTTGGAGCCGACTCTCATTAATATGGTGTATTTTGACCTAAATATGCACCTTGCTATGTTTTTGGAGATTCGTGACACCATCAAACTCAACTATGTGGCTGATGTTATCCAATTGCACTTATTTCCTATCTCTCTTAGGGACAAGGCACGGTGTTGGCTACAAGGTTTGCCTCTTGGAAGTGTTGCCACTTTGGAGGATTTAGCTTAAAAGTTTCTCACCGAGTTCTTTCCTCCATTGAAGACATCCCAATTGCATAGTAAGATTGTGCAATTTTAGCAACTGGATTTCGAGCCTCTTTATGAATCTTGGGAGTGGTTCAAGGACCTCATTTAGAAGTGTCCTCAAAATGGATACCAAGATTAGTTCTAAATCCAATTGTTCCATAATGGACTGAATGGGAGAACAAGAATGAGTGGATACGGTGACTGGTACTGCCTTGTTGTCTAAAACTGTCGAGGAAGCTCAACTTCTTTTGGAGGAAATGACCTCCAATAGCTATCAATAGCCCAATGAGAGAAATACACTCAAGAAAGTTGCTAGTGTTCACGAGGTAGAGCCATGGGTGGCTATTTTAGCATAAATGGCGGCTTTGACCAATTAAATTTTGGCATTAACTACTAAGGAAGCTTCCTCAAGCAATGCCCATATAGCACTCTCCGGTGGCGAGGTTGATCAAGAACAATGCCCATATATTAATAACTAGAACTTCAACTATCATAGCAACAACTTGCCTACTCACTATCGTCTGAGAATATGCAATCATGAGAATTTTACACATGGGAATACTAGAAATGTCTTACAACCCCCCAAGATTTAATCAAAATGTGGTGGAAAGAAGCTAGCATTGGAAGACCTTGTAAGCACTTTCGTTGTAGAGACAAGGACAAGATTTGACAAAGATGAAGCAAGACTTGATCGAATTGAGACGCATTGGAATAACATGTGAGCAACGATGAAGACTTTTGAGATGCAAATTGGGAAACTTGCTACTTCTATCAAGGCTCAATCATCGGGGAAATTTCCAAATGACATGGAAACAAACCCCAAGGATCATTAAAAGGCAATCATCACTAGGAGCAGGATAATAGTTGAACCTCAAAAGCCTCATGAAGCTAAGGATAAAGAAGATAAAGTGGTATTTGTAACACCTTAGAAATTTACAGTGCATTATACATGCAATATTTAAGAGTTATTGCGAGCAATTTTATGTCACAAGGTTTTTCGTTAAATCCAAATTTTGTGACAAATATTCATAAAGTGAATATTTAAAGACATTAAGATGGAGGTTGAATGATGAATAAGTGAAAAGAAAGCTAGAAGTAAAATTGTCAAAGAATCTCATTGTAATAGATTCTATAACGAAAATGCAATATAAGAGTTATATTGAATAAAATAATACAGTATAGGAATTACACTGAATAAAAAATATGAATTATACTGAATAAAAAATATGAATAATCATGGAAGATTGTTGTAGCTAGTGGAAGGTTGTAGGATGGATATTAAATGTATAGGAAAACTTTTATGCCGTATAAGCTTAGACTACAAAAAGTCAAAAGAAAGTCAAACTTTTCTTCCTTAAAAGTGTTGAAAATTCCACACAATTCCAAGCTAAATTTGGATCCATTAAAGGGGTTGTTCTTGTCAAAATTTATTTATAATTTTGCCACTGGATTAGCCTATAAATACCCACCTATTTGAAAAACTTTGAAACTTTTTCTCTTCATCTCTTTCTCTCAAAACTACCTATTATAAACCCTAAAAATTTTAGAATTTTGTCAAGTTCCAACCATAAATCATCCATAGAAATAAGTTTCATCAATTTGGAGAAGGTCTCAAGAAGTTTTGAGGTAAAAACCTTAACTTACCTTGAGTCTATTTTATGTAATTTCAAGCTTTAAGTAAGTTTTTTATTGGTTTTGTTTTGAGTACCTCAACTTACCTTGAAAGCATTTTATGGAATTTGAAGCTTTAAGTATGGGTTTTTATTGGTTATGTTTTAAGTATAGTTAAACTGTATTGTGAACCTATTTTTCATGAGGAATAAGATGTTTTGATTAGTCATGCATACCAAGTCCTTTTACGAAAAGGACAACATTAAGTGTATTTGCATACCAAGTCCATAGGTACCGCATATAAATCCAAATGACCTACACATGCCCCAAGGATGGTCTTTACGCCTTGGGCTATGCCTTGAATAGGCTTGGCCAATAAGTTGACGGCTTTGATAGAGCCTCCTCCACCAGCTACCTTAAGGCTTAACCTTTGAGCTTCTTCAATAGAGATAAAGTTATGAGACGAACCTGTGTCGATCAAGGCCTTGGTGTCCTTCCCGTTGATGTTAGCACCCATGAATAGTAATCCCTTGGCTTGAGTCTTTGGAGTCCTCCAAATAACATTCAAGAGTTGCATGAAGCTGACATGAGCACTCTCTTTATTATCTTCTATCCCTTGTTCTTCAAAGGATGCAGTTATGGCATTAAGGGCCTTTCTCTTAGGACCATCACAAATCGAATGAGGCCTGTCACATAAGAAGCAATTGTTTTTGGGTCTAGAATTGTCTTGACCCTTGACCCTCCTTTTGCTTCCTCTTATCCTTCTGCTTGGATAAGGCATGGTCCTTGTCTCCCTCCTTGTGATAGTTCTTCGAATGGTCTCCCCCACCTTTGATATAGTGTATTTGCTTGTATTCCTTTATGAGAAATGTTTATAAGAAAAGTTATATGAAAAATGTTTTATATAAAACATTTTACGAAAGATATTTTATAAGAAAACTTTTTACAAAAGATGTTTAAGGAGAAAACATTTTTCGAATGATGTTTGATAAGGAAACGTTTTATGAAAATGTTTTGCAAAAAAGGTTTTATGAAAAGGTTCTACAAGAAACGTATTATAAAGGATGTTTTATAGAAATGTTTTACTATAAATGATTTGTAAGATATGTTTGAGCTTACTGAGCGAAAACTTATTAAAGTTTATTCATGCTATCACCACTGCAAATTGTTTGATAGAGAACTGTTTTTTAAAGCTATAGTGGACACTTATCAAACTATCATCTATGCAAGTGTCATCTATTCCACCCCTATAGAGGATGGTTCTTAACCATCTTCTATGGCCTCACTAAAAACTGTCCTCTAATCCTTACACCAAAGTTGACTTTTTGACCATGTTGAGGACTTTTTTTTTTTTTTACAATAGTCCTCTATTCACACCTTTTTCTTTTTTTAATGCTAAAATCTATTTACTTTTGTAGTAGTAAATATATACCTGCACGTTGATTTATAAATATCTTTATTTTATTTTATACCTAATAAAAGGCACAAAATCACAATTGTTTCATAAATCCAAAATAATAAAAACATAAAAACCACAAAGTCAAAATTCCCCTAATCAAATAATGAACTAGATATGTTCATTCAACTGAACAAAAATAATTTCAGGCCTATCTAATCATTGAAGTATATCTTCTTCACTTTTTTGCCTTATTCCATAACCTTGACAATAGTCATATCAAACTTTGCGCCAACGTAGCTCATTCATTTCACATTTCATCTATCTCTTGATTGGTATATTCTTTACTTCCACCAAACTACAAAACAAAAATAAAATAAAATAAGATGTTGGAGCTATAATAATGTGATCAAAGATAAAAGATTGAAATCATCATAAATACTTACATTTGTTAGGATTCTATTGAATTACTTATATTCAATAATATCGTACATGTACTTCATAACATAATAATCGTATTCTACATTTTTTGGTTGTTCTGGACCTTGTATAATTTTTTATTTTGCTTCATGCTGGCGAATAAATTTTATTCTTTTTTTATCGACTTAAAATTCATAAAAGCCCTGTATATGACGCACATAAATTGAAATATATTGAAGTTAATTGGATTAAAATAGATTAGCCTACAAAAAAGACTTGAGTTTAAAAACTTACATTTGTGTTGGGTTTTGTTGGATTTTGTGATTGAAATAAGCAGCAGAAAATCAAAATTAATTTCCACAAAACCCTCACAAGATCTATGCAATTCAATTAGATTAATAAGAATGTCATAGAATCTTACCAGGATGACAAAAGGGGCAAGATTGCTGGAAGAAAGAGAACGGGTTCACTCTGGTAACACCCTAACTCGAGCTTTTCATATTTGAGATCGGATTCAGATGTTGTTACTTAGAGCAACGCCCTCTACAAGTATCCACACTAACAGACTCTCTCAAAAACGAATTGGTGTGCCAGCACCCTCTCCTTGCGTTAAATGACTCTCTCTAATTTTTAAGGTTTTTTAATGTTTTTGCCTTTTAAAATAAGAGAACGCCCTTTCTCTTCTAATTCTGCTAGAAACCCTAAAACAGAGATATATATATATATATATATATATATTGACTTTGAGAAAGAGTCAGATTTTAACTAGGTAAACTGTAATTCAAATATGATTCATAGAATTTAGACAATGTCGATTTAATGAACCTAGACATATCTAGTACATCGAATCTGGACATTATCAGGTTCATTAAACCTAGGCACAGTAAACCCAAAATTTAGTTTTAGTCTGTTTTTAAGTTTGTGACCCTATAGGTTCACATAACATTGGTAGTAGGCTTAAAATTCTATTTCTGGCACACAAATCATAAGCGGCCTCTAGCAAGACATTATGATTACTCAAGTTATACGAATGTCAATAATCCGACATAACCTAATATACAATGAGTATTAAAGTCCTTTTGTCACTAGATACCTTTATTGAACATAAGGCATTGTTTATGTCATCCTTATACTATTCAATCATATTATTTCTCGATCTTAAGTAGATTGATATTAATAACCCTTATCAATACATTCTAGTATGGCCATACATTTTTCTTCGGTCTAACTTATCGAGGGGCCCATAAAAATCTTTCTCATAATAAATGAGAGACAAATTTCTTCTTAATCATTCACATTCCTCACATGATTCACTCTATATCCAACAACAATCCATTCCATCATCCTGTTAAAGATAATATTAGAATGTGTTAAAATATAGAACTTGTCATGTAGGAAACAATGGTGATTTCAAGTTAGAAAACTAGGATAATACTATTGTGATGAGAATCACTTATGACAATTATCCGTGCAGTATTCTCATAGCGAGTCAATCCAATGCATCATTTCTTAAATATGTATCTATAAGTTGACTTAGTATCTCATACACATGATTAGTAAAACATAATCATCAGTCAAACTTCATACTATTCTTCATTCATTATTATCCCAATAATAATGACCGACCAGGGATAATTTAGAATAGAATTCAATTTTCACCTAAGAGTTTTACTATCAAGTCACATACTTGATGACCTTAGGCAGAATTAACTATTCATGGAATTAGAATAAAAAACAACAATGAAAATGTCTCTTTATTAATAAAATACAAATGTAACAAAAATAAAATGTGGTCATTACATAATTGACCTAGGGTACATCACTAACAATTTGAACCACAGTATTAATGTCGCTCCTAACTTCATTTTGAACGGGTTCAATCCAACAAGCTTCATCCTTGCAAGGATCAATGACGACTTACATCCAATGCTCATTATGTATATAAAATATATATATATATATATATATATAGGTTTGATTATGACATTTTTAATTAAAAACAAAGATAAGCAGGGCAAAATCGTTACCCTTCATTGTAAGGTAGAAGATAAAGTTTTCTTTCTGAAGCATCCTTAATAACTTCCAATAGTATATTTGCTCTGTCTTTCTTTGTATCTCCCTTTTTATTGGTAATGTAGCTGAGACAGGAGGGGCATATAAAACCAAATTTAGTTTGAAGCTCCCTGCTTGAACATTTTTGGTAATAAGACCTGTATATACACATTTGTCAATGATTGCTAACTAAATATTTGTACATTCATTAAAAAAAAAAAAAAAAGAAACATAAACCCTAATTGAAGTAAGATGATTCAATATCATGTCAAAAAGGATGAGATATTTTGAAAATCATAAACTGTATATAATTCACTTGATGTATACTGAGATGCAACTTGCACTTATGTGCCTCCTCTTTTGTAAGATAAATATAATGTGCATGTCCAACAATATTTTTTGGCATCTCAATCTCAATAGTAGCTGCACCATCCATGCTATTTTCAGCATACCATGCAATTGGGTGCAAAATATCAGAATTGTAAACTTAGAATTCATGACAGCCATCTCCTTGACCTTTTTCTGTTTTGTTGGCTCTGGTTGTGGGCTTTGGCTAAGCATACTAGATGACTTTGTCCTATTTTCATTCCTTTGTGCCAGCATCTCCTTGGAAAAAATAGACAACTTAATATTAAATTGAAACAAATCAATATTTATCAAATATCCAAGCAAATCTTTGTGGAATATATACTTCATAAGTAAATTGTACCATGTCAAATCTAACTAAATGAGAAGGCCATGCAACATGTCCACCATATACTTCTATAATCGTTGTATCATCGTTAATTGCCTCCACACTAACTCTCAAGTTGTCATCTCCTAATCTTCTCCCATAGGGCAAAGAGTTAGCGCCGCATGACAAGCAAGCTTGCCCGTGAGCAACAATATTATCAAGACTTTCTGATGCTAGCCTATAAGGGGTGCCCTGCAAAATCATATAGGTAACTAATTAAGTATACAAAAAAAAAAGGTTCTTAAGACACCTTTCCGATTCCTTCAATTGCAGGATCACCTTGGGGTGCTATGCGCGTGTGTGAAGATGATTGGCGTCACTACCAGCTTCACCACTGCAGTTAGTTGCGGTTCTGAGATCTCTAGACTCTGATTTAAATGGTTACTTTGCAGCCGCTTATATCACTAAGAATCTAAGATCTCCCTATGTTTAAATTCCTAGAATCTTTATTATTATTATTATTATTATATTGTTTGGCTTGATACCATATACTTATGAGTTTATTATTTGTTGGAGAGCTTCCTCTGTTCTGCTAGAAACAGGGGTTGCCTACCAAGTAAAAAAACAAAAACTATAATGCCAAGATTTGGAGAAGTTCATTATGCAAGTCCTATAGTGTTTTATTTGACCTCTCATCCTTACTTGATATGCATCTTCATCTTATATATATATATATATATATATATATATATATATATAGGGAGACTTTTCCTTCGAAGAAAAGATAAGATTCTATTATCTCAACTCAGCATAAATGGACCGGAAAAGTAAATGACAACAAAAACCATTGGGCATTTTTTAAAAAATTCAGCAAAAAATAAAAACAAAAAAAAAAGAACCAAGAGTCCAATAAAACGACGGTGAAAAAGTAAAGCGACAAAATTTTTTTGCAAACATGAAAAAAAAAAAGACAAAAAAATAAAAACAATAATGAGAAAACTGGAGAAAAAAGGAATGACAACAATGAGACCAAAAACGAAATTAAGAAAGAAAATAAAGCAGCAAATGACAAACATGAAACGACTGTAAAGTAATGCGACAAAAGAATGCATGCATGAAAAATGACGAAAGATAAAAAAGTAAAACAACCGAATAGCCGACTGTAAAGTAACCCCTGTATTATGAACAGTATAAATCTTTCATACGTTACAGTAAAAAAAATTACTACAGTATAAAGCTCTCACATGTTACAATAAAAAAGGTTCCCACCACTAACCAAACACAACACTTAGTGCACCAAAGCGAAATTAAGAAAGAATAAAATTTTAATTTTAAAATTTTAAAAACCTTTAAATAAAAGAAGAAGAAGAAGAAGAAAAACATCTAGCATTCAGACCTTCACGTAGACACAAACCTCCACCTACTGGCAAACTGAAATCTTCAACTACTAGCCAGGCAGAAAAAAAAAATAATAATAAAGTTGATTACTTATGTATAAAACAATAAACAGAGAAAGGGAGATTTTTACCAGAAGGACAAAGAGACTAAGTTTGCATATGAGAAGGATTTGAGTTTGAATATGAGAAGGATTTAAAGTTATAGATTAAGTAGGATAAAAAATTGTGGTGAATAGAAAATAGATGTTTAAATAATGGGTGTGTCCATTATAATTCGTTTATATTAAACATGATCTAATGAAAAAAGCTCGTAAGATCTCGTTTATGCTAAACACGATCAAATGAAAAAAAAAAAAAGAACCTACAAGCTTTTATGTTTGTAAATTAATGGATTCAAATAGTTTATATTCATTTACATCAAACAATAAAAATCTGTGAGGTTTTCCTTAGTTTATAAAAACTATACAATTCATAGGTTTTTTTTTTTTTTTAACCAATGGGTTTAAATATTTTATATAATTTGTTTATATTGAACAATAAAAATTGAATGAAAAAATAAGAATTTATACGAAGAAATATACTACCTTTTTTTTTTAATAACGAGGCTCTTAAACATTAAAATTTATTTCTATTCTCTCTTGAAAAAATTAGGGTAAACATCTTTTAAGAAAAATAGGGAAATCATTTAATAAGGTGGGGTGTGATAAAAATTTTTTCAAGTAGTTTTGTCCTTAAAAATAATTTTATTAATGAGTAATATAATACTAAGAAATTTGAAAAAACAAAGGAGTGAAAAAACTAGAATGAAGAGTGTTAATAGACACATCCTTAAATAATATAAACCCATCCTCTATCGTCATTAAAAGATGATGGTTTTATAAACCCGTTCTCTTCTAATGACAATAAAGGATAGGTTTATAAAACCTCCCTCTAATATAAGAAATAGAGGACAGTTAGTTTTAAAACCGACCTCTATTGGCTCCTACTAGCTTCCCACCAATTTCCTCCCTTAATGGATGACGGATTTTCTTCAACCATCCTCTTTCAGGTGTCTTCTGTCCCCCATTTGTAGTAGTGCATAAAAGACAATGCAAAAGGACAATATCAATATTTCACGAGCTTAGCAAGGCATAGGAACAAATGCGATGGTTGGGTTATGGATACTGCTACAATTATTTTCTGTTATATTGATGAACTCTGTAATTATTAAGTATGAGTATATATTTTGAAATTATAATTCTATTAAAGTTTATATTGCAACAAAAGTTACAACATTTTTTAAGAAAAAAATTACTTTGCATTTTATTACTAGTAAGTAAGATTAAGAATAAGAAATGAAGTTCAAACAAGTTAAGTAACAGCTAGGGAAATTGGGTCGTCATAGTATTTTAGCAATCAAAGACGGCGTCTAAGTCAAACTCCATCTCTTTTCCTGATACCCCTCCAAACATAACCCCATTACTTCCATTTCCCTAAAGATTTTGAAAGATTTCTTTGATTCCCTCTCTTTTACGCATCTCTCTCCCCATCTCTCTCACGTTCTCTTTCTCTTGTTTCTCTTTCCATCACCCCTTCCTCTACAACGCTGACGTGAATAGGTCGCAACCATCTCTTTATTCATTGTGCAGTTGTCATGAATCACTCTTCGTCATGCAACGCCATTCGTGTCAACAAAACACCTCACCTCAGATTGCAAGATCTTTGATGATTTATTGCACCTTACCAAATCCCCTTTGCTCGTAGGGAGATCACCTCGAATTGCAAGATCTTCGCTGATCTTCGTCGAGGCTATTGCCTATGGCTTCCCACCCATTGTAGCCTTAACCCATCATCCTCCACCTCTGAATCACATCCCCTGTCTGTTGCCACCTACCCCATCGCGAACCTCGTCTATCACCCCCACCCAATTGCAAGCCCAACCATCGCGGCCCCTGCCCTTCACCCCCCACCTCTGAATTTGCAACACCCGTCGTCCCCCACCCAAATCGCCCTCCTACCTCGTCGGCCATCGTAACTCATCGCCCCCCTCCCCACATCCAGTTGTCCCTTTGACATAGTCACCCGCTTCCCATCGCGCCCGACCCCTAGCCTCCTCCTTTTTTTCATGCCCAACCCGCCTTCTTATCAAGCCCCGCCACCCCTATCAAGCCCCCTTCCCCATCCCCCAACTATGGAAAGAGAGAGAAAAGAAGAAAATGTTTTTTTTACATATTTATTTTTATTTTATGATTTTAAAAGTTTTAAATCTGATTTTTTCCTCAAACAATTAGTTTTTCATTTATTTTGTTTTATATTTTGTTACAATTTTTTAACCTTTTATTAAAAAATAAGGGGGAATGCTATATTTTTAGAACTAATTGTGAACTTTTTTAGACTATATGACTCTAATCTTTGTATTTTACCTTATTTTGGACATAATTATTATTTTTAAAGAAAAAAACAAAAAGAAACATTTTAGTAGATGAAGAATATTCATATCATTTTAACTATTACAAGTTTAAATATTTTAATAATATTACTATTAAAAAGGGACTTTTCAAGAGAAAAAAAAATGATATTATGTACCATTAGAGCGAAAATTCATAATTATAAGTGTGTTCAAATTGTTTATACTCATTTTTAATGTTAAGTAAGGGTTAAAATATTTTTTGATAGATAGAGGAATATTTTTGGCTTTTAAAATAAAATCAGCGGTCTACTTTCTCGGTCACTTTTACCCACAGTTTCATTTTAAATTCTCACATTTAAAAAATCCCACTTTGGTTGTAATAAGGGCACAATTTTACATAATTTTATATCAATCTTCTTTATATTTATTTTGTTAGTCTTTGAATTTTTAGTGTTTTATTGTGTTTTTGTATTTTATCGGTATTTTGTGACAATGGAATAAAAAGAAGGTTAAAAATGAGGATTTTAGCAGTTTAAGAATCAAATATACTTATTTGGAATTCAACGGAGGTCGTTGGATGAGATTTGGGTGCAAAGCAGATGAAAAACGATGAACTTGGGATATTGGTGTAGTTGTTACGATGCCTCAGCATTTGGTTATAGCACCCCAATTCCCCCGTTACGATGCCACCAAGCACATGAAGAAAATCTACAACTCCTCCAGCCTATGTGTGTGCTCAACGCAGCTCCGTTGCACACCCAGCATGCCTTAGTTGCAATGCACAACCTCGCAGTGCCCCATTGTGTGTCCACACATCCCACGTTACACCCCAGCACATTCCTTCGAGTTTTGACTCCGAATTTGGTTCAAATTGAGCCCTAGTTTCCCCTTTTTCATCTCTAGGTGCAAATCTATAAATACTCAACCTTAGAACACAAAAACACATTATCTTTTTATTTGTTTTCCTTAGTTTTTCTAGTCATCTTAGGAGATAAAGAAGAAGAAGAAGAAGAAAAAAAGGAGAGTTCCAGTGGATGCTATGGAGAACCGTTTGCGTAGAAGGATTTCCAACAACAGAACCATTCTTTTCCTTATTCTTTCTTTCTTTTCTTTTTCAATTTTGTTAATTTACTTATTTTTTGGTTGAAGATAATTTCAAAGCCCTAGTCTTAATTATATAATTGATTTCTAGAATTATTTTTTCAATTTTCCTATTGAGATTGTTTATGTTCTTCTATTATTATTGTTCATGATTATTTTTTTGTTTTGTTTGAGTAGTCAATTGAATAAAACTTGAATTTAATGTAATGCTAAATTAGAAATCTTGATCCGTAATTGTCTTGTTATTATAATCATTAGTAGCAAATTGTGATCAATAATTGTGGGAGGCTTTTGTGTGATTGCATGTAAAACATAACCTATGTTGAATAATATGAGCTTATGTGATTGTTATCTTAATGAACCTATTTTTCTTATTTTAATGCTTCCATTGAATTGAATCTAAAGAGCTTATTATAAGTTATTTGAGGGAAATGGATTTAGTAAAAAATTATTTTATTAAACGACAAAGTAAGGAAAAATTGGGGCAATAGAGCTTGTTGTTATTTAAGGTTGGTAGTTTCAATAGAAGATTAAAAATAATTCTATGATTAATTATATAGATATTGTTTAGTAGTGATGAATAATCCTTAGACTGGTTTTATTATTATTGTTTGTATTTATTTTATTTTCTTATGTTTTATTTAATTTAGTTATTTCAATAAATTCAAAAGCCCCCAATTTGGGTTTAGTATTAGTGTGTCTTTGGTTGTTTTTGTGTCAAAAACTAATTAATTAAACTCAATCCTCTGTGAGAACGACTCTTATTCCCTACTACACTCAATGACGATGACACTTTAAGGAAGGTTTTAATTTGATGTTTCCTCCAAGGCTTATTAGGTTCCTAATTTATTACTTTGTTTTTCTTTTGATCTCTTTATTAATTAGATGTTAAATATTTAATAAAAAACTTTGATAATAGTCGCATTTTGGTCCCTAATCTATTATTCTTTTATTTTTGCTTTCTTTGCTGGCAAGGTATTACTAGGGATTAAAATTGAAAAAAAAAAAAAACAAAAGTGAGAAATCAAATACAACGATTTGATGTATGTAACTAAAACCAAAACAATATATCATATTGTTAGTCAAGTGATTTTAGCTTGAGCTTTAGGAAGCAAAGTGAAACTTTTTAAACATTAGGGACTAAAATGGAACCATGAAGATTGTGGGATTGATCCAAAAAGAAATGATTGCATATATGAACTAATTGGAATTATTCAATGAAGTTAGATGAACAAACCTAAGCCGAATTTATATTGTAACTTTTACGAAGCCGTTGAATTAGATTTAGAGGGTGCTTGTGTCAATTCTAATCAATAATAACCTAATACAATGTAGCAATACAAATTTAGTAATAAAAACCACCGTAATAATATAGATTTTAATCAAAATTTTTTAGTTCAAACCAAGTTTCAAAACAATCTCTTAATTTAAACTAAACTACAATGACAACATGCTCGAGTTGACTAAAACTGATCTTTTGAACAATGTGATTTAACCCAAGCCCAAGACATCACTAGGTTTTCCGTCACTTTTCCAGGGGTCGATTTGAGAAATTACACTTCTGTTATAATGCTTTTCATTTTCATCAAATCTATGAGAAAGGCTTAAAACATGTCACTTTTATAATTGATTACAAATATTTTAGATTAGGGTTAGACAAATATATATTATCTAAAGGTATTTTAGCTTTTTTGGTTGGGAAAAATGATTTCAATCAAAAGAAGATAAAAAAAAAGTGATAAAAAAGAAGTGTTATACCACCTAAATTTACTCTTTGGAAAAGGAAAATGAACTAAGAATATGAAGTCAAAGAGAAGAAAATGAGAAGACGCCCTTTCTCTTGTCTTAGGCCGTTTGAAAAAACTGTTGGAACCAACAATTTTAGTTTTAGAACTGTAGCATGTGAGAGTTTTATACGGTGACAACTTTTTGTTTTTTATTATAGCATGTGAGGGCTTTACATATTCACAGTTCTAACTAATGATTCTAATTGTTTTTTCAGACAGCTTAAGAATGAGTAATTTAGGTGGTATACCATTTTTTTTACTACCCACTATTATGTTTTATTATTTTTTTTCTTTTCTTTGATCTATACTATTTTTCAAATTAAAAAGATCAAAATACCTTTAGATAGAACATATTGTCTAATCTTAAACCAAAATACTTAGAAATAATAGTGTTCTTATATTTATTAAATGTGATATTTCAAACTTTCTCATATAGAAGTAGTAAAATTGAAAAACAATACCAAAAAAAACAATATTTCTCAAATTAACTCAAGTGAAATCCTCTTTAATTGGGCCTACAACTTGGACTATCCATGGCCCATTACTACTAGAGGCCCGATGACAAGATACAACAGCCGCATCCAAGAGAATTAGAGAAGTTCGTGTGTGCATGCGGGAGATTTTTAAAAATAGCTTTTTGGAAGCGTTTTTTTTTTTTTTTTTTGCCAAAAAAAAGAGGACATTTACTCAATTAGAAATTTTTTTTTGCCCTTTCGTCAAATTCTCCAGTGCGGGAAGATTTTTAAAAATGACTTTTTGGAAAAGATTTTTTTGGTCAATGACCCTTTTTTGGGACAATTTTTGGCACCAAAAAACATGCTTTTTGGGCATAAAAACAGTTCCAGTTTTTTTTCACTCTGTTGAGGTTCTTCTCCTTGTTAAAAACTGGGACAGTTTAACTGTCTAGAAAAACGTGTTTTTTTTCTGCAAAAAAAAAAAGGACATTTACTCGATTCGAATTTTTTTTTTTGCCCTTTCGTCAAATTCTCCCGTGCGTGTACACAACGACTTTAATTTCGTTATCTGTTATATATATGCATATGTAATAATATCAACTCTTTTAAAACAAGAAAAAAAAAGAAATGGAGCGACAAAATATAAATGAGATTTTATTGTAATTCACAATGCACAAGGGGACCAAGAAACCTCTAGCCCCAAAGTCAACAACCAAGATCAAGAGAATGAGAATGGGCGATATCTGCAATGTTTTCATGCTTTGCTGCATGCCCTTTATTTTATGAAGAGAATTAAGTTTTCAGGTTGTCCACCATTTTCTTCAGAGCTTATTTCAGGATATTATACATAACATATATATATATATATATGTGTGTGTGTGTGTGTGTGTATACATTTATATATATAGCCTCAATACCTTGAATGAACCATTGGACCACTAGTCATGGCAGTCCTCTTTTTGAAGCAAGAAACTGTTTCTTTGTTTCCTTGTTTCTCTCTTTTATATTATCCTTGTCATTTGTTATATGAATTTTATGGTCATGCCTTGACACAAATGCATGCATCCTTACTGCCAGAGAACAAAAAGTGGTGCCAAATTGTGTTTTTTTTTTTTTTTTTTTCCTTCACCAAAGATCAAGTGGGTGAAATTCTTTTAAGATTCAAGCCAATTCACAGGTAGTTTGTTTCCTTTGGTTCAAACCTTTGGTTCAAAACTCTGGAAGAAAAAAAGAAGAATACATGTTAATAAATAGAAATGGTCTGTTTAGATCTTGATATTATTAAATATATAACTCTTTAGAAAATGTGGTGTTTAACTTTTTTATATCATGGTAGAGGTAAAAACTAAAAGTTGCACATTTTAACATTTAAACTTTATGCTCCAATCTGGCAAACGTCAAATTTCATTCACTGAATATCTGATTTGAAGTGTGTTTGGAAGGTGGTGAGAACCGGTGATGGGAACCACTTTTACTGTAGCATGTGAGAGCTTCACACTGTAGCAATTTTTTTTATTGTTACTTTAACGTGTGAGAACTTTACACTATTTATAACTGAGTTTGTGGTAAAAACTATGCCAAACAGAGGTTGGAAAACAAGGGTCAAGAGAGGAGGACTATGATCAACTGTAATTCACGAGAATGAATCCTTTTAGTAAATAGCCTGGCCCTTGTTTAATTTCCCACTTCCTTGAGAGAGAATTTTTTTTGAAATTTATTTTATTTCTTAACTACCAAGAATCTCTTAAAAATTAAAAAAAAAAATCCTACAGTTAAACTTCATATGTAGCGTAATGTTGCTGCAGATTATACTTTATACAGAATTATATAACTTGTGATTTCTTGTAAGCAAGCAAAATGTGACCTTACCATTTGGATGATGAAGGCAACAGCACATGTTGACTCAACTAATATCTTAAAAAAATAAAAAGAAAAAAAAAAAAAACCTGAAACGACTAATTATGTTGGCCCTAATTAATACTTAATGGTGTTTAAGAAAACTAGGGAGCTTTTAGACCAAAAAGCAGTAAAAAGCAATGCACTGGATACACAAACTCTAACGCTGATTGATTGATCAACCATAGGCAAAAGCAAAACAAACTTTTTTTTTTTTTTTTCCTTTTTTGGTTTCTGATTAAAAAAAGTTAAGCAAGTTTAATAGAGTTGGTTGTTGTTTTTCTCATCAATTGACTTATCTTCTTCCTCTCAAATTAGGCTCTTTAATCAAGCCTCTCTGTCTCCCAAACTCTAGCAAAGTGACTGACAGCAAATCAATTGACCACTTTTTAGTCCGACCAGGACAAGCACTTGCCTTTTGACTTTTACTACACAAAAAAATAAATTAATTATATCCGAATTTTATTTTTTTTTTAAGGAAAACGTGGATTTTTATTCCACAGCCAAGTCCGCAATCACAGTTCGCGATGTAAAATAAGAAACTTAGTCTATAGGAATAATATCTATACAACTCTTAAAAATAGAATTGCTAATAAGTAGGTAACCATATTCCCTTAATAGTTATATGATTATAAAACATACCACCAGAAACTAGAGATATCTGATGTATACAAAACCCTATTTTTTCTCTCTTTATTTCTTTTTCAAATTTTACATTTTTACACAATTACGTTAAACAAGCCTATTTAATTTTTCTCCTTTTCTTTTTATCCTTTTTTTTTAAAGAGGAAAATTCATTACAAATACGTCAAAAAAAGTACTAACCAAAACAGGTAATGAACGACCCAGTAATACAAGCGAAATACCTTTCGATTGAGATCGAATCTATCAATAGATTCTGGTGACGATCAAGGGGGCAACCGTATACCAGAGGCCCAATATTGGAAAAGCATCTTGGTATACCAATAACAAGCATAGGTTGAGCTCTTTTTTACTTTACTCTTATGATTGAATAGGGCTCTCAACCAATCGAAGGCTAAAATAATATGGCACTAGGGCCACCAACAAACTCTCTTATAGTTGTTGGATCTTTACGACCGATTGGGAGGCTCTTTTTATCCTTTTTTGATAACCCCATTTGCATGTTTATGATAAATCTAGTACCATTTAGCCGGTTTTACTTTCACTATGAGAAACTTTTTGAAAAATGAAAACAAAAGTTTAACATTTCACAAAATAGTGCATGGATTTGAAGATTCTTTCTTGTTATTGGTCTCTCTTTCAATTATATTTCATCCCCCACTTAAAAGTTAAAATAATAACGACATGGATAAGGTTGAAATAAAAGTTCACAAGGATGAGGACTCTGCCACATTTTAACCATCTACATAATTACTTAGCAAAAAAAAATCTTTTATTTTGTCATATACTGATTTCATATTGAAAAAAAAAAAAAAACCGTTTTAAATTATAATATTTGAATTTTGTAAATCTTCTCAGTCAATATGAATGTCAGATTTTTCCAGAAAAGCTTTCATTCAACATGGCCCATTTGTAAACAGGAAGTCACTATCAGTCCTCTATAGTTTCTTCATGACTGAATTGCAATTCTTGAAGTTTCCATCTTTGTACATATTTACAGACCACACATTACGAAAGCTACCAATTGGAATTTCCCGTTCTAATAAGCATAAAAGAAGAACAAGAAAAAAAAATCATCAAAAAAAAAAAAAGAAAAGTAAAACGATTGCATTTGTTGCTTGTTTCTCTTTGTCAGGACACTAATCATTTTTTTAAGAAACAAAAGCACGCAGGCTTGACAATGCAAAATGTTCATTGTTTCAGGTTTTTTGTTTTTTTGTTTTTTTTTTGGGTACATGTACTCAATTATCCAGTGTGCTTGTGCATGATAAAGAAATGATATTGTATAATGTAAAATGCAGCTCTTTCAATGCCCAGATTTAAACAATATGAAACCAAAATAACAAAAATAACAAACAACTGACTAGTCATGATCAGAACTAAATCAACCCTTCTTCCTATTCATTGATTTTATCAAAATAAACATTATAACAAATTAACAAAGATTGAAAAAAAAAAGATGGGGAAATCTTGCTTTGCTCCCATCAAAAGAAAGAAAAAAAAAAGGGGGGGGAGGGGGCATTACAATATTACCAATATTTATGTGACTGATGGATAAATAAATAAAAATTTAACCTCCAAACATCCTCTTCTCCTTGTCCAAGGATTCAAAGAAAGTGGCGACTGCTTTCATGGCTTTGAGCTGGGACTGCAACGCCATTATGTATCCAGCAGTTTCCTCAAAAAGCTTGTCTACACCAAGGGATTCTCCTCCGGGGACTATCCTCTGCAATGCCTTAATCTTTCTCTCCACTTCTTCTTTCTCATCTGCATCAACTACGCTACAACTATTTCTACCATTAACATCCTCTTCTTGTTTTTCTCCTTTTTCTTTTGCTTCATCTTCGACGACATTAATGTTGTTGTTAACGCTCTTCGTCTTCTTGATCCTTGTTTGCTGAGCCTTGATTGATCTCTTGTTGAAAGCTGAAATATTGCTGTTATTATTGATGGGCAGTTTCTTTTTGTCTTTCCTCCGGATTAATGCGGCGGTGGTGCTTTCCTTAGCCATGCCCTCCATGGAAGAAAAACCAAAACAGAAAAAGGGGCGCTGTATTTAGAGGGATTTGACGAGAATAAGTGTAAGGATGAAGGGAATGGAATGAGAAGAAGAAGAGTAAGGAGGGTTTGGGAATGAATGGGGTGTTTGTGTGTGCGTTAAATTATTGTGAAGAGAAAGAGAGAGGGTCTAGAAATGTCAAATGCCAACGAAGCTGGACCCACTGGTTTTCGGCTTCCCAAGCCCCTGACCTTGGGCCAATTTGGGTTGGAGTGTGGGGTTTGAACGTCACGCGCCTGCTTCAAGGGAGTGGTGTTTGGACCGTACGATTGTATGTTCACCATGGCCTAAAGCTATTTATGTGAAAAAGATTAATTTTATTTTTGGCCTACTAACTATTTAATTTGTTCTATTATAACTCTAAAGTTTAAAATGTGATAAATTATACCGTTCAAACCTTAAAATATGACATTTGACACTTTTGAACTATGTAATTTTTTTTATTTTGTCTATAAACTTTAAAAATTGATAAATTACACCTTAAATTTTATAACTCGTCCTATTTTAACCTTTTCTTATTAAACCCTTTAAGCATAGACGTATTGAGGCACATGACTCCCATCTAATTGTTTAATAAAGAACATTTTAGGCAAATTCTATTTATAAAATGAATGGTCGCTTTAATCTTTATCCCTTTGTATTGAAACTCTAAAATCACAATTTCTGGATTGCTACTTAATGTGTTTGGGCATGAATTTGATTATAAACACAGTGCATGTTTCTGTTAGAGGGGCCATAAATATTTGCTACATCAGTTATATATTTCAATTGTCAAATTAAATTATGAACTGTAAATTCGGTTTGTTCTAATTTAATCTAATTTTTCATATGTTCATTTTACCTCTTGGAGTGTTTAATATGATCTTGCCCATATATATATATATATATATTAGTTTTTATATTACGGGAAATTGGTTCATATGTCCAAATTGTGATTTTTTTTCTTGATTTGTTTGTTACATAGTTTTCATTTAATTCACAAGGATACAAACCCAGCATAAGACGTTCACTATAAAAAATAAATAAAAAAAGAATTTGTAACCTTACTATAATACATGCTCATTTAAGTATGGCATTTGGTTAAAAAAATTATAGAAAATTAGTAAAATTTATATAATGGAGAGAAAAAATTTATAGATTTTGCCGCCAAAATATATGTTAAAAATAGATATAGAGCTAAAATATCAAAATGGTCAGTCTTAACTTGTCAATATTTAATGAATATAGTAACTTAAGGGCCAAAACAGAACAAGTTGTATAGTTAGGAGGCGTTGTCACATTTTAAAATTTAGGTGGTCAAAGTGAAACAAGTTGCATAATTCAAGGGTGTTAGATGTTATGCTACATTTTAAAGTTTATGGATCAAAATAAAACAACTGAATAGTTTAAGAGTGTGAGTTGTTACGTTTTAAAGTTTAAAAGCTAAAATATGACAAGTTGCATAGTTTGAAGTCAAAAGTGAAATTAACCCAAATAAAAATAAGCTATTTTTTTTTTTAAGTAACATGTTAATTCCACAAATGGTACCCGAGATTTGTCCTTAGTCCCGCTTTGGCCCCTAAGTCTTATTTTGGTCCCTAATATAATACTTTGAGACTTTAATGTCGGTAAGAGCAAAGTGAGACTCTTTAAATATTGGAGACTATATTGGAATTGGGGGTAACTTGAAGGACCAATTATAGGATTAATCCAAATACAAAAGAGTGATTTATTGCTAGGGACTGTGCAATAGTTTTTAGGAGAAGGTAGGGAAAGACGATCAATGATAACTATTACAATGATTAGTTTGCCTGTTCAAACTGCCAGTTCAAGTTTAAAATATTATCCTAATCCAAATTCTCTAAAAAATGTAACAAAACCGATTCGAACCAGTGAACCAAATATCACATATCTATCTAGGCATGATTAAAGTTGCACCCACATGTTATAAAATATCAATATTGAACCATGTTAACTTGCTTCAAACGATGAAACAAGTTCCCTTACCCCTATCAAGGGCAAATGAACATCAAGCCAGGTAAGCTGAATCTAGTGTCAAGCGCTTCTCATGAGATCCGTACTTAAAACCTCCCAGCTACCAAACTACTTGGAAACGAATAACAAGCTGGACACCAATGGGCTAGTAGGCTACCATTTTGGTGGTCTATCTTTGTAGCAAAGGAAGGAATTCAGGCCTAAGAAGCTTTAATTCTTGATGCTATTCGTAACATTATTTTTTAAGCTCACAATGACAATATTTGTTGCATTCTTTGTTGTGGAAATGTTGTACTCCACTATTTAGCTAATTTCATTAATTTCTTAATTTTACTAGGTTTTCTTAGTTTTGCAGTGCCTGGGTCATTTTGATAAATACTACTTCCGTGATACTACTTTTGATTTTTACCATTTATGTGAAAAAAATTAAAACATATTACTTTTAAAAAATAGAAAGAGAGAGAGGTGAGAGAAAGAGGCACGGAGAGAGAGATAAGAGCATGAAACATGGAGTTAGGGAAGAGAGAGAGGAAGAGCTAAGGGCAAAGATTTTTTGTAGAGGCAATTTGAACATTTTGTATGTCAAGAATGGTATGAATCAAATATTTGAAAAAAAAAATAATACAAAATATTAATGGTATTAAAAAAGTGATATAAGACCTAATTTCTAAGACTTATTTTTCGAGCTAGCTTTTAAATGTAGTTCCCCTTTTTTCTTTTGGAAGAAAAACCATCTTTGTCAGTTTAATAAAAAAATATATTTCATGGTGATTTATTGAGCTATGTAATTCAAGACATTCTTCTAGAATTATAAATTTGTTTTTTGTGCTTGTCACATAGAAATTATAGCTTATTTAATTATAGTTGAAAAGGCCAATTAAGTAAATACAAGGAAACTTTGGCCAAAAAAAATTGAGTAATTACATGGGACCACTTTTGTGACTCACTCACGCAACGAATTCAATCCTAATAAATGCTAATATATATTTTAGAACTGACCACGTATTTGTGTAATGAATATAACGCTTATAATTTTATTTTTTTTTCTCTATTCATTTTTATTGCCACCGATCAGTGTAATGATACACTTGTACGATTTCTTTCAGAACAAGTAGCGAAAAACCTTTAATCAAAGAAGTGAAAAATTAACCCTCATAAAAGAGCAAGGGGGGAAAGCATCCCCCACGCGCAGCTGGATCCGAGCGTGATTTAAAAGGAATTAGATTTTTCATTGAATCACCTGCGGATAGGTTCTTAAGAGGGTGAAGAAATGGGCCCACAAGTACAAAGAGAAGGGGGAGAGAGAGCATTTGTAATCACATGATTTTCTTGAACTAAACACCACCCATGTGCCTCCCCACAAAGGCCACCCCTCCATCTCCTTCCTATAGCCTTGGTAGGTCGCCACGTGTCTCTATTGGCCCCACCTAGAGCCCCACAAAATGGCCTTTCAATAACTTCCACTTTCCTTTTTTTTTTTTTCAAACAATTCCTCTTATTCGCGGCTAATTACAATTTTC
The DNA here is from genome assembly GCA_025403435.1 of Artocarpus heterophyllus. Lineage (NCBI taxonomy): Eukaryota > Viridiplantae > Streptophyta > Magnoliopsida > Rosales > Moraceae > Artocarpus > Artocarpus heterophyllus. Next base: position 26,173,463 of record CM046348.1, on the reverse strand, counting down.
CCCGTATAAAAAAAAAAAAATAGGATTATTCTCATATACATGTCATTATCACTTTATTTTCTAACTTCAAGAGCTCTTTCGTTTCCCATTAAATTTTAAATTAGCCTCATTTAATCCTATTTGTTTGAATTCTGGATTGCTACATAATGTGTTTGGTCATGAATTTGGTTATAAATATAGTGCATGTTTCTATTAGAGCAGCGATATAAATTTGCTACATTAATTATATATTTCAAGTGTCAAATTAAATTATGAACTGTACATTTGGTTTGTTTTAATATAATCTAAATTTTCATAAGTTCATTTTACTTCTTTGTGTGTTTAATATGATCTTGCTCATATTATATATATATATATATATATATATATCCATGTATGTGTATATTTTAATTCCTATTTTACAGAAAAATCGGTTCTTATGTCCAGATTGTGATTTGTTCTTGATTTGTTTATTATATAGTTTTCATTTAATTCACGAGAATACAAACACAGCAAAAACACGTTCACTAAAAAAAAAAAAAAAAAGAATTTGCAACCCTACTATAATACGTGCTCATTTAAGAATGAAACTTGGTAAAAAAAAATTATAAAAAATTAGTAAAATTTCTATAATAGATAAACAAAATTTATGGATTTTGCCTCCAAAATATATGTTGAAAATAGATATAGAGCTAAAATGTGAACATGGTCATTAATCTTAACTTGTCAATATTTAACGAATTTAATATGGGAAGAGAGAGGAAGAGAGCTAAGTGTTGAGATTTTTTGTAGAGATAATTTAGATATATTGTATGTCAAGAGTGGTATAAACAAAAGGTTTCAAAAAAGTGATATAAAATATTAGTGGCATTAAAGAAGTGATATGAAACTTAATTTCCCTTATAAAGACTTAATTTTCAAGTTAGCTTTTAAAGGGAAAATTTTAGATTATACTCTGTGTTACATTGAAATATGCGTTTGGTACTCTCAATTTTGGAATGTTTTATGTTAATACCTCGATCTTTTAAAAAATCATTTTTTAGTATCTCAGAGCCCTTTTTTGGGATATGAAAAGACAGAATTACCCTTCTTATTTTGGCCAAAATGTTGGGTAAAAAACCCAAAAATTGAGAAAAGAAAAAAAAAAGATCTAAATCTTTTGTTCTAATTCTTTTGTCTCTCATTTTCCTCCATTTGAATCTAGATCTGGATCTCTTTGTTGATCTGAATCTAGATCTCTCTTCTGTGAAAGTGTGGCCTTTTCCTCCATTTCAGAGCTCCCAAGCGCACCAATTCCTTGGAGTCATGTCTCTCTCCTTCCTCCTCTAAAAAAAACCAAAAAAGAAAAAAAAAAGAAAACGTGAAGAAAACTCGTCGTCGTCAGAGTTCATGGAAGTAAACTCCCAACTAGCTTTCATAAAAGGAAAACTCATCATCATCAGTCTGCTTTCATGATGGAGAGGCGCTAGGCTAGGATGGCATGCGACTGGTCTGAGTTCATGATGGGGCTAAGCCTATCTGCGAGAGCTGCGTTGTCGTGTGGAGAAATAGAGCCCAACAACGTTATCAAGCCCCAACTACCTCGGCCCTGATCGAAACCTCATCGTCCTTGATGACATGATAAAGCCTGGCGAGGACGGTGTTGACATCGCGTTAAGTCCAGAGCTTCCCATTGGTGAGGCTAGGGCTTTAGCACCACTTGACGACAGAACAACATCGGAGAGCTTGTCGATCTAATGTTTTGGAAGGGCTTTGAGTTGGGAGGCTTCGACGGGTGGAGAAGAAGGAGAAGAGGAAAGAAGAATTTGTGGTTGTATGGATTCTTGGCAATTTGCAGTTTGCTTTGATTGGGGAGGCTTCGATTTGCTCTGAATGGGGAGGATTTAATTTGCTCTGATTATGATTTCCATGTTTGAAAAGAAGAGGATAAGCAAGAGGGCTGGGCTAGAGCATGGTGAGGTAATGACAAGGGTGGTTTTTTTTAGATCGAGATGGAAAAGATTCGAAGGATTGGGGTTTTTGATTTTTTTGTTCAGTTTTTTTTTTTTTTCATTCAACTATAAAAAGGTAATTTTATCTTTTTATGTTCTAAAAAAAAGGCTCCAATGTACTAAAAAAAATTTCTAAAAGATCAAGGTATCGACATAAAATATTCCAAAATTAAGAGTACCAAACGCATATTTTGGTATAACACATAGTACTAATCTGAAACTTTTCCACTTTTAAATGTCATTCTGTTTTTTTTTTTTTTTGGAAGAAAAACTATCTTTGTGAGTTTAAATGAAAATATATATATATATATATATATATTATGGTGATTTATTGAGCTATGTAATTCGTGACATTCTTCTAAAATTATAAATTTGATTTTTGTGCTTGTAAATTATAGCTTTCATAATTATAGTTGAAAAGGCCAATTAAGTAAATACAAGGAAACTTTGGCCAAAAAAAATTGAGTAATTACATGGACCACTTTTGTGACTCACTTAAGTAATAAATTCAATCCTAATAAATGCAAAAGGTAAGCTGAAGTGAATATATACTTTAAAACTTACCACGTACATGTGTAGTGAATATAACGTTTTTTTTTTTTTTGGTCTATTCATTTTTATTGCCACCTATCAGTGTAATTTTACGTTTGTACGAATTTTTTTTACAAGAAGTAGTGAGAAACCCTTTAACCAAAGAAGTGAAAAATTGACCTTCATAAAAGAGCAAAGTGGGAAAGAATCCCCCACGTGCAGGTGGATCCGAGTGTGATTTAAAAAGAATTAGATTTTACATTGAATCACCGGTGGATTGGTTGTTAAGAGAGTGAAGAAATGGGCCCACAAGTGCAAAGAGAAGGGGGAGAGAGAGCACATGTGATCACATGATGTTCTTGAACCAAACACCACCCATGTGCCTCCCCACAAAGGCCACCCTCCCATCTCCTTCCTATGATCTACATCACTAGCCTTGGCAGGTCGCCACGTGTCACCCCTATTGGCCCCACCTAGAGCCCCACAAAATGGCCTTTCAAAAACTCTGACTTTCCCTTTTTTTTTTTTCAACCAATTCCTCTTATTCACGACAAATTACAATTTTCCCGGTATAAAAAAACAATGAGGATTATTCTCATATACATGTCATTATCACTTTATTTTCTAACTCATTAAATTTTGAATTAGTCTCATGTAATTCCATTTTTTTGAATTCTGTTAAAAAAATATCGAAAAAAGAGGACTTATTCTTAGTACCTAACTTATTTTGTTAGTATTTATATTGAAAACAAATTAAAAAGGACCAAATAACCTCACTCAACACCCTATTTTCATGTCAATTTTAACAAAGTTTACTAGAATAGGTTTAATGGGACTATTTTTGAACTTAGAATGCAAAGTGAAACTTTTAAAATTCATAAGGGCAACATGAGAATGTCTCTAAAGTTTGAGACCATAAGTGAGATTGATCCAATACTGATAGCTCTTTCTAGTAGAACAAAAGTACATTTCCTACATAAACCCCTATTTAATATGGCAAATAGTGTATATAATATTTTAAATAGCATCATCCATTAGTAACATCAAATAACATATCAAATACACCATTTTTGTACTTTTATATCATTTACATTTGCATTGAAGATGATTTAACGAAATTATGAGCATTTACATTAAAATTTTTTAATATAAAATAGAAAAGAGTATACTTAGAATTTTCTATCATTAAGTGGGATATAAGTATAATTTTTTTTTATTGAAAGAATAATCGTAATTTTCATAACTAAATAAAGATACAAGAAATTTTATCAAAGTTTTTCATTTAATAATCTTAGTAAATGCACATGCCCTATTAAAATGAATATGAATCAACCATTTATTAAGAATATAACAGGTGAGAGAGTTTATTAATAACTATTCTCTCATACACTGAATTTATATTTAGCATCAAGAACATGTTGTAATGACTTTCTTCATTTATGATTGGTTAAAACTCAGGGACGAGGATAATTCGTAAGCAATTACATACCTAGCGAGTTGGTAACCTAATGGCATTCGACGTATTCTTAGGTTTGGTACACCTTGAGGTGTATCAATGATAAATTTTGATATTAGAGTGCAGAAGATACTTTGCAATGCCGTATATTTTTTTTTTTATGCGAAATTTATCATCAAGTTTAATATATGATAAATTTGACATTTCATTCTTATTGGTTAATACATTAACTTCTTCTTTTAATCTTTACAATATTATCACTTTCAAGGCCTTTTTAATATTAAAAGTTTGCTTTTATTACTTTCAAAGCTTAATAATTATGATAAAAGGTAGATACATAGCACTACAAATAACATTATGTATCGGTATGCAATAAAAAATAACACATCAAATGTGCTCTTTTCACGCTTTTTGATGGAAAATATAGAAATGACATTAGTATTCACATTGAAGATGATCCTACACTATCTTCAATGCAAATGTTAATGTCGATGTTATATTTACTAGCAAAAAGTGTATAAATATTATTTTTGATGTGATATTTTATTTTGTACTCTAATTCATTATGCTATTTGATATGTCATATTTACCTTTTGTCATAATTATTAAACTTAAAACTTATAAAAGTAAACTATAATATTAAAATAATTAAAAAGTGATAATGTTGTAATTATTGAAGCAAAAAATCTATCTATAAACCAATAGGAATCAAATATCAAATTTGTTATAGGCTAAACTTTATAGCAAACTTGCCACTAAGTTTAATATATAGCAAATTTAGCATTAAAAATGACATTGAATTAGAGAGTGTTTTGTTACACTCAAATATCAAATTTACCATTGGCACATCAATTTAATATTGTAATGAAAATGCTCTAAAATGAGAGATTTCACGTATAAGCCCTGTGTGAAGTGGTAATACTACTTTTAAGTTACCAGATTCAAAGATTTATCATTCCTTTGATCAATGGAGGGAGATGGAGTTGAATGGGGCGCCCTCCGGTCGATTTTGAAATTTAATTTTTTATCCACAAAAGTTTTTTCAAAAATTTTAAATATGTTCCTAATTTGTTAAAAAAATTGTAACTATAACCTCATTGAATAATTAAAAGATATTGTCACGCCTTTATTTTACAAAAAAAAAATTATAATTGTACCCTATTCAATAATGAAAATATAAAACCATGTCCATTTAATAAAATATTGTCCATTTTTTTTACAGTGTCTCGGCAGAAAAAAGTTTCTGGCAGCATGTGAAGAACCCTTTAATCACGCTCAGAAAAAGATAGTTACAACTAATTGCTCCTCCCCCACATTTTTTGAAAGAAGAAAAGAACATGCCACGTTAAGTTTTGCCTCATCTCATTTGACTCTCTCAAGATATGGATTATGGATTCTATACATAATACAAGAAACAATAATTTAACAAAAAAAAGATGGTGGGGGAGGAGGAGAAGAAGGGTGGTGGTGTTTCCAAGAAGGAGACCAGCGGGTGGTTTGGTCATTGGGATTGTGTGAGAGATCTGGTTTGTTGGGCATTTGGGGCTCCCTTTGATCAGAGCCGCCCTAGAACCTTTTGTTTCTGTCACATTCACACGCTACAACTCTCTTCCTATTTTATTCCCACCTACATCAACATTTTTCTTGGATCAAATCCCACGCACCTTCTTTGGTTGTCAGATTTCATTTTTTTTTTTCTTTTCCTTATTTCTCCTACCTGTCCGTACCCATGTGAGGTACAAAAACTAGTAGATAAGGTTACTGATTGACCTAGTTTAGTTCAACTAAATCTCATTTAACACCCTCTTTTTTCCCCAGAAAAGGGAACTAAACTCCGTTTGATGCCTATATTTTTACTTACTATATGTGTGTGTGTATATATATATATATATATCTTGTGTAAGCTTTGGTATTTGAAAAATTTCATGTTTGGCTCACATAGATAGAAACAAAATTGGACATGATTGTTTTGGCCCTTCTCAACTAAATCTATCTATCTATCTATATCTATATACATATATATATATATATATATCTCTTGTGTAAGCTTTGGTATTTGAAAAATTTCATGTTTGGCTCACATAGATAGAAACAAAATTGGGCATGATTGTTTTGGCCCTTCTCAACTAAATCTATCTTTCTATCTATATCCATATACATACATATATATATATATATATCTTGGGTAAGCTTTGGTATTTGAAAAATTTCATGTTTGGCTCACATAGATAGAAACAAAATTGGGCATGATTGTTTTGGCCCTTCTCAACTAAATCTATATATATATATATAATTATATGTGTATATATATATATAGATTTAGTGAAGACAAGAAATGAGTGACAAGAGGCCAATGAATTAAATGCCTCATTTTGAATGTTAACACTTAAGAGCTGCATTGTATCATGGATACTTGGATCTTTATTGCGATTAAAGTCCGTGAGGATTATTTGGCACAAAATAATTAATGCTGGCATGTAAAAACTAAAGACAATAAAGACATCACCACATAAAACAATCGGTTTCTCTACCTAATCCTGCATTGTATTAGCATTTTTTTAATGTCCCATGTCTATATTCAAAGACAAGAATCTGTCACGTGTTTCAAAAATGTTCAATATATATATTTTTTTATCAGACAAAATCTACCCGAGTTTTTCTACTCATTTAAAATCAAACCCTAATTTATATTTAGTCAAGATCAAGCAAAACCAAAGCGAGTAGAACTAATATGAACCTTGCCTTCTTTTGAGCTTCTCAGAAAGAGAATACCCTTCCTCTTGATTCTTGCCAGAACCATGTGAAAAGACTTTTTGGCCTTGTATAAAAGAAAAAATTGTTTAATTTAAAATACAACAATTTTGTCAAGTATGGCAACCATAATAATTTTTTAAAATTTTCAAATGACGGAAGCCATGGAACATAGGAAGTTTTTGTTATTGTTTCTTAATATTTAGCTGTTTTTTTTTTTTCAAACAAGAGAAAAAGTCACTTATTTAGATTAGACATAGAAGGAAGTGAAGTGGGAAGTGAATATAAGAAACAAAGTTTTGAACTGAAGTGGGACGGAAAGTTAATTCATAGTTACAGAACTACAGACGATAACGGCCATGCTGTTAATAAAATTTGGAAGATAAATATACTTTTTTAATGAATTGTTTGATGTTTCGGTTGGAATCAACACAGTGTAAAGCTTTTAGTACTTATAGTAAAAAAAATAGTTATTACAGTATAAAAATCTTACATGTTATAATTTTTAAACCAAGATATTCAGTCTCAACCGTTCTCCCATACACCCTGTAAATCAATTTCATTATGAAATACCCCACAATGTCATCCATCGGTAATGGTCAAACAAAGTGACTAGTGATTTCCTAGTCCTTCCAAGCCAATATGGTTGTTGGTAAAAACAAGTGACCACAAATCTTGGATGGCCTATGATAAGTTGATCACCCAAAGGGAAAGGGAGGGGCAAAGTAGGGCCGGTTTGATGGGCATTCATTGGGGGCAAAGCATAAGAGTGTGGAAAAGGGACCCATTTTTGGGATGGATGGACAGAAAAAAAAGGAAAAAAAAAAAGGAGGGAAGAAGGTGTATTGAATAATGATGGGGGAGGACACATGCATGGCATGGAATTATGTGCACCCATAATTGTAATCACAAAGATAGGAAATGGTGCATGTGTTTGCATATGTGCTTGAGTCAGACCTTGTTGCACGGCGCTCTCTTGTTGGATGTCCTTTGCCATATGCCAACTCATTGCTTCCAAAATCCTCTCTGTTTCCCAACTTGTTTTTAACTGTTTCTCAAACTTACAGGGTATTTGGAAGAGTGGTGGAAACCAATGGTGGGAACCACTTTTACTGTAGCATATGAGAGTTTTATACTGTAACATATTTTTTTATTGTTACTGTAGCATATGAGAGCTTTATATTGTTCATAACAAGATTGTGGTGGGAACTAAGTGGTTCCCACCACTCCCAAATACCCCCTAGGCTCTTAAGTGCTACCAAGGTAGACTTCTTTTTCCCTCTAAGATCCTTTTTTTCTGTTTTCACCTATATTTTCTTCACCCAATTATAGTCGTATTTTCCACCGAAAATCTTTTTTTGTCATTAGTTGTTTTTTTTTTTTGGGTTAAAGGAAGATCTTTTGTTTTAAAAATTAATATTTCTTTTTGATATTTTAGAATATGATAGCCATAAAAAAATACATAAATAAACAATTGTTGTATAAAAACATTATACAAATTGCATAAAAATCTTAATGCCAAAGGAAAAGTCCTATAATATTTAAACTTGGTTGAAACTTTGTAGTGATTCAAGCAATATTGGTGTGAATAAAAATATACTATCTAGCTAATAAATATTGATAAAATGAAGTATATACACACACATATGTAGATATATATATATATAATAACCGTCGGCATCTATAAATTTTTTCAATATTTTCAATACTTATGCAATATTCTTAAAAATCTATGAAAAAAGGTACTCTATCTCATCAAATTTGATATTTCTACTTATTCTATAAAAGAAGTAATATATGATCTCATCGAAATCAATTTGGGGAAGCGATTCTTATTGCTACACATCTTATAAATCAGATGCCTAACAATGTTTTGAACTTTAAAACACCTGTTGATGCGTTTTTATAAATTTTACCCAACAAATAGGCTATCTTCTTCTTTACTCTTAAAGATATTTGGTTGTACCACATTTGTTCACATTCACAATCAAAATCGTGGAAAACCTGAGCCCCGAGCCACAAAATGTGTGTTTGTTGGCTATGCTCCTAATCAAAAGGAGTATAAATGCTTTGATCCTATTTCCAAAAAAATGTTTGTTACCATGGATGTTACGTTTTTTAAATCATTCATATTTCACGCCTCATCTTCAAGGGGAAACCAAATTGAAGATTCAATGTCTCATGATGATGATGTTTTTCAAACTAGAAGATACTCAAATAATTCTCCTCCCATCTTGACCATTCTACCTGCAAATTCAGATGTCTTTATACCGGATGGAAGTAGACCGGGTGTTTTAGATACTAAGAATGCATGTTCTCTTACTGTACCATCTCATGATGACTGACTCCACGATTTTTAACAAGTGAGCTTACGAGGTCGAAACCATTTGACATTGTCTATTCGAGACAGAAGGCAACTCAAAAGAATGGACCTTCCACTTCTTGCACTGCCTAGAATCCATGATTCCCCTAGGTAATGTTCTTACCGAGTCTCCACAAAATGCTCAACCTACTTCATCTTCAAATTTTGAGTCTCCTAGTCCAGTAACTAAGCCAAGTACTAATTTTGAGTCGAATAATTCCAACCTTCCTATCACACACTGAAAGGGTGTGCGGTCCTGTATCCAACATTCCTTTTCCTATTATGTGTCTTATAAAAACCTTTCACCTGTATCCAACATTCCTTTTCCTATTATGTGTCTTATAAAAACCTTTCACCTCTCTTTCATGCTTGTACCTCACAGTTGTCTTGTATGGAGATTCCTAATAGCGTGCATGATGTATTGATATTTGCCAAAAATATTTCTAAATTTTGTTCATAGACAAAAATTTCACCGATATTAATGATATTTCACCAAAATTTTGAAAATTTTAAAGTCTCTAAATATCTTTTAGGTGTAAAAATATATCTATCAAAATTTTAGATTTGATAAATGTTAAAAGAAATTTTTCTACCCAAAAAGATTTTTGGGCACCTTATAACTTAAAAATTTCGATGGAAAATTGCAGAGAAATTTTTCCACCTGAAATTTTTGTACATGGTTAAATGGGGCATAGTTTCTCCACTTATTTAGAACTTATTCAAGAAATTACACCTTTTCTGCACTTATTAGAATTTATTCGAGAAATTGCGGTGAGTCGTCCTTCAAACAAGTGTTCCTATTTTTACTAGATTAAAAAATGTGCTTTTTTTTTTCAACTTAATTTCCTAAGTCGATATTGGTTTCTGGTGTAATCGTTCATTTACGTCTGCTTTATCAAATTTTTACCACGTAAATTATTAGACATAAATATATTTTTTAAGAAAAATAATATCTTGGGACGTAAGCACTCAATTTAACAAAACCAAGCCCGGAAGCTTCGAGGTTGAAACTAACCTATTTAGAGAAAGGCCAGAGGAAAGATCTGACTCAAAAGAATGTAAAAACTTGCGTTTTCCCCTCTTTTATTCTTTTTTTTTTTTTTTCTTTTTGTCTTTTCTTTTTGTGTTGTTTTTTTTTTTTTTTTGTTTTTTTGTTTTTTGTTTTTTGTTTTTTGTTTTTTTTTGTTTTTGTTTTTTTTTTCCCTATGAAAGCAAGATACTCGCAGTTCCTTTAAAAACGTGTTCTAAAAAGGGAGGTTCAAATATAATCGGACATCCACGTAGAGAAGACCTAAGTTACGTGATCCTCGTCTACACAAAAATCTCTGGCACTTCATTAACAGCACTTCGATGACCAAGTTCTCATGGGCAAACATATTTTATGGATGAAGGGGATTCCAACAGTGAAAGTGGGTCTTACGGTGGAGCCACTTTCTCAATTATTTCTTCTATGGCTGCACTACCATATGTAAACAAATATATGTATACGTACATGTACCTATATATATAGCGAGAGAAGACCTTTTATAAATTTGAACGTATAATTTCATGGAAATATAGTATCTCGTGACAGAAATGCACCATATCTAACATGTGACAAGAGAGCTGGCTCTTTAAAAGGCCTCTGTATAACCTCCTCCATTAGCCAAAAATGCCCGTCATCCATTTTGTCTTAATACATTCTTGTCATACCAAATGGAACAGTTCCAACCTTCCGGTGGGCAGTCCTGGCTGCAGCAGTGGCAGCAGCGGCAGCACTAATCCCTCCATATGGTGCCTTTCCCTGCAATAAGTTCACGTCCATAGCAGGGATTTGGTCGTTATGTTGCACCTTAGTGACTCCGGCCCGTGTCATAAAAAATGGGTTGGTGTCAATGTTGATGGCAATATCCGGTGCTAATTTGGCCGCCATGCCGCATTGAGCGGCTTGTTTGGTCTGTGATGGCATGTCCCTGGTGGCTTCTACTGTAGACCTTTCTTGGTTTCCTACAACAGGTTTGCGATAGCAGTAAGCACCTGGAGGAACAGCTTGAGAGGGAAGGACTACAGTTCCATTTAATGTTCTTGGATCATAGGCATCTTTGATGAGGTTCCCATTCTCGTATGGTACGACAGGCCCGACAATTCTTCCTGGTTTGGCTGAACACCCAACAAAATTTCAGTAAAACATTCGAGCATGACACATAAAGGGATGCTAGTAAAATATATATATATATATATATATATATATACACACATTAAAATTAAAATTAAAAGTAAAAATTGCGACTGAAGAGTACCCAGGGGAATTCTTTGAGGTGCCTGCATGCTCCTTGCCATATTCAGCTGAACTGCTTCCGTGTCTTTTGAAGTCTTGTATGCGTCTTCTGCGTTTTGTCGATCTCTATACAATGCATAGTTATGCTGCTCTTTGGCAGGAACGGTGTTTGAGTGTACAACCGTAGACCTGTGAGTGCATTACATGATAAAATTTAGTGATCGTTAATTCAGGTAATACTACACAAAGCAAATATGATGTTGAAGAATTGCCCATTACAGATCTAAGAAAATTGTACTTTCACTAATCTGCATATGCTGCAAAACCCTCATCGACATCAAACCAAGGGAACCCGATGAAAAACTGTATTTTACCTAGGAAGAGAGACGTGTTTTCTTTCAAGTGGAATAACTGGACCGCTTTTACCACCATTTTCCTCGAGATGTGCAAACTGCTTTCTGAATTGATCGACAGCACTGTATATCAATATGTAACAAAAGTCAGGGAACAGGTAGAAGTAGAGAAAATATTTATTCAGCCACATAGTAGAAGTTTCAACCAATGACGACACACACCTTGGATAGAGAAAATTAGTCCTCTCAGTTCCGTTCATGTAATCTTTCAGCAACTGAGGATGATACTCTAATATTTCTCGAAAGATAAGCTCCCGTATGTCCTCTTTTGTGACCCTTCGCCTCTCAAATTCAAACTCCATCTTTGTAATTGGCTGGCAAGAAGGTTCCCGCTCTACTTTTGCCAGCCCCCTAAAATAAGGATCAGCCAAAGCCTGATAGAATACCAAAATACATACACATTCAATACATCAAACTTTGAAGGGAAAAAGATTAGGAAAAAAGAAAAAAAAAAAAAAAAAAAAAAAAAACAAAACAAAAGTAAAAAAGAATGAAGCAGAGGAGGGTCAATGATCTGCATTGCCATGCAATGTAGGGCATAACATTGTGAATGAAAGATGGAAAATATGATAATAAAACCATGCAAACCTCTTCAGCAGTTGGTCGGTCCTTTGGATCAAAGGCAAGTAGCCGTTCCAACAGTCGTAATGCTAAAGGATCTGCATTGGGAAATTTCTGTGCAAATGGAACAGGCTGCTTTTTTCTCATGGTAGTTAAGTATCTCCTCGCTTTTTCATTTCGGACCTGTTTGTGACATTTCAGTTGATTTGATAAGCATATTTGAAGAGCACAAATGCAAAACGCTTCCAGATCTCAGGAAAAGCAAAAATTTTCTAACCCGAGATATGGTATCTAATGACGGCGTCCCAAGCAGATCTGTCATCAAATCCAACTGGTGCACCACATTTTTACCAGGGAAAAGAGGCTTCCCAGTTAATACCTCAGCAAAAATGCAGCCTATACTCCATATGTCAATTGCAGGCGTGTACTACATTCACATATTTTTACCATGTAATAAGCCAAAAGAACAAAGTTCAAATGCTGATTGAACTACAACAGAAAAGAACTTAATTGGACAACGGTTTTTTTTTTCCCTTTTTAAGTTACTTTTTTTAGTTTTTATTGGAAAGAACGTAAACCATTTTATGAAAGGACAAACCAAAACCAAAGAATAGGAAGGACAAGAACTCCTACCAATCAAATGAGAGGAAGAAAGCCTAAAGCAATAGAATTAAATGAAATGAACATTAAAAGTGTATAACTGCAAAGACGTCCTACCAACCATGACAAAGACATAAGAGCTAAGGCTACACAACCATGGTATCTATGATAATTTTTCTCTTTTAATATGATAGAGTTAAAGGATTCATAGTTTCTCCGGTTTGTTCTGACATCTTAACATATATTTGCACCGTAAAAGCTAAGCTAAACTTCATTAATTTTCATAGACATGGTAAAAGGCAAAGCTTAAATCCACAAATCCCTTTTGCATATGTCAAAGTGAAATTATCTAGGCAGAAAAACCATCTACAGTGGCCTAGAGCCCATGCATATTCAGACTATCCCCTAAACTTTAGAAGTTCAAAACATCCATGCAAATCTAATTCTATACCTTTGAGAAAAAGGACCCGCAAAGCTCTGGAGCTCTATACCATCTTGTCGCAACATAGTCCTGTCAGTGTGTGTGTGTGTGTGTGTGAGAGAGAGAGAGAGAGAGAGAATTAGCTCTATATTTAAATAGACACAATTATGGAAATGCACTAGCGTATGATGAGAATGTACTTCTACGATTGTAAACAAGAATTCAAAAAAAAAAAAAAGGGCTTCTTCGGAATTAAAGCAACATACCGTCCAAAATATTGTAGTAGGTGTATCACTGAATGCAACTCTCGCTAGCCCAAAATCACAGATTTTAAGCTTACAATTTGCATTTGCCAATATATTCTTTGGTTTTAAATCTCGATGATATACATTTGCTGCAGCCGGGTAATTTATGGTTAGACATGTTCTAGATTCAGTGACGACATAATGCAAAGAAATTTGACAATCAAGGCTATAATCAAAAAATAAAGGTAGACAAAGCAAGCCAATATTTAATCACATTATATAATGTAGCTTCCACCTTACTGGATAAACCGCGTAATCATTGTCCTTCACATTTGAAAGAGAAAAATCACAATTCACGCGTAAACAAACAAACACTTGATGATAACAAGTACCTGTGTGAATGTACTTCAACGCCCGAAGTAGCTGATAAAGAAAAAACTGGTAGTGCTCTCGTGTCAAGTCATCGTTCGCCTTGATGACTTGATGAAGATCTGACTCCATGAGCTCAAAAACAACATAAATATCTTTAAAGTCTCTTCTTGAAGGAGGCAACATAATGTGTTTAATTTCAACAATGTCCGGATGTCTAAGAAGTCTGAGCAGCTTTATCTCCCGAAGAATTCGAGCAGCATCAGAAATATGTTCGAAAATATCATGTATTTTCTTTATTGCAACCTTTTCACCAGTATGAGTGTCCATTGCCGAGCAAACAACACCATAGCTTCCTTTCCCAATAACTTCTTGAATTTTATAGCGATTGGCATCACCATATTCAGAGAAGAAATCCACCTCTGCTGTATTCTGCAGCATTGAAACCCTAAGCTCATCAAAATCACAAAACTCATGCACCAATTTGACAAGCTGCAAGAAGACTAAACCCCACCAGAAAGGGGTGCTATACTGGATATAAAAAAGTATCCCAAAAGGAAAATTAAGAAATGAACAATGAATACAATTCTCTGAACATCCTGTATGAAAATGCTGAAGTGGAGAATGTAGTCCTAAACATGGGAACTAAATATGATAATTGCAAGGTAGTGATATTTCATTAGTATACTTTGTCCATATTAAATACCAGATTACCTTTAACAATAGCTAACGATTATAGACACATAAGGCGATCTTTTAATCAATCAACAAATTTTGCTACAACAATATGCCATACAAATTTATTATGACTCTACATTCTCTACTCAAAACCAGGTAAACTTTCACCACACCGTCCATGGAATCCTTTCACTCAATTTACATCACATTTCTTCAGTGACCATGACTAATTTAAAACTGAAAATGAAAATAAAAACGCTTTTAACATCAGAAATGCTTAACTTGAAATTCCAAAGCCCAGAGGGGAAAAAAGGAAATTCGGAAACCATCTGATTGCTCAAATTCTCAGCTTTTAGAAACTATACCAGCAAGCTATATAGCACGCTGAAAATGGTGAAAAACATCAAGCACAAGGATGAAGATTGATTGATTATGACAGCTCCTGGACGACAAGGTACAATCTAAGGAAACAAAAATAAGAGAAAATTGTGCAGAAAAACAAACCATGTTTAAAGCTCTTAACAGGTTCGACTTTAGAAGATGGAATCTCGTGCAATGAGAGAGAGAGAGAGAGAGCAGCATCTAATGAGGCGGAAGAGAAGCATAAAGAATTAAATTAAAGGGACAAGCGTCCGGAATACGAATGGAAAACTACTGCTTTTTTCAAAAGAATATAGCCCATAAAGACAACAGCCAAAGATAAAATAATCCATATGATTAATTCTCAGCTAAGATGACTCGATAATCACTAAATCCCAAAAAGCTTTACTCCATTTCTCGATTCACCGAAAAGAAAAAAAAAAAAAAGGAGAAAAATTTAAACTTTTTCGCAAGCAAACTCGATACTTTAGCTACCCAAAAAAAAAAAAAAAGGCCTTGAGGTTTGCAAACATTCAGTTAATTATGCAATTTTTCACATTAACACCCAAAACCCAATTACGAATCCCATCAGAAACGGCAAGGAAAATCAGGGAAATGAAGAGAAAATCACCTTCTTGCGGTGATCTTGCTGCATTTTTGCGCCGAATCCAGACCCTCCAAATCTCCAGAAGAAAATCTTCACGCCAAAAATAGAAACCTCCTATATCTCTGAGATTAAACACGAACACGCCGAAAAAAGAGAGAGAAAATAAATTCAAAATAAAAAAAAAAACCTCAGGCCTCCGAAATCTCAGACAAAATTACCCACATTTTCCCCACCTACCCCTGCTCCGGATCACAAACGAGCAATCCCACCTTATTCTCCTTCCCAAATCCTTCACACAACAACATAGATTCCACCAAACCAAATCCCTCATGCACTTCTTCGATTCCAATTCCGATTTCAATTCCAATTCCACTTCCAATTCCAATTCCGATTCCGATTCCCGAACCTGGCGAAGCGAAACACCACCACCACCACGACGATTCGCGACGGAGCCACCAAGCACCACCATAAAAATGAAAAAAGTCACCTAAATTCCTCTATGAAAAGGCCTTGGCATTTTCCGATTCGGATCCGAATCGCTCGAGCTTTAAATTTTGTTGGATGAAAAACACAAACAGCTACGGAGTTAGGAAGGAGAACACAAGAGATCTGTTTAACACCGACAAATAGCCCTCAAGCTAAAGCAAAATTTGAGGAGAGGAGAGAGGGAGAGTTGTGAGGCATAAATCTAGGTGGTGGTGGGGCCCGCCTGTACAGTGTCGTGATCGTATAGATACGGATAAAGGTTGGGGATACGAAAGTGGCGTAGAGATGTAATTTCTGGAGTCGGACAGGGGTAGTTTCGGGAGATTGGGCCGTTGTGCTGTCCCTGGTGAGGTTGGTAGCTGAGGCAGACACGTGTTTGTCAGAGAGAGCAAGTTGGATATGGTGGACAAGTCATCCAGACTCGTGTGCTAATCTACGGGACAAGTCATCCACATGGACGTCCCTGATGACACGTGGTCAGCCGATTTGGAAACGAATATAGTTATCAGGATGATATGTTATGATGATCATCGTCATCATCTCATCGCGACCGTACGATTCGGTGGCTAAATCCAACGTTACCGTATTTTTAAAAAATTCTCCCCTCAAACGATAGAAGTGCTGTGATTGATCACAAATTGATTAATGGTCATGAATGTTTGTTAAACGTAAAATTTTAGTCAACCCTTAAAAAAAATTGTTTTTTTAAATTGTACCAAATGTCAGATTTTTAAAAATCACTGGTAAATTATGTCAGAGGTTTTAAAAAAGATGAAATAAATAGCATAATTGAACAAATAAATTTTTTAAAACAACCGTAATCTCAAAAATGGCTGCACATCAAATCTGACCCTCTCTTCACCGGTTTCTCCACCACATTTACAGCTCTCTCTTTTTCTCTCTCTCCTCTCACTTTCTATCTCCACCATAGTTCACGAATCTCTCTTTCTCTCCCTCTCTCCTCAAGTTTCCTCTCTCTTCTCCTCTATAGTCGATAGATGCCGCCGCCATCGTTTGCGACTCGACGCCGTCGCACAACTCCACCATCCTTCGCTTGGAAGAGATTGCCGTCCACGCCGCCACTGCTATCACCAGTCGCAAAGCCAAATCTAGAGATTGCGACCATCGGAGTCTGTGAAGATGACTCCTGTGCAAAGTTTCGACCTCCTCGCCGGTGACCTCCAACCTCTGACCTTTTCTGCGAAGCTCCAACCTCCTCGACGGCGACCTCCTGTGCAAAGATATGGTATGCCAGCTCGGCATGAATCTTCCTCTCTCTGAGTTTATTCATCACCCTCTCCAGCGCGGATCTATCTCTCTCACTTGTTTCTTTGTTCCTCTCTCCTGTGCCGATCTTGATTGACACGACGACCTTGGCGGCTCAACGGCGAGTCAACGTTGGCAACTTTACGACGCTGCACATCAAGAGGGATGCCCGAGGGGTGGCATAGATGAGCTTCCTCCTCCAGCTCAATGCGGATCGTGCAGCGGCGGAAGTTTGGCGTGGAGGTACAGGGAGATCAGTTCCTTGGAGTACAGAATTCTATAACAATAAGTTAATAGTTGAGATGAACCAAAGTGTTGTTAGAACTTGGAAAGTAAATGATTTCCCTTCACTTCATTGCTTAGAGACTTGAGGTATCACTACGATTTCTTTGGCATGAGTTCGGTTTCGTATTGTCGTTGTTCTTTGTCCACGTTCATTGTTAAGAGGCTTCAGTTATCAATACGATTTCTTTGGCAGGAATTTAAATTTCACTTCATTTTCTGTGGTTGTTCCATGTCTTATTTATGGCTTTTTAAAGTTATTGTCGTATTTATGGGTGTTCGTTTTGTCAAAACATATTGTCATCTTTAATCTGTTTGGCTTGATAATTCTTCAGATTTATCAAATGCATATATTTTTTGAGTTAAAAATAGAATTAATCGAGAAATACGATTTTTTTCAGCCGCCATTGACGTTATTGGTGTTGGTAATGACCAATGACTTTGTGCGGTAAATATGTGAAAATACAACGTTGACTTAGAAATATACTATTGTTTGAGAAATATTATATTTATCGGTTGTCGATGATCCCACGAAGTCTATGATAAATTATTTGTATTTACACAAAAATATAGTATTTTCATGTTAATATTGTATTTTTCAGTGTGAGTGGTCTGGCGAAGTCACCGACAAATCTTTACATTCACATATAAATATAGTATTTTCATGTTAATATTATATTTTCCACCCGCTATAGTCCGACAAAGTCGCTAATGAATTTTTGTATTTATATGGTAATACAGTATTACTAGGTTAATATTATATTTTCCAGTCGTCGACGGTTCGGCAAAGTCATCGGTGAATTTTTATATTTACACTGTAAACACAGTATTACGCAATTAATAATGTATTACCCGGTCATTGGAGGTCCGGTGAAATCGCGGTATTTTCTAGTAAATATTATCTTTCCTAGGTATTGATAGTATGCGCGAGGTCGCTGGTGAATTTTTGTATTTACACGATAATATATTATTTTCAAGTGAAATATTATATTTTCAAGCTGCCGTAGGTCCGGCAAAATCACTAGTAAATTTTTGTATTTACACAGAAATACAATATTTCAATTAAAATATTGTATTTCCTGGTCGCCAGTGATCTGGTGAAATCGTCAGTAAATTTTTGTATTTAAACGACCGATGGCAATATCAGCGAGAGAGGAGGGTGAAAGATACAGAGGATAAAGAGGTGAGGTATTTTGGGGTTTTAGTTCTCAATTGCTCATGAGATATTACTCAATTTCTCATGATATGATATGTATTACACATTTTGAAACTAAATGACCTTATATAGAAAGGTTAACTTAAATATACTATTTTGCTTTTATCTTTTTTTTTAATTTCTTTAATTTCTTTCAATTTGAGTAAGTAAATTAACATATTCCTTTTTTTTCTTTAATTAATGAAAATCAGTATACGCTTCTAATTCAAAACAAATCACTATACTAGATATTCTTTACCGTATAAATTGCAAAAATAAACGACATGAACTTTTTTATATACGTACTTTGGACGACATTAGCCTTTTACTCTTTTATTTTTGGATCCTTTTCAACTAAATCATATTCCAAATGACCACTTTTGGTGATAGTACTTTTAGAATATTCTATTTTTACAATGCATTTCTTTTTTTTTTTTTTTTTGAAGAAATTGATCCGACCTTAATCTTAAAAGTTGGTGTAGTAATTTTTTTTTAGTAGTATAGCGTTATTACCATTTAGGCTCACAGAGTCAAAAAAGATTAACGCTTTTAAATCTTGATTTAGTCATGGTTGTGTAATTTTTGCTAAGAAAAACAATGAACATATAGTGTAAATTACTAGCAATGCTATTTAAAGAAGATTACAGATTTATAATTGATACTCGAATTAGATTTTCAATAGAGAAACACTAACAACTTTTCAACACATTATTTAAAAGAACAAACTTTTCAACACATTAAAGAGGGGTCGTCTTTGCCAATCAATCAACCTATTCCACATTATATGTACATAAATCAATTAAAGACTCTGTAACACCCAACAATTCAATGTATATATAAATTTATATACCCCACGCAAACATTTTATATTTGGCTATGTGGTCCTAAATTTTGATCTTAAATACGTAACATCAATATTATATGCCACCAGACTCTTCATTAAGGAAAAAAAAAATATGTCAACAGAAAAAAAAATATGTTCACTCTTTTTCTTTTTTATTATTTGTTGCGCTATTTTGGTACCATCATAATTTATGCTTAATAGATTCAACCAAAAAGGCAAAATATCAAACCATTGCTTAATTAATATCTCTTAGAAAATTTATCTTGATTTTTGGAATGAAAATTAAGAATAATGGCCCTTTAAGAAATAATATTTGATAACTAAGAATGAGAAACTTTAGTTAACAATCTTAATGGAAGGCGGCAGCATATACATGTGTAAAACACTCGTTTTTTTTTTTTTTAGTTAATGAAAGTACTATTATATGGGTTCCCAAAATCTATAATAATGCCTAGAAAAATGGTACAAAAACCTTGCTTGGTCTGTTCGGTACTTGAAAGCAAGCCCCACACCGTCCCAACACCGACATTTTGTCCAACCTGAATTGACTTTTGGCGCGAAAAATAAATTAGACATCTCCTCCTTCCGAGAACAAACAAACAAACAAACAGAAAAGAAAAAAAAAATACGTTTTTGTCTCTATATTGATAATCACTTAGTTAGTACTAGCTTCTTCTTTTTTAATTTCGATTTAAATATTTAGCATGACTTTATAGCATCAAGAATGATGGTTATTGTGACACCCGTTATTCTCCTAACGGGTATTAAGGTAATTAAATTAATTTTTAGTGTATAAAAAAATTGCTTCATTTAAATTTATTTTACAATATTTATTTTTATCTATTTTTAAATTTTCTAAAATTCTCCTATATTTATTTAGTATGTTTACTAAAAAGCCTTAGAACTTCTAATAAATCTTAAAAATGTCATATTGGCATTATGTACGTTAAAGTCTCTAGATGAGATATAAGGATATCTTTTCCAACTACTCTTGACCCTCATTTTCTTTATTTCCTCCGTGACATGCTTCAACATGTCTCTTCCATAATTGCTTCTATCACTTCTCTTCAAAGACTTCATCTTTTCTTCCTTTCTCTTCCACGGTTCCCACACTCTTCTTCTCATTTCTTTACTGAAGCAAAATACTTAGAGAACTTCTTCAAGGCAGCCATAAAAATCAGCCACCATCACCTCCATTTGAGCAAAAATTTCAGCCATACCAAAGTCAAGGAACCTGTTTTGAAGCTCTTTCAAGCTTTAAACTAACCATAATCCGAGGTTAGAATCTTATGAATAAATTTAGTTTTTCATTTATAAATTTTCTTTTATACTGAAGGATTATTAAAATTTGCGTTCTTAAACCTAAGTATATGTTTGTTGCTATTTTGGAGCATATGTATAAAGTCTAAGTGTATATGCCCTAGACATAAAATTTATATTGTTAAACTTTGTAATACCTCTATGGGCAGTGGCTATTTCTTGAAATTCTGGGATTAAATTAAAATGAATTTTATGAATTGGTTTGCATATTTGAAAAGTAGCATCCTAAGCTTTCTAACGAGCTATCATAAATCTAAATCAGAGTTGTATTTTATTTTCTAAGAATTATTCAATTTTCAGATTGGAAACTAGTAAACCTGACAGTTTGTTATGGTATACCAGCTGCTAACCTGAACCAAGAACCCGTCTTTGCTCACCACCTAATTTTTTAATGTCTTGCAACCTTTCCAATATTATCCTAAGTGATTGATGAATCTTATTAGGGACTAAAACATATAGATTACTTGTTCACATTTTATATTGTGTTAAGACAAAAATTGTTTACTGTGGTATTCAAAAGAGATTTACATAAAAGCTTTAATGGCATACTAGTAAGATAGGTTTACACTATGATTTATTTATGAATGTAGTTGTATGTTGTGCTTTAGTTTTAATTGTCCTTATGCACGCCTTAGGATCAATGGAGTATGGAGCTAACGTTAATTGATTCCAGGATTAAAAGATTGTTGATAAGCTTGAAAGGTAGGGATTCTATTACTCATCTTTTGTGAGGTTTTTATAGAATTAAAATTTATTGTTTTGCCGCAATATATATATATATATCTATGTTGAACTGATATTATATGAGTATCACATATAAAACTATGACATGGACTCGTCTTGTATTGTACGGCGAGGAACATAATGAATTGACACATGTTATAAATTGAGAAGCATGGTTAGGAAAACTGACTCTATTAATAATGATTTAATATAGAGAAATTGTGAGACATGAAGAGGGCGGCAGTTATGTCCTTGGGCATGAATACCTTAAAAGGTAAAATAGGGGGAAGGTGATGACGCTTCCTTGGGTTGAAAGTCCCAGAACACACTGTACAGGAATCGACTTGGTGAGGACTCGGGGCTTGATGTCCCCTCACCGGAACACCCTTGGAATTTTTAGAGGGTGATCAAGCACGTCATTTTGGGTTTCGATGAGTTGAGTGATACTCTATTGAACGTGGGTACCTAAGAATAATGATGAACTATAATATTTGTATATATATATGTATGAAACTCGGTAATGATTAACTATGGTATCCACAGAATATGATTATAATAAATCTCATAATCTGGATAATGATAATTATTAACTAACCATGCAGGTTTTAATGTGGTAATGATAAAAACCTAAAGGTGAGTAATGGTTTTCTCTACTGAGCATAGTGTCGCTCATTCCCTTATATTTTTATCTTTTCAGGACTCACTAAGTGTGAGGTGGCTACGAGAAAAATAGTTGAGGAAATGACGTAGCAATATTACATTGGGACTGCTTCAATTGTTGAGAATGTTCTTCATGATAATGTAAGCATTAATTGTTACTTTCTATGACTGTATTACAATGCATTGAGGGTTAAAATGATAATGACGACAGTTTATAATATTAAATTTAAGGTGCTACATTAAACTGTGGATTATTTGTCGATTATATTTTTATTTTTGATATTGAGAGTTTTTATTTAAGCCCCGGGCAACTTTATTTTTAAGGTTTTACTTTTATTTTTGATTTTTATTTTATCTCATTAAAAACTGTTAACCCCCATATAGGGGCGTTACAGTTATATACCCCTGTTTGACATAAAACTCAATTATAAATAATGTAAAGCTCTTATATGTTATAGTAACAATAAAAAAAATTATTACAGTGTAAAGCTCTTACATGTTTCAGTAAAAATGGTTTTAACCAACGATTCTGTCACGCCCCGGAGTACGGGAGGTGACGTGGCAGATTATTTAAATTAATTAAAAGGGAATTTAATTAAAAATCATGAGTTTAGGAGTTGGTTGAATAGTAAAAGACGAAGTCTTCAAATCAACACCTTATAAAAGAGTTTATATACATTAAGTAGTTTAAAACATTAAACGAATAATAATTAAAACAATAAAGCCGCGAGTATGGGTTCCACAACCCACAACTTGTGCACACACATGGTACTGACAATATCATAAATACAATCACAGTCCAAGTACAAATAAAGTTAAATCTTACATGCCTTGATTAAATAATACAAAATATAAATCAATCCTCCTATTGCTCCTGAGTTCGGTCCGAAGAATCCTCTCTAAACTTAAGTGGGAAACCACCTAGAGGGGGAAATTTAAAACAAATAAAACGTGAGCGAAAGGCTCAGTAGGACTATGTTTTATAAAATAATTTAATTTAAAGAAACATTTCATTGTTTAGGAGTACTCAAAAGAAACCTTAAATAAACAAATAAATAAATAATTTTGAGTAGAACCGTCCTAACCCAGAACAGTCTACTCGCACAATCAGAAATACCTTTTTTTCTTTTCCTAGGCAAACCATAGTATCACCACCGTAGTGGCCCAGCTGGGTTTCGGGACCTGCCCCCAAGGTCGATTGCTATACGACCCGATCTCTGATATGGCATCACGCCTATGTGTTTATTATCATTATCATTCAAAACCCAATTACCGAGTGTGGTCAATTACATTCATTATGAAGTTCATTTTAGATCACGGTATATTAAAATATAACCGATAAATCCATTTTCAAACACCGTTGAAAACATTTTAATAGAAATCCTTTTCAAAGCCAAATCATTTCAAAACCAGGCTACCAAAGAAATAGGATAGAAGTCCTACCTCAATACTCGTGCCGGTGTCCCACACCGTAATCCCGGTCCGCTATACGTTAGCTCCGCGGAACCACGAACGATCCTAGATACAAACTAAGCCGATCAATATCTAGTTCGAGACTTTTTATGTTACTAAACCATTTCATGATGTCCTAGTGTGCCATTTGTATCTTTAAAATCATTCTATAAGGTTGGAATTTAAATCAGGGTTCAAAACAGTAAAAACGGGTGAAAATTACAAAATTTCCCATGCCTCGGTCGGCCTGCCGGACTCCCTGCTTCGGCCGGCCGAACTGCATAGTTCGACCTGCCGGAAGCAAAGTTCGGTCGGCCGAACAATTTTCAGGTTCGGCCTGCCGGACTGAAGAACACCGGGCTGCCGATCCCTGTTCCGGCCTGTCGAACTGGGAAAACCCAGAAATTCCAGCCACGGGTTTCGATTTCCCCAAAACCCAAATCTTAATTCTAACCTATTTTTCTCAAATCTCAGGCATGGAAAACATTCATAGATGATAGAAAAACATATTTAGACACTTTAAAACTCATTTAAACAAGATTCAAACACAAAATCCCGAAAATCCAAAAATAGGAAAAAATTGAGGAAAAATGAAAAATCTTGAATCCAATTCGTTTTTCTTCAATCTAAGCTTAGATTCTAGTTGTTCTAAGTTCATTTAACTCAAATCCACGGTTTTCTAAGCTTAAACAAACCTAGATTTCAAAAATGCACAAAATTAAAAATTTTGGAAAAAGTTTAGAAATTTCAAAACTAACCTCGAATCGAAGCTTCAATCCGCGTTCTCGGTTACTAAATCACGTCCCCGAGCTTCCTCCTTGCTAACCCGAAGCTTGGATTCGAATTTGATTTCAAAAATTTTGAAAGAATTTGAGAGAGAGAGAGGAAAACCGGGAGAGAGCAAGAGAGAGAGAATGAGTGAAGAGAGAGAGAGAGATCTGAGAGTGTGAGGAGAGAGGAGGAAGAGAGAGAATAAATAGAGAAAATAGGTGGGCGGTTTTACCGTGCGAAAACCATGTGCCGCCCACGGTTTTGTAAAACGGAGTATTTTTAACATTTTACAAATTGTTATGTTTTAAAGCTCAAAACATCATTTTAAAACAATAAGAAATCATTTGAATGCATCAATTTAACAAAACAACCAAATTTTCAAAATCCAACCAAGTAATCAAATTAGTGTTAAAACATTAATTATGGCACACTAATTCATCATTTATATTACATTAACATTAAATAAATTTCGGGACGTTATAGATTCTCACCACCTTTCAAACATCACCATAGTCATCCATCATGATATGGAAAGGATAATCTATTTCCCACCAGGGCAACCAAATAGCATGTTGGTATTCCTAACTACCGGTAGCTGGGTCAATCTTTCTCCAAGGACTAAAGCTGAGTTTGCAGATGTACTAATCTAATCAGGTATCAATGATATATACTTAAATTTTATCGACAATTTAGGTAGGAATATATGGAATATAATAGCATAATTATATGTACCGACGCATGCATATATATATATATATATGATAATTAATGAGGACTTGCAGTAGCAATATATATATATATATATATATATTTGTATATAGATTTATTTTCAATTATTATATTTTCAATAGATACAATATTTCTAAGAAGAATATTCTTAACAATAATTGATAATGTGATGTGATAAAAATTCAACCTCATGAATTATTATAAATTTTTTTAAACTATTCACTTTTGTTATAACTGTTATTTTTATATCAAATGACTAATAATAACGATAGTAATTAGAAACATGACCATTAAAATTACACTATATACATATGCATATAACACTTTAGTTTTTTATGATTTTTGAAAAAAAAAATCCTGCAGCTTTTTTTATATTAAAATAACACTCATATTTTTAAAATATCATGTTGGTATCTTTAAGCTATTTTTTTCAACATAGTGTTTTCTACACCATTTTTTAGTTTTATTTATCTAGTTTAAAATTGGAAAAAAAAGGACAAAAATATAATTTATTAATATTTGGATATAAAGATAACATTTACTGGTTTTTATCTTTCTTTTTTCAAGATTTCAAACTAATTAAATAAAAATGAGAAAAAAGCAGAAAAGACATACATGTATGAAGAAACAACTTCAGGATATCAAGATGATACGTCAAAGTATATATCATTTTAAAATTATAGAATGCACAAGATGTCAAAGTATTTTTTTTTTTTTTGGGTTTTCTGTTTTCAAACAACAAACAACCAAATAACAAACCCAGACACCAAAACGCAAATAAGAGATCAAGGCATATACAATAGCTCCTTCGACTAACAATAGAAAGAAAAAAATAGCCCACCTACACAAATTACACACATCCACGGCATTTCGATTCTTCATACACACCCACCCAAATGCTAAAGACCGAAAATGTAACACCTAGAAAATTTGATTAGGCATAATTGGTGTTTAAATGGTGGATTAGTATGCTTTGATGTAAATTTGAACTTAATTTAAGTATTTTATGGTATCTTAAATTTGTCCCATTTTTAATTATTTTGTATGCTATTTGAATTTTAAAACAAAACAATTTGTCAAATCCTTAGTATGTCCTAATTTAAAAACCTTATGCTGGGAACATGGTTCTGCTTTCCTCACTTTTCTATTTATCTCCCTCTCACTCTTACTCTCCCTCACGTTTTCTCTCTCTCTCTTCCGTCCCTCTCTACCACGTTGCCCTCTCCATCTCTCTTCCCCCTCTTTGCTTTGATTTCAAAATTTTGAGTTTGGGCTTGATTCTCAACTGGATTGGGACGTGAGGAACACGATTTGGACTTCCACAAACCGATTTAAAGCTTCGATTCAAGGTGAGTTTCATTGTTTTTCAAATTTTAAATTTTTGTTTTAAATTTTTCAATTTCTCTAAAATGTTGTAATCGGAGTTCCTTGAGCTTAGAAAACCTCTAATCTAAGTTGGTAGGACTTAAATCATTCAAAATCTAGGATTGATTTCATGAGATTTGGATTAAATCAAGTTTTTTCCTTTTTCTCCATTTTCGGATTTTCTTGAAAATTCCTAGGTAAATCTTGTTTAAATGTGTTTAAATGTATCCTACTATGTTTGTTTATCATCTATGATCATTATATATGCTCTAGGACTTGAAAAAAAAAGTTTTGATATGATTTTGGGCTTGGGGAGGCCGAGAATCGAAGCCTCGGACCTCTCATGTTTTTCCAGTTTGGCAGGCCGGATTCATCAGGTCGGTAGACCGAACCTGAAAAAGTTCGACAGGCCGGTCCTGGTTGGTCGGCAAGCCGAACTGTGGAGTTCGACAGGTCAGACCAGGGGTTCTGGCAGGCCGACCGAACCTTGTGAAAAATGACCTTTTTCATCCGTTTTTACTGTTTAAAACCTAGATCAAGATTCTGACCTCATAAAATGATTTTGTGAGTACTAAAAGCATACTAAAACACCATGAGATAGCTTGGGGATGTAGAATACCTTAAGCTAGGAATTGATAAACTTAGTTTCTATTTAAGGTTGTTCATGGTTCCGTGAAGCTAACGTATAGCGGATCGGGACTGCGCTGTTAGACTTTGGTACGGATATCGAGGTACAACTTTTATCCCTTCTCCTTGGTAGCCACGTTTTAAAAAGGGGTTTGACCATAAAGCCTTTTTATGTTTTTCAAGAAATGAAGTTTATCACTTATTTTCATTATTGCTAAATAATGAATGTAATGAGAACATTTAATAAAAAGAAACATGATAATGATGTGACACCGGACATGTCAGTTGGTACCGTCCAAAATAATAAAATAGAGCATGATGCCATGTACAGAGATCGGGTCGTGGGAAGCACGATCTTGGGGGCAGGTCCCAAAACCCAGCTGGGCCACTTCGGTGGTGATTTATATCGCTTTGCCTATAACCTAATAATGAGACTGTCTATGGATGCGTAAAGGATTAATTCGGTGTGAATAAATTTAATAAGTTCTAATTTATTACCTGTTTTATTTATTTGCTCCGTGTTATAGCTTTTGCCTAAATATGAAATATATGTGTTTAAACTAAATGTTTTTTTTAAGACTTAGTCCTACTGAGCCTTTCGCTCACATTTTCTTGTTTTAAAACTTTCTCCCCCTCTAGGTGGAGTTCAGCTTAGGGAAGACTGAAGAATTGGGAAGAATTGCAGGGCTAGGATATTATCCTTTAGGATATTTATAAACAAGGCATGTAATGTTCTAATTCATTTACTTTTCCTTGAACTGTGGTTATGTATTTAATATTGCTAGCATTATGTGTGCACACTAAAGTGGGTTCGGTGGGACCTAATGGGGTTTGTATATTTAACATTTTCCTTTCATTTGCCTGCTTCCATATGTTTATTAAGTGTCGCAAGGGATTTTAATAATTTCACACTCTATTATAATTAAATTTTAATACACTTAAAATGACAGTTTCTATAAAATTTAATTTATTTAATCTAATTAATTTGCCACGTCACCTCCTAGATTACGAGACCTGACATATTGGTATTAGAGCCCTAAGTTTATGAACCTTGGGAATTGTGCACACATAAGTATGACAACGACAAACCACTAATAGTCCAAATTTTGTTTTTAGAACTGAGGGAATGGCACCAAGACGTAGTCTAGCTGCTGTAAATGAAAATCCTGCAGATGAGAAAGGTCTGATGGGAGCCATGTTTGTCGCCTTTCAGTAGATGGCAATGAGGGCTAGGCCTGAGGATTCTGAGGTGAGTTGTCGACATACATACTTTATAAAGTTTCGTCGTGCATCTATTCTGACTTTCGATGGGAACGGGGACCCCCAAATCATTGAATACTAGTTAGATTCAATAGTGAAGCACTTAGACACTCTCGGAGTACCGATGGAGTATCGCATCGATTTTGTAGCTTATAAGTTAGAAGGCAGCGCCAACACATGGTGGAAACAAGCAAAGCGTTTGGAAAACGCTGGGAACATTAGTTGGGACAGATTTAAGAAGCTGTTCTATGAGCGCTACTTTCTGTTGGGATACAGGGATCAAAAGGTTACCGAATTTTATCGATTGAAGTAGGGTGATATGATGGTTCAGGAGTATGAGGCAAAGTTTAACGAGTTGGCTAAGTTTGTTCCATCCGTTGTGACTTCTAAATGGGAGAAATGCATTAAGTTTTAGGACGGGCTCAAGGCATTTATCCGACGGCAAGTGGTGGCCTTGCGACTTTAGAATTTTGGTGAGTTGGTATCTTTAGCAATTTTTGTGGAAAGTGAACATACTATTTATAGTGAGAATCGGGCAAGGACGTCAGAAGGGCCCTAGAGAAGTAATCGATGAAATAGTGGTAGGTGCCAAGCCCAAATGAAAAACTAGCAGAGAAATGCCAACAGTGGGAGTAGTAGTTCGTCAGGCAGCGGGCGCAGCAACCGCTATAACTTTCATTGTCATTATTGCCAACAACCAGGACATATTACGATAAATTGCCCAATCAGGAACGCTCGACAGGGATTCCAAGCTGGAGAGGGTGCGAGTCGTCAATTTCAGGGTCAGCCTTCAGTTCCTCCACAGCAACCTCTTCAACCGCCTTTTCATCAGTCCCCTCTACAGCAGATGCAGTACCCGACGTAAGGGCATCAACAACAAGGTTTCCAGCAGAACACTCTACAGTATCGAGCGCCAAGTATAGCTAGTGTGCAATCGCCTTCATCGCAACAATATCGACCAACTAATCCGAGACACAGCAATGTCAACAAGGGAAAAGGGAAGTCTCCAGCACAGATCCACACCATGACATCAGGAAGCTCGGACGCTTAAACCAGCCATGCTGTGGTTGATGGTATGATTTTAGTTTCTCAGTCTTTAGCTCATGTTCTATTTGATACCAGTGCCACTCATTCCCTCATCTAGAGCTCTTTTGTACATGCCTTGGGATTAGAAACAGAGGAATTTAATGAGCCCTTGATGATTTCCTCACCTTTGGGGCGAGTGTGTATAAACTGTATATATAAATCCTGCAAAATAGTGATTGGGGGTGAGACTTTGAAGAGTGATTTGATTGTAATCCCCATAAGATCATATGATGTAATCTTGGGAATGGACTGGTTGTCTAAATACAATGCTCTAGTTAATTGTCAACTTAGAAAAGTAACCCTAATGTCTGATAGGGGGACGATGATCACTTAACAGGGTGGTAATGATCGGGTAATGAGTAAGTGACTCATGAAACCGTGTCTTAGAGGATGGAGGAATTTGGCTTATTATGCGCTTTTCCTGGATCTTGGAGAAGAGTCTAGTGCAATAAGGAAGGATGCAACGATACCGGTGGTTGATGAATTCAGCGATGTCTTCCCCGATGAGTTGCCAGGATTACCGTTGCATCGAGAGATTGAGTTCAGCATTGAGTTGTTTCCTGGGACTGCTCCGATCTTTATAGCACTGTATCGGATGGCACCGGTAGAAATGAAAAAACTTAGGGCACAACTCTAGGAATTAGCAGATAAGGGATATATTCGAAACATTACGTCGCCATGGGGCGCACCGGTTTTGTTTACCAAAAAGCATGACGGTACTCTCCGGTTATGTATTGATTATCAGCAGCTAAATAGGGTTACTGTGAAGAATAAGTATCCACTACCCAGGATCGATCAGTTATTTGACCAGTTAGGAGGTTCCAATATTTTTCGAAGATAGACTTGCGATCCAGATACCACCAGCTCAGGATTAGGGTGGAGGATATTCCCAAGACTGCCTTTAGGACTCGGTATAGGCACTTTGAGTTTCTAGTTATGCCGTTTGGATTGACGAATGCCCCTACAGTTTTCATGGATTTGATGAATAGGATTTTCAGGCCTTATTTGGACCAGTTCGTAATTGTGTTTATTGATGACATACTGATCTATTCCAAGATCATGCTTCAGACCCTGCGAGAACACCAGCTGTACGTCAAAAAGGAAAAGTGTGAGTTCTGGTTAACTAAGGTTAAGTTTTTGGGACACATCATCTCCGAGTAGGGCATCTCAGTAGATCCGTCCAAGATTAAGGCTATAGAACAGTGGGAACGACCAAGGAACGTGGCCGAAATCCATAGCTTCTTGGGACTTGCCAGGTACTACAGGAAATTCGTGAAGGATTTTTCTAAGATAGTGGCTCTATTGACACGGTTGATCAAGAAAAATGTTAGGTTCGAATGGGATGAGGGTTGTGAATATGCTTTCTAAGAGTTAAAGGATCGGTTAACTACAGCTCTTGTATTGATTATTCTGAGTAGTAATGAGCCTTATGAGGTCTACATCGATGCATCGGGACGAGGACTCGGGTGTATGTTGATGCAGCATAGGCAAGTTGCAGCTTATGGATCACAATAATTAAGGTCTCATGAACAGAACTATCGCACTCATGATTTAGAGCTCGCGACAGTGATTTATGCTTTGAAGATTTGGAGATGCTACTTGTATGGGGCAACTTTTTAGGTTTTCTCAGACCATAAGAGCTTGAGGTATTTATTCACTCAGAGGGATTTGAATCTGAGGCAGTGAAGGTGGATGGAATATATGGAAGATTATGATTTCACATTGCAGTATCATCCGGGTAAGGCTAACGTAGTCGTTGGTGCACTCAGCAGGAAGACTTTGGGATCTCTCGCATGTTTAGCACTCGAGGATTGGAGGAGAGACGCCATAGTGAGTGAGTATGGGTTGCAGTACTATGACGGTGGCGATTAGGTTTCGGTGTACCACATGGAATCGACTCCAGCTCTTGTTCAGATGATAAAGCAGAACCAATGGCAAGACCAACATCTTCAAGGAATATGGACACGAATCCAGAATGGAGAATAGTTTGAAGAGTGGAAGATTCATACAAATGGGTCGCTATACTTCAGGGAATGCCTAGCAGTGCCAGCGATCGAGGACCTGACAAAAGCCGTGATGGACGAAGCTCATAAATCTCAGTTTGCTATTCATCTGAGAAGCACAAAGATGTATCGCGATTTGAAGAGGTAGTATTGATGGAGAGGCATGAAGAGGGATGTCCAAGAGTACGTGGCTAAGTGCGTGACTTGTCTCCAAGTGAAGTCCGAGCATCAGAAGCCCGCTGGTCAGCTTCAGCCGCTTCCTATTCCAGGGTAGAAATAGGAACATGTCACGATGGATTTCCTCACCAGGTTGCCAAGGACGGAACAAAGGCATGATGCGACTTGGGTTATTGTCGATAGGTTGACGAAGTCAGCTCATTTCATCCCTTTTAGATTGACATGTTCGAGACATGTTTTGGGAGAGCTGTATTTGCATAATATAGTGAGATTGAACAGAGTTTCTTTGTCCATCACTTCTGATAGAGACACTCGGTTTAATGCCAGGTATTGGAGGAGTTTTTAGGAGGCTTTGGGCACAAACATGAACTTCAGCACGGCCTTTCATCCTCAGACTGACGGGCAGTCTGAGCGGATTATTCAGATCCTTGAGGATATGCTACGTGTGTGCGTCTTAGATTTTGACAAGAATTGGAAGAAATATTTACATTTAGCAGAATTTGCATACAATAATAGTTATCAGGCGAGCATAGGGATGGCACCATTTGAAGCACTTTATGGGCAGCCGTGTCGTTCGCCAGTGTGTTGGGCAGAGCCAAAAGATAGAGTATTTTTTAGACTCGATGAGATTCGTGATAGCCACGAGAAAGTCACCAGGATCTGTGATCGATTGAGGGCTACCCAGAGTAGGCAAAAGAACTACACAGATAAGAGACGTCGGCCTTTGGAGTTCGAGGCAGGGGATTTTGTTCTCCTGAAAGTTTCACCTCGCAAAGGCATAACGTGTTTTGGCGTAAGTGGGAAACTTGCACCAAGGTACATCGGACCATTTGAGATTACCCAGCACATAGGTGTGGTCGCTTATCGTCTTGATCTTCCTCCCGAGCTTTCTCACGTTCATGATGTGTTTCACATGTCAATGCTTCAAAAATGTCCGCCTAAGCCGAGCAAGATCATCTCATTTCATGACATGCAAGTTCAGGAAGACACGACTTACGAGGAGGTGCCAATTCAAATTATCGATCAAAAAGTGATAAGCTTATGATGTCATGAAATAACCCTAGTGAAAATCATGTGGCAGCATCACGGAGCTGATGAAGTGACTTGGGAGTTAGAGTCGACTATGAGAGAGCTGTACCCTCATTTGTTCTGTTTTTAACTCAACTTTTAATTTCAGGGACAAATTTTCTTTAGGGGTGGAGAGTTGTAACACCCAAAAAATTTGATCATGCATAATTGGTGTTTAGATGGTGGATTAGTATGCTTTGATGTAAATTTGAACTTAATTTAAGTATTTTATGGTATTTTAAATTTGTCCCATTTTTAATTATTTTGTATGCCATTTTGAATTTTGAAACAAAACAATTTGTCAAATGCTTAGTATGTCCCAATTTCAAAACCTTGTGCTTGGAACACGGTTTTGCTTCCCTCACTTTTCTATTTATCTCCCTCTCACTCTCACTCTCTGAGACGACCCGCCTTTTCGGGCAGTTACTTTACTTTCTTAAACATCGTTTCATAAACAGTAATCTTACTTACTTAGTAAGAAAATACTGTAATAAATTTTTTTTTCTTTCCTTAAACGTTCTTTAAAACTGACGCGACCTCCGTCGCATTCAAGTGGAGACATCGCTCAACACTTGACCTTAAAATCATTTCAAATCGTTTCTCAATACTTAATAAGAAACACTTATTAAATCATAGTTTAAAACTTTACTTTATAATTACATAAAACAGTTTGTAAACTGTATCTTAAAACTTTTAATACTATTCATAAAACTTATTTTCTTTAAACTTTGAAAACACAACATTAAACAATGGAAAACATTTTCTTTACGTAGCGGAAGCAAACAGTGATGGTATCCATACCCAAATCTTCGCATTGTCCTCCGCAGCACCCAGCTCTTCTAACGGGTCCCATTGGATCACCCATAAGTTACCTACAGCATGAAAAACTTTTAATGAGCTTTCGCTCAGCAAGTTCAAACATATTCTCACAAAGCATTTAAACATGCTTTAAAACTTTTCTCATGAAAACCTTTCTCTTGAAACGTTCTTCATGAACGTTTTCCATAAACATTTATGAAAATATTTTTCATAAACGTTTTCCTTAAACATTTCTAAAAACGTTTTTCATAAACGTTTTTCATAGAACATTTCTGAAAATGATTTTCATAAAACATTTCTGAAACGTTTTTCTTAAAACGTCATTCGTAAACCTTTTCTTAAAAACATGAAATGTTTTTCATAAACATTTAATGTAAAACCTTTCTCTTAAAACATTTCTTGAACGTTTTTCTTAAAACGTCGTTCATAAATCGTTTCTTGAAAACATGAAAACGTTATTCATAAACATTTATCGTAAAACATTTTTCAGAATGTTTTCCATAAACATAACATATAAACATTTCATAAAAAAGCATTCAAGTAACATCAGAATGCATGACTCCATTTATGCTCAATTATTAACTTCAATTATGAGCATTTTATGCACGTTCTATAAACTTAAATATTCCTTTCTTTCTCAACCTTTATTCTTGTTCCTTAACTTTCTTTATCTTATAACCTTCTTTTTACTTACTTTACTTTAGTGTTCGTACCAACTCATTAATCATGAGATCATATACATGATGCTTCCCTTGCGGAAGACTTGAGACCATCAAACATTGAGGTCTTGTACCTCACCTTTAGGAGGTCAAACTTTAATTTTACTTTCATTACCTCATAATAAAGAGGCTGGTACGACACTTTTCTTTTTATCTTTACGTTACCTTCTTATTAACTTTAGTGAGCATTTCAAATGCAATTACATCATATGCAATACACTTGCAATTCATAGCTTGTATTATAAAATTTATTGCATAACAGATGCAACATATTGCTTAACAAATGCATCATAAAATGCAAACACATTTTGCAAATCATAACTTGCATTCTAACACTCATTGCATAACAAATGCAACATATTGCTTAATAAATACATCATAAAATGCAAACACATTTTGCAAACTATAACTTTTATTCTAAAACTTACTGCACAATAAATGCAACTTATTGCATAGCAAATGCAACATGAAACTTATAACTTAAACTATAAAACATTATGCATTTTCGTAATGCAAAACATACTTTCAATACTTTACAAAATCATAACTTACACTTTTAAGAAATGTTATGCATATCAATATGCAAATAAACCTTTAACATAACGATTGCAAATTCATTGCAAATCTTTTTCTTGAACTTTAAAACTTTTTGCATAAATAATGCAAACATACTTTAAAAACAATTTACATGACAATTGCAAACACATTTGCAAATCATAAAAATAACCATTTAAAAATCATTTACTTCATGCTGTAGGTGAGATTTGAAACTTACCCAAACTATGCTCTAGCGTTCTCTATTCCGTTCCTTTCTCGTTCCTTCCATTAGTCGGCCTCTGTGTCCTGATCAAACGACAGCCGACTCATTAATTAACTTTCTTTATTATCAATCCACTCGATTGATAATAAAACGTAAACATTAACCATTTATTCCTTTTTCATAACTTGACTAGTATACTTTCGGTCTACCGTTCTTTTTACTCAACCTTATAAACCATCAGTTTACCTTTCCTTCAATTAGCCTTGTAACCCACCGGGGTTACATTTCCTTTTAACTTTGTAACCCATCGGTTTACCTCTCGTTCACTTAAACATCCTTATGAAATTTCTGATCTCATATCACCGTTACGTTACTTAACGTATTACGGAACATTTTTCGTCTAATAACATTATGCTAAATCGGAGTGTTCGACTCCGTTCTAGCCGTTTTCTTAAAAATGACGATTTTACCCTTAACGGGTTTTTCGTCACCTTATAACGTTATAAAACTTATTCTCACATAAAACAGTGTAACAATCACTGATCATGCATTTCATAAATTTCTATGAAAGCATCTAAAATAGTTTATTCTAAAACAGTTTATACTGCATGCGAGATTCCTACTTACTTGAACTCCAAGCTAAGCAGATCCAGTTGTATCTCGCTGCATCTACAGTATGTGAAGCATCCTCTGCAGTGCTCCTCGAGCTACCATGAATGGCTAGGAATGCTTCCTGGAGATCATACATTCTTAAAAACATCATTCTGGACTCCGATACTGCTGTTTGAATCGCCTCGATCCGCGTACAGTTGGTACCAGACGATTTTCATCGGAGTGGAATTAGCTCGAACGGAGGTCACCATTGCATTCAGAGCATCGAAACGAGTTGGGAGGCGGTCTCGGATCTTCGATCGGAGGTCCAGATCACAAAATCCCATTTTGCCCTTTGACCGGCCGTTGACCGACGTTGACCGTCGTTGACCGGCCGTTGACCGGTGGCGGTTGGCTCCGTTGAGGGCTGAGCTCGAGCCTACCCCCCCTAATTCGACCCTCCTGAGTTGATTGGTGGGGTCAATTTCACCCAATTCGGCCTCTAACATAGCAAATCGAAGACGAAATTCACGGCCAAAACCGGCGGCTCCGATCTCCTATCTCCGGCGGAGATACCGTGAAATTGAGGTGGAGGAATTGTTCCCCGACCTCCTCTGAGTGTTTCCCCTACGATGGGGCAGCTCAACACCGTGTGGAACGGCGGCCCGAAGCTCCCCACGGCGGCGCCCCAAGGCGGAGGTCGTTCTCCGATGACCGGCCGTCATTTCGTGCAATTGAGAGTTGCTTCATGCTCTTCTCAACTATCTGAACGTTTTCCTCCCTTTCAATTTGGGGCGAGGCAGCCGGGAACGGTGGCTACGATGGCTTCCGCGGCGGTGCTCAACGGCGGAGGTGGAACTCCGACCAACCGCGGCTGGGCTGCGAAATTAGGCGAGGGGTTTCACTCCCCGTCGCCGTCTGAGTCGAACGGTGGCGGCGGTGTACCTCACCGCCGCCATTATCGGCAGGTTCTCGAGTGGCGGCGACACGACGGAGACGGGCAGCTCCGGCGAAGCCTTTCCAGCCAAAATTGAGCTGGGAAATTGGTACCATCTTGTTCCTCTCCTCACACTGAGTCCATAGACACCAAAATCACGTCGATTGGTGGTCGGACGGCGGAGAAACGACGTCGAGAAAATATGGGTTTCGCCGCCACTTTGGGCGGCGCGTGGGCCCTCCTCCGGCGGCTATTTGGGTGGCACGACACCTCGTTGGACTCAGCTCAACGAGAGCTTCCCACTGGTATGGGAGGTGTCGAAAAATAACGCCGGAATCTCAAACGAGATTTGAGGAGAGAGAGAGAAAATTCTAGAGAGAGAAAGAGGAGAGAGAAAGTCGAGTTTGCTTTGAATTTCTGATTTTTTTTTCTTTTTATAAAAGTATAAAAAGAAATTGT
Source organism: Artocarpus heterophyllus (assembly GCA_025403435.1). Lineage (NCBI taxonomy): Eukaryota > Viridiplantae > Streptophyta > Magnoliopsida > Rosales > Moraceae > Artocarpus > Artocarpus heterophyllus. Next base: position 26,136,283 of record CM046348.1, on the reverse strand, counting down.
GGTCCACACAATTCAATTCTTATACTGCATTGCTCTAATACTGTATAATTTTCCATCTTATTATACAGTATTTTTCTTTAATTGTACTTTGTCTTAATATAATCTTTAATTTAATGCATTTTTAATGCATTAAAAATCTCGGGTGTTACACTCTCCCTCATGTTTTCTCTCTCTCTCTCTTCCTTCCCTCTCTCCCAAGTTGCCCTCTCCATCTCTCTTCCCCTCTTTGCTTTGATTTCAAAATTTTGATTTTGTGCTTGATTCTCAGCTAGATTGAAAGGTGAGGAACACAATTTGGACTTCCACAAACCGATTTAAAGCTTCGATCCAAGGTTAGTTTCATTGTTTTTCAAATTTTAAATTTTTGTTTTAAATTTTTCAATTTCTCTAAAATGTTGTAATGGGAGTTCCTTGAGCTTAGGAAACCTCTAATCTAAGTTGGTAGGACTTAAATCATTCAAAATCTAGACTCGATTTCCTGAGATTTGGATTAAATCAAGGTTTTTCCTTTTTCTCCATTTTTGGATTTCCTTGAAAATTCCTATATAAATCTTGTTTAAATGTGTTTAAAGGTGTCCTATTATGTTTTTTATCATCTATGATCATTATATATGCTCTAGGACTTGAAAAAACAGGTTTTGATATGATTTTGGGCTTGGGGAGGCCAAGAATCGAAGCCTTGGACCTCCCATGTTTTTCCAGTTTGGTAGGCCGGATTCATAGGTTTGGCAGGCCGGATTCATCAAGTCGACAGGTCGAACTTGGGAAAAGTTTGGCAGGCCGGTCCTGGTTGGTCGGTAGGCTGAATTGTGGAGTTCGACAGGCAAGGCCAGGGGTTCCGGCAGGCCAACCAAACTTTGTGAAAAATGACATTTTTCCCCCGTTTTCACTGTTTAAAACCTAGATCAAGATTCCGACCTCATAAAATAATTTTGTGAGTACTAAAAGCATACTAAAACATCATGAGATAGCTTAGGGATGTAGAATACCTTAAGCCTGTAATTGATAAGCTTAGTTTCTATTAAGGTTGTTCATGGTTCTATGGAGCTAACATATCACGGATCGGGACTGCGGTGTTGGACTTTGATACGGATATCAAGGTAGGACTTCTATCCCTTCTCCTTGGTAGCCACGTTTTAAAAAGGGGTTTGACCATAAAGCCTTTTTATGTTTTTAAAGAAATAAAGTTTATCACTTATTTTCATTATTGGCTAAATAATGAATGTAATGAGAACATTTGGTAAAAAGAAACATGACAATGATGTGACACTGAACGTGTCGGTTCTATTCTTCTTCTTATCAACTTTATCATCTCAGAAGTTTCATTCACAAAGTCGGTTCTTTCAGCATCTACGCTTTCCATCAACTTCTTTTCACCAGCTTCGTGCCAACATATAGGTGACCTGCATTTTCGTCCATACAACGCTTCATATGGTGCCATCCCAATTGTCGCCTGAAAGCTGTTGTTATAAGCAAACTCTGCTAACGGCAGCATTTTACACCAGCTGGTCTTAAAATCGAGAGAACAAGCCCGTAGCATATCTTCTAAAATCAAGTTCGTCCTCTCTGTTTGGCCGTTAGTCTGAGGATGAAAAGCTGTACTAAAATGAAGCCTGGTTCCCATTGCAGTCTGTACACTCTTCCAAAACTTAGATGTGAACCTACCATCACGATCTGAGATAATTGACTTGGGAATCCCATGAAGTCGTATAATCTCCTTAACATAGAGTTTCGCTAACCGTTCCATAGAGTAAGTGATCTTGATAGGAATAAAATGCGCCATTTTCGTCAGCCGATCCACAACTACCCAAATTGCATCATAACCGTTCGTAGTTCTGGGTAAGCCGGTAATGAAATCCATTGCTATTTCTTCCCATTTCCATTTCGGTATTTGGATAGACTACAGTTCACCACCAGGTCTCTGGTGTTCAGCCTTTACTTGCTGACATGTCATACATTTCTTCATATACTTGGCAACATCAAGTTTCATTCCAAACCACCAGAAGTTACCCTTTAGATCATTATACATCTTTGTTGCACCTGGATGAATAGAGTAAGGAGTGTCATGAATTTTTGCCAAGATCCTTTCCCTTAAATCATCAACATTGGGAACACATAAACGGTCCTTAAGGTACAGAGTTCCGTCATCCGCAATACGAAACTCTTGACATTTTCCTTCTTTCATTTCTTGCTTGATCCTTACAAGGCTTACGTCGTCATCTTGCTTACTCCGAATTTCATCATACATCGTCGGAACAAGAGAGAGTGTTGATAGCTGGCCTGCTATAAGTTCTAAACTGAAGTCTAGAATTTCCTTCCTTAAAGGTGAAGACATTGCGTGCATTGACATCAACGTGGCAACTGACTTCCTACTTAAAGCATCAGCTACTCGGTTAGCTTTACCAGGATGATAAAGGATTTCACAATCATAATCCTTCACCAACTCTAGCCATCTTCGTTGTCTCATGTTCAGGTATTTTTGCGTGAAGAAGTACTTCAGACTTTGATGATCAGTAAAGATCTTGCATTGGACTCCATACAAATAGTGTCTCTATATCTTCAACGCAAAAATGACTGCTGCTAACTCGAGGTCATGAGTAGGATAGTTCTTTTTGTAATCCTTTAGTTGTCTTGAAGCATAAGCAATCACCTTTTCATTCTGCATCACTACAGCTCCGAGGCCCATCTTGGATGCATCACTATAAATAACAAACCCATCATTACCTTCAAGAATTGCCAACACTAGAGCCGTCGTTAGTCTTTTCTTCAGTTCTTGAAAACTCTTTTCACATGCATCCGTCCATTCATACTTCTTTCCCTTGCGAGTTAAGTTCGTGAGTGGAGCTGCTATCTTGGAGAAATCTTCTACAAATCTCCAATAGTAACCTGCTAGACCCAAGAAGCTCCTTATTTCACTTGCATTCATCGGTTGCTTCCAATTGAGTACAGCTTCTACTTTAGCAGGGTCCACCATAATCCCATCCTTTGAAATAACATGCCCCAGGAATGACACTTTATCAAGCCAAAACTCGCATTTAGAGAACTTAGCATATAGTTGGTGTCTTCTTAAGGTCTCCAGCACAATCCTTAAATGCTCCTCATGTTCTTCTTGATTCTTAGAGTAGACAAGAATATCATCGATAAATACAACAACAAATTTATCGAGGAAATCCTTGAATACCCTGTTCATCAAATCTATAAAGGCAGCAGGTGCATTCGTTAGACCGGAAAGGCATAACCACAAATTCATGGTGACCATACCTCGACCTGAAAGCAGTCTTGGGGATATCTCCTTCTTTAATCTTCAACTGGTGATACCCTGATCGTAGATCAATCTTTGAGAACACCGATGCACCCTTGAGCTGATCAAACAAATCATCAATTCGAGGCAATGGATACTTGTTCTTGATCGTCACCTTGTTAAGCTCTCTGTAGTCGATACAAAGTCTCATAATGCCATCCTTCTTTTTTACAAACAAGACTGGAGCACCCCACGGTGAGTGACTTGGCCTGATAAATCCTTTGTCAAGTAGCTCCTTTAATTGTGTGTGAAGCTCCTTTAATTCTGTTGGGGCCATTCTATATGGTGCTTTTGAGATTGGTTCGGTGCCTGGAGCAAGCTCAATCTCGAATTCAACTTCTCTTTCTGGTGGTAGACTCGTTAGATCATCAGGAAACACATCTTCATATTCATGAACAACATGCACATCTTCAATTCTTGTCTTTCCTTCTTGGCTTTTGTCTACAATGTTTGCCAGATAGCCCATGCAACCACTTGCTAAAAGCTTCCTTGCTTTCATTGCCGATAGAAACATGCTGGGTTTCTTTCTGGTCTCGCCAACATAAATGAATTTCTGATCACCTTCAAGATGGAAAATCACCTTTCGTTTCCGGCATTCGATTGAGGCATTATACTTGCTTAGGAAATCCATCCCAAGAATCATGTCGTAATCATGCATGTCGATCACAATGAGGTCGATGAAAAGTTCCCTATTAGAAATCCATAGGGGTACTGCACGCAAACAGTGCATGGATAATATCACTTCCCCGGAGGGTAGTGTTGTAGTAAATCCCTATCTCATGAGCTCTAAATGAACCCCTAACTTCGTAGTATGTGACATAGACACAAAAGAATGCGTGGCACCCGTATCAAAAAGAACATAAACATCATTAGATAACCTTGTTATCTAACCTGTGACCATATTGGAGGCTTCAGCAGCCACTTGTTCTTTTGTCATGGCATAGATTCGGGCATTCATCGGTGGGGCTTCAATTCTCCCTTGACTAATCAGTGGCCCTTCAAGGGAGGCTTGCATCTAATGCAGCTGGGCTTGAGGAGGAGCTCTTTGCGGGGCATTAGCATTCATCAGCTTGGGGCAGTTCTTTACAAAGTGGTCTTCACGCCCACATATGAAACATTGGTTTGTCCCCAATCGGCATTCCCCTGGATGTTTCTTTCCACATTTGGCACATGGTTGAAATCGCCTGTCATTGTTGTTGCGCTGACCATCATTGTGCCTCTTATTGTCTTGCCCCTGCTGTTGTTGAGGATTGCCCTTCCTCTTATTGCTCCTCCAGTTCTGGTTGTTGTTGTTGTTGTTCCTATGGGGAGGACGGTTCTGGTTGTTTGCATTGTTGGCTTGCTGGGCCAACTGTGGCTGGTTCCTTCTTAGCTTGGACAGATGAAACTCAGCACGCTGGGCTCTCATAACAACCTGTTCTTGGGTCCTTGGCGGACTTGCCCCATCAACAATTGCAGCAATGTCTAGTCTAAGGGCTCTGATCAACCTTCTGACCCTTTCACCTTCATTCATAACCATCCCTGGGCATAAACGAGCAAGCTGGTCAAACTTTGTCACCACATCTGTGACTGACATATCCCCTTGGCGTAAGCTCTCGAACTCCTCATAATGTTTCCTCGTGACATTCATGTGGAAGAACTTCGTGTTGAATTCATGAACGAAGTCAGCCCATGTCATCTCTTCAACATTCCTGCTCTGTTCGATGCCATCCCACCAAATTCTGGCCTCCATTGTAAGACAGTACGAGGCACAGAGAACCTTTTCATTATCCGTGAAATTCATGAGTCGTAAGGTGGCCTCAATCGTCTTCAACCATCCCTGAGCGACTAACGGGTCCTTAGAACCCTCGAAGTTTGCTGGCTTGACCCTCTTCCATCTGACCAGAAGAGGTTCTTGATATGCCGCTCTTGGTTCAGCAGCAGGCACAGGGACTTCATTAACTTGTGGCTGTGGAGGAGGAGGAGGAGGCACATCATTGCCTCGTTGTTCATCATTCTGACCATTAGCCCTTAAAGCAGCAATCTCCTTTCTTTGATCCTCCAATTGCCTTTGTAGTTTAGTGATCATCGTCATGAGTCTTTCGTTAGTTTGGGTGCGAGTCTACATTCTTCTATGTCCGTCCATCGTTAATTTCATAAAAGAATTAAGACTTAGAAAATAATCTTCCATTTATAAGACAGGTTTTCACTACTATGTCGTTAATCATTAAACATTCAAACCTTAATCTTATCATCATACTTGCATTAATATATCTAACTTAATAACATACTTACTTGGAGGACTTGGATTAACGTGTGGCGATATGAATTGTAATCAATAAATTGCTCTGATACCAAAGCCTGTAACGCCCCTTAATTCAGACGTCACAGATATCGTTTCATTCATACATTTATACTTATTAAACCTTAAATATAATGTAATTACATGGCTTATACAATGTTTTTAAATATAAACGTAGTTAAACATACATAACCAGGATCCATACATACATCTAATTTTTTTTTATTTATATATATATAACTTATCATTGTTTAAAATAACAATGTTTAACTTATTCCATATCACAGCTTGATATACCTATATTATTAAATAAGTTCTTGTTTAATTTAAAAGTATAATTGAACAAATTATGATATGGAATAAGTTAAACATTGTTATTTGAAACAATGATAAGTTATATATATAAAAATAAAAAAAAATTAGATGTATGTATGGATCCTGGTTATGTATGTTTAACTACGTTTATATTTAAAAACATTGTATAAGCCATGTAATTACATTATATTTAAGGTTTAATAAGTATGAATGTATGAATGAAACGGTATCTGTGACGTCCGAATTAAGGGGCGTTTCAACAAGGGGTTGTTAGAACATATTTCAATATCTCAAAGGACAAGGACGATATCTAGGTTCTGTTTTCAGTCATTATAATTCTCACCGGTTAATTGGTTTTTGTCAAGTATCGATGATAAAGCGTTTTTAGACATTTTTAATCTACAATAAAGAATCATATACCAAACATAAGCAAACATATCATAATAATTTAGTAAGATAACATAATCATGTAAATACATACAAATGTGTTTATGTATCAAAACCTTGAAAATATTACAACCTTACAACGATAATTCCCAACTCAAAATTCAACAAGCTCCTAGAGGAGTCATGCCTAATTCAATCAGGAACATGGATCCCCTCCTAATTAATATATGCCATCCAGGACCCATATGATCTAGCATATATTAATAATCGTTTCTTTGGCCATTAATTTTATTAACAGAGCTCCTAGGGGAGGTTAATAATAAAATTAACGTGAGTGTATAACCATCATTTTAATATTTTATCCATGATTTATAATCACCACTTAAGGATGTGAAACCATAAATCATGCTAAAATACCTTATCCTCTCAGAGATCCAATCTAGTACATGATAGAAATCATTTCCTAGGGGTCGAGACCACTATGTTCTTCGTATAGACCAACGATGGAGGCCTTAGGTTCTTTCTTCGAAAACCTTCTCCCACTCAATCTTTTGAAATCAAGGTTTTATTTTAAAATTATGCACAAACAATTTTAATATGAGCGGCACTTCCTATTCTATATGATATGTTATCAATATACATGGCAAATCATATTATAATGCAGAAAAGCAAAGCAATCAAGCAAAGCTACAAGCAAAATAATAATTACCGTAATATTATGGTTCTACCCTAGAGAATAGAAAACTAAGATTACAAGAGAATAATCAAGACATATATAGATTCTTCATCCTTGAATCCTCAAGTTGTATCATTCTTCACGTAATTCCCATCTTCAAGTCTTCAATCCTGTATGAATCAAATACTTTATATTTTCGATCATATCCAAATTTAATGTTTCTCATAATCGTCTCAAAAATAAAATTAAAACTGCACTGCAAAAATTGTACCTTTTTTAGAAAATTTTTCAGCTCTCGGTCGGCAGGACGATCTGGGAGATCGGCCGGCCGGTCTGGGTGATCGGCCGGCCGGTCATGCTTCATCGGTCTGCCAATCGAAAAAATTGGCCTGCCGACCCATGAAAGTTTAGCATGCCAAACTGGAAGTTCGGCCTGCTAGCAGAGCCAGCCTATTTCTGCCCCACTAACGGCCTGCTTAACCACACATCCGACCTGCCGATCTGTGACCATCAGCCTACCGAACTGAAGGTTTGGCATGCCGACCGAGCAGAAATCTCCATTCCATAAAATACAATTTTAATGCAATTCATCAATTTTATTTTCAACAATTCAAAAACATAAAATTAGAGACTCAGAAAATACCTGGGTGCGCCATCATCCATCTTCTAGATCTGTCTTCCAGTTTCGTCTTCTCCGAATAATTATTTGATTACAAAATTCTCACAAATTTAAAATTAAATAACAATTCTTAGACGGAGATGATAGTCTGCCATCTAATTACATGAAAAACCTAGATAAATATTCTAACCTCTAAGGAACCATAACCGATATAAATTAATTAATTAATAATTAATTAAATAACAATTTAATCAACCATAATTAATTAATGAACATTCACCATATAATCCATGACAACATATAATTATATAGAAACCTAGAGTGCCAACTCTCTATAAAATTAAATTCAAGCATAGGAGAGATTAAGATCACAAATTTATACATATAGTATGATCACAAACTTGTAAATTTATGTAAAAACCTTGGCTCTGATACCAATTGTTGGAAAAAACAGTGTGAGGTGCACAGCAGGAATTTTAAAAATTTTAACATCAGAGTATTTTTTCAAAACACAAGTTTGACATGCTATATGTATAAATTAAACAGATCTTACTAACCTTTGTGTATCGAAGAACCTCCGCAACCTGTGAAGAGAAGTAACGTTCTAGAAGAGCCTCAACCAACTGGTCTTCTTTGCTATTCTCTATCCACGATCAGAGTGAGTGTGGGCTCACATGTACAGCTCTTCCACCAGTGACTCTCCTTCCAACCAATCGAGAGAACCCAAAGCTAGTGTTCGTGATTTGTGAACAAAAGCTCTCAGGGAGTTTTCAGATGCTCACCAGAAGAGTATCACTCTTAATCTCTCAATTGATCTGAGTAACTTATGAGACTTACTCCTTTTATATAGCGATTGGTTCTAGGGTCAGTCCTTATTAGATTAGGTCTTAAAAACGCGAAACAGAATCAAGTTTGGATCAATATCTGATAAGATTTGAGTGAAAACGCGTAATCTTATCTCTCGCTGATTGGCAGGCCGAATAGGCCCCATCGGCAGGCGAACACGTAGATCAGCAGGCCGAACTGCCACGTAAAAATCTCCGCAAATCTTTTATTTTTCACCCGAGATTCTATAGGACAAAGTCTTAGTTTTGATTCAAATAACCCAATAGAGAAGTTATCAGATCAAAACAAACTTATCAAGATAATTCTAAGAAAATAAATCAATTCACAATAATTCTACAAGTTTATCTTGATTTAATTTATCCAATTAAATCAACCGATAAACAGACAAGAATTATCCGATCCCAATAATTCAACAAGTTTATCTTAAATTAATTTTATTACAAAATTAATTCAACCAATAAATAGACATGAATTATTTGATTCTTTCAAATTTTAAACCAATCCGATAAATCTGACATAAGTCACCAATTATTGAAAAAGCACGCCGTATCGTTACAGGATTTTGTGAGCTAGCAAAGGGGACCAAAATGGACCTATAAAGTTTAAGCTCACGATAATTATGAAACCCAATACCCCAGATATACATTTCACAATTATCAACTCCAGCTCTACTCCACTAAAAGCTTAGAGCTGCACTCTCGAACTTTATAGAATTACAAAGCCCGTATAGCTAAGTCTCCATGACATATCAAAGTGTATCGTATCCCTATATGATAATCTATAATCGGCTTAAGGACAAGTTCTATCTCACCATTAGAAAACTTATCATCCAAAGATAGTATACCATTTGGTTACACCTATGTATCCAAATGGTTGAGCGCTCTAATTTTCTAATTATAAGATAACGTATATAAGAGAATATTATTACTCCTAAAGAGGAGCTATGGATTCCATATCTATGAATAACAAGTCTACGCTATCAAGAGTCATGCCTCCAACATACCGGCATGCATACCACTATTGAGATGTGAGAGTCACCCTTTGGTACATCAAAAGACACAAGTCGAGACAACGGGCCCACTATCTATCTCAGGATTAAGATACAATATAAATGATTGTCTAAAGTAAATCGATTTGCTAAGACAGAATTATTAATCGAAATCAATTCACTTTGTGTCCCGATCCAACACATCGTCACCTATGACAACGTGCCAATGTTTCTATTCACGGAGTCCAACTCCGATGGTCAAGACAAACCATCTCCCAATAGGGATATAGACAACATAACAATCTTTGCATGAATAAAGCGCCTAACTTTATTCCCTCGATTGCGAATCATATGTTTTAGACCGTCACCTTAAGAATCATGTCTTCCGTATAATCAGCCCATCATATGCCCAATTCTTAAAGTTTTAGACCGATAATCTCAGACTACTGTTTGCTTAACATGCATTCAACAAATATGAATGTAAAGAAGACAAAATTTGGTATATATAAATGAATAAATTCTTTATTGATAAAAATGTCTCCAAAAACGTATTACATTTTTACTCCTTAGGGCATACATGTCTAACATCCCAATATTTGGGTTGCAAACTGGGGAGCTGAAGAGACAATATTACCAAGAAGGCTTTTTTGCATCCGACCCCCCTGAATTTTATGTATTTAGCAATTCAGTCCTTGAACTAAAAATTGTGGAAATTAACTCCATAAACTTTAAAATCTATTGTATCGCAAGTCCAAGTGATGACAACGTCAAAAATTTATACAGAATTATCACGTGCCTCTCACATGGGTAACTTATGAGGGGAAATTTTTCAATTTAACAAAAAATATGGTATCTCTTAAAACAAAAAAGAATTGAAACATTAAAAAAGAAGAAGAAGAAGAAGAAGAAGAAGAAAACCTACCCATCTAATTATTGCATTCTTCAATCACCTGTCAACGTATTTTTCACAAAATTTGAATAAAAGGAATACCCACATCAAATCAAGCAAAAATCCGATAACCTAGGAAAAATAAACTCAACAACCAAATGGGCAAATCATGACATTTGACATTAGTTTTCTTCATTAAGCGAAACATATGTCAGCAAAATGAAAAAAAAAGGCTTATAAAAGCTTCAAATGATTTTGAAAAAAAAAGGGTCAAAAACAAAAGAGCATATTAAATCTTAAATAGTAATGGGTAGGGAGCTGTGACTAGAGAGGCAGGGGCGGTGCTCAGGCTAGGTGGCATTGGATGGACGCCTGACTAGGGTTGCGAAGTAGCATGGCTAGGTTTTTCTGTGAGGCGGCAGAGCAAGGCGCAAATTTATGTCATTGTTGCGGCCCTTGCAGTAAAGTAAGGATTGGATTGCACCATCAATTAATAAATATATGTATCTCTTGAAACTTTAATTATCTACAATAGTATTGAATTGTGACTTAAAAATTTATCCGTATTAACTATATGCTAAGTGTTATGTATTAATTGGGTGATGCATGATGGACTCGTTGATGAATGTACTCCTTTATTATACTTATGTGCATTCTATCTAAATTTTAATGGTGGACGCATTACTGTGAGTTTAGCAATTAGAATAGAAAAGTAATATATATATATATATATATATATATGAAAAATTGGTGTTTTCGCTAAAACCCTGTCTTCATGAAACTTTAAAGATTTTAACACTAGTCCTAATTTTGGGTCATGACAAGAACGACTAATTTTTAGCCCTTTTTTCTCCTCTACCTAGGGTAGCCAACCCCTCTATTATGCATTCAATGGCCCAGAATCCTTTTATTTTGGTATTTTATCACAGATATGACTACATAAAGATATATGATGAGTGAAAAGAAGATACATCCCTTGGCTTAAAATTGAAGAAGAAAAAAAAAGTAATAACAAAATAACTTAATTGAAATAAATGTCATAAATTAGTTTACAAATGCTAATTTTTCCTTCTTTTTTTTCTTCGGTTCCTCATCACATGTCAATTCGATATCTTCACGAAGCAAGTGGGAAACATCATTGTCAAAATTATTAAGCTCTTCAACTGGTGACAAACCTTTTAGTGAATGAGGGGATGTTCATACAATCCTCGGTAACTTCTTCATTGTCAACTACTACTCTTAGCTTCATCGAGATGACTAGGGACAACTTCAAAGCTTTGGGATCCATTGTATAAAAAACTTAGATTGCTTGCAATGCTATAATGAAATGACCGTTTTTGTATCCCAATAGTCTAAAGTCAACCACCATGACATCGTTTTTATAAGCTTTAACATAGTTATTGTCGGTCCACTTGTACTTAAAAAGTGCTATGCACAATATACATACCCTCGGCACAAAGAGTCACACCGCTATTTTAGACAAGATGCTTTTCATTTCTTTCATGAGTGTAGAAAGTATAACCATTCATGGAATATGATGTATATCTTGTAATTATTGATGACGATCCTCTAGTTATGTTTTTTTATGTCTTGTGAGACGCTTCCATCTTGAGATGTGGAATACTTGGCATATATGTGTGCTCTAATCCACCCCCAGAGGTCCAATTGTGTTTATCTTACAACCACTTCTCATTTTTTGCTTTTTTCAGGTTCGGCTTTGTAACGCCCCTATATGGGGGTTAACAGTTTTTAATGAGATAAAATAAAAATAAATAATAAAAGTAAAACCTTAAAAATAAAATTTGCCCGGGACTTAAATGAAAACTCTCAACTCAAAAATAAAAATATAAACGATAAATAAACCACAGTTTTAATGTAGCACCTTTAATTTAATAATATAAACTGTTGTCATCATCATTTTAACCCTCAACACATTATAATACAGTCACAGAAAGTAACAATTGATGCTTACATTATCATGAAGAACATTCTCAACGATTGAAGCAGTCCCAATGTAATATAGTTACATCACTTCCTCAACTATATTTCTCGTAGCCACCTCACACTTAGTGAGTCCTGAAAAGATATAAACATAAGGGAATGAGCAACACTATGCTCAGTAGAGAAAGCCATTACTCACCTTTAGGTTTTTATCATTACCACATTAAAATCTGCATGGTTAGTAAGTCACATCATATTCCAGATTATGAGGTTTATTATGATCACATCTTATGGATACCGTAGTTAATCATTACCAAGTGTCATAATTACACATTTATACAAATATTACCAATCATCATTGTTCCTAGGTATCCATGTTAAATTGAGTATCACTCAACTCATCGAGACCCAAATGGGCGCACTTGATCACCCTATAAACATTCCAAGGGTGTTCCGGTGAGGGGACATCAAGCCCCGAGTCCTCACCAAATCAATTCCTGTACAGTGTGTTCTGGGACTTTCAACCCAAGGAAGCGTCATCACCTTCCCCCTATTTTACCTTTTAGGGTATTCATGCCCAAGGACGCAACCGTCGCCCTTTTCATGTCTCACAATTTCTCTATATTAAATCATTATTAATAGAGTTAATTTTCCTAACCATGCTTCTCAATTTATAACATGTGTCAATTCATTATGTTCCTCGCCGTACAATACAAGACGAGTCCATGTCATAGTTTCATATGTGATACACATATAATATCAGTTCAACATAGATATATATATATTGCGGCAAAACAATCAATTTTAATTCTATAAAAACCTCACAAAAGATGAGTAATAGAATCCCTACCTTTCAAGCTTATCAACAGTCTCTTAATCCTGGAATCAATTAACGTTAGCTCCATACTCCCTTGATCCTGAACTCCAAGCAAAGCAGATCCAGTTGTATCTCGTTGTATCTACGAAGCATCCTCTGTAGTGCTCCTCGAGCGACTATGAATGGCTAGGAATGCTTCCTGGAGATCATACATTCTTGAAAACGTCATTCTGGACTCCGATACTGCTGTTTGAATCGCCTCGATTTGCATGCAGTCGGTACCGGATGATTTTCATCGGAGTGGAATTTGCTCGAACGGAGGTCACCATTGCATCCAGAGCATCGAAACGAGTCAGGAGGCGGTCTCGGATCTTCGATCGGAGGTCCGGATCACAAAATTCCAATTTAGCCTTTGACTGGCCGTTGACCGGCGTTGACCACCGTTGACCGGCGTTGACCGACTTTGACCGTCGTTGACCGGCGTCAATCGGGGTCCATTGGCAGCTGGGCTCGGGCCTACCCCCCCTAAATCGACCCTTCTGAGTCCAATGGCGGGGTCAATTTCACCCAATTCTGCCTCTAACATAGCGGGTCGTGAAGTACAACGTCGGTAGAAATGGATGAGCTCCGATCTTGATTCTCCGACGATGGAAACCTGAAATTGGCTGAGGGCTTTTGCTACCCATCCTCCTATGAGCATTTCCCCTCATCCAATTTGAAGAAACGTGGCTGGGAAGAGCCAAAACGGAGGCTCCCGCGGCGGTTGACGGCGGCGTTGGCCGTTCTCCGGCGAAACCGGCTCCTTCAGTGCAATTGATCGAGGGGTTTTACTCCCCTTGATCCTCTGAACTCATTGGGAGGGGTGGTGTCAGTCACCTCCTCCGGCAAGGCGGAGTTCCACCATGGGGGCGGCGGTGCACGGCGGCAATAGGCGGGCGGAGCAATCCGGCGGTTGTTGAGCTGCCACCAAGGGTGGGTTTTGTTCCTCTCATCACGGTGGTCGTGTAGGAACAAGAATCACGTCGATCGGACGTCGGACGGCGAAGATATCTCGTCGGAAAGAAATGGGTTTTGCCGCCACTTTGGGCGGCGCGTGTGGTCTCCTCCGGCGGCGTTTTGGGCGGCGCGGCACCTCGTTGGACTCAGCTCGTCGAGAGCTTTCCATTGGTGCGGGAGGTGTCGAAAACGGATGCCGAAATCTCAAACGATCTTTGAGGAGAGAGAGAGAATTTTTTTAGAGAGAGAAAGTAGAGAGAGAGAGAGTTTCGAATTATGAGAGATTTTCTGATTTTTTTTTTATATATATACTAGGTAATTAATCTAATTACCTTAATACCCTTAGGAGAATAACGGGTGTCACAGCTCTACCCCCCTTAAAGAAATTTCGTCCTCGAAATTTCAATTCTAGTAATACTAGTAAAAATTATGATTCCACTATGATTCCAATTCTGAGTCTAAACCGTTAATGTTGTTTGTCCTCCAAATTTAAGTTATCGTATTTCCACTTATTTACTTGCATAATAAATCTTACTCCTAAATCCCTCAAGAGAGTATTTCTGACAAGTTTCAACTTATAACACCGTGTAATAGTCTAAGAATCTGATCAGGCATACATATTGACCATACCATGATTCCAGTCCTTCATTGTCCATGGACTGTGATTTACAATCACATTTAAGGAAATTGCTAGAGAAATTTTATATACTTCATCTTTAGGTTCCTTTCCCTTTTTAAGTAAGGAAAAGTCAAATATATTTGATTTCATACCTCAACTAATAAACTAAAACATAATCATAAAACATATATCACAAACACTTTTATTCAAAACTATACATTAAACTTACTCATAGAGATATTAAACGGAATCTCAGAGTTGCAGACAAACCCGACATATTTTTCATTAAACAGCTATCATCATGACACAAACATTCAACCCAAATAATATATTCATATTTCATATGGAATATCCCCATAACTGACTCTGGTACTTCCACATAATATTAACAGAATATTACACATTACAAACATGATACGGATACGTTTCGAGAGTACAAGGCACTCCGTATACCAGCTATCCATATCATGCATGCTTAGAGGATACAAAAACATCGATAAACAAAAGATCGGACCTTAAGAAGAATGCGTTTCGAGAGCATCAAGTACTCCGTATCCAGCCATCCCGGCATTAGGCTCAATGAATCTAAAAGATTTAACAACGACGTACCACAAGAAACACAGAATACAAGGCAAACGGTTATTCGTAACACACGAAATACGGACACACATGCCTACATGCCAAAGATAAAACAAAAAGATTACAGATGGAGATTCAAATCAATTGGCCGCTCCCGGCTTTCCCTTTCCCATTCAAGCTTGGATGTTGCAGTGTCGGATTCTGGATGTATGATTTGCATTTTATCTATCAATTCCTCAGCTGTTGAAGCAGTGACAAAGATTTGTCTCTCCGATTCTGTAGTGATGTTTTCTTCCACAGCGTAATCTAGAAATTTCAAAAGACCGTCATAAAAACCCTTTACGTTCAGCAGTCCCAAAGGTTTGGAATAAAAGCCCAACAATTGCCCACAAGCAACTATAAATATTTCCTCAAGAGTACCTAGACCACCAGGTAATGCTATAAAAGCATCAGAATTATAGATTATGTCTTTAAAATTTTTAGGGATACTCCTGACTCCTTCTCCCTTACCTATGGCTTCCTTACAAAGGTTTCCTTCAACTGGAATATGAGGCCAAATTCTTACATCAGTAGCGTCACTAGACCTAGCTGCTAGTGCCATATTTACCATCATTTTTATACTACCACCCCCATAGATTATGTTAATCTTCTTGCGTGCTAGGACTTGCCCTAAGTGATTTGCAGCTTCTAAATAAGCTTTATCTTTTCCAAGGCTGGAACCACAAAAGACACAGACATTCTTTATTTTCTTCGTGGACTGGGAGGTAGACATATTTGGTTTATAGAAGTGGTTGCTTAATGTCTGCTCCACTTAGACTTCGGGTTCTACATGAGTTTTTAAAGATGAGAAATACACAAAAAGGGCTAAAGAGATAGACGAGTAGGTAATGAAAAGGTAATCCAAAGATTTAAACAAAATCTTGTGCGGATAAGAAAGTAAGATAAGGTGATTGATAGTTTACAGAAAATCTGATTCACTTTTTGAAAAAGATTAGACTCTAATTGTATAACTTTTGACAATTGAGAACAATTTGACAAAAGACCCTCATGACACAACTGTAGACTTTTTGACAAATATACACCAAGTCTAGAAATTTAATATAAACGACAAATACTGTAGAACTTTTGAAATTTGAGACACAAATCTTGAAATATCTGGATAAGCTTTTCAAAATTCAAACATATTACTGTACCGTATGTGACGTGTCTGATAAGATAATATATTTTATTATATATATATTTAAGAAAATCATAAATTAAATAAGATATTAACACTTACTGTATCAATCTAATAATCACAATTATTTCAAACACAAAAGCAAATATTCTGAGTAAAAGAAAAACACAAACTGTTGAACATCAGCTAAAACTGCTTCAAATAAGTAAAGACTAAATAACCTTTATAGAGCGATGACTTATTCCCCATCCAGTTTTCTTATGGTTTGGCAAACAGGATCTAGAAATACCATATTCATGAGGCGTTGTCTTTCTGTATAAAATTTAGGCCAGAGTTTAAAAATAGCTCCTTGAACATATCCACTAGGGTGACCGTGGAGAGGAGGATGGATGCTATCCAAGTTCTCCTTTGAAAGTCCATCCCTACAAAACCTTATTTTATCCTCTCTATTCGTAGACATATAACCAGGTGAAGTACATTTACCGTTACAATTTTGTCTTCCACATTTGTTACAAAGTGACCACGATGGCACGAGCTCTTCTTTTCATTGCACTACGACTGGTACCTATTCCTGGTAAACCGACATCTTGACTAAAGTCACTCGGACGGATTTTCCCCTCTATCAACATTCTCACATCACAAGGGATGCCAAAACGCATAAGAATCCACAACCGAGTAATTCTAGCCTTGTATTTCTTTCTGAGAATCTTTTGGGAGAGTGATGGGAAATACTTTCTCAGGTGTTGGTACTTTGAGTCCATGATGAGATGAAAGAAGAGTAAATAGAAAGGAAAAATTAAGATAGTAAATTGCAGAATCCTAGAATTCCTTCTTCTTTTAGAGAAAAAGAAGAATTTCTAATGAAAAAGAAGAGGATTTGCGATTTAGAGAGAAAATAACAAATTAAGAGAGAAAAAGTGAACTCGGAGAAATAAGCTCCTATGCACAGTAAACGTATATGTAAACAATGATTAAACCACTGTATATGACACGTATAGAAACCACGTGGGAGAGACAGTGTGAATCAAACTGATTTAGGATTTGAACTAGGCCCAAATGTTCTTAGTTGAAAATGGTCAAGTTGTTTCGGGCCTTAACACATTTAGAACGAGTTAAATAACAAACATAAAATTGAAAACCAATTCGTATGAATCTTAAACTCAATTCAAAGCCCACTATAGATAAAGTTAACTATAAACAACAAATCTAATTTAACGACAACAAGGATCTTCCTGAATGATATTTAAAATCATTTCATAACAACATAATCTTCCAGCAACTCAAATAATTTTGTTTTAATCAAAACCTTATTGAACAATACATACACCCATATGTTATTCATAATACTTAACATCTATCAATGGATTCATCATCATTACTACCAAGGGTTTAGAATGCGACTAACCTTGAAATCAATACAATTTACGTCTTTCAACGTAGACCATATCAACAAACAAAGACACTTGATGTTACTACTTAAGAACATCTACAATCCCCACAATTCTACTCATACAATATATAATTTCCTCATATAACAAAACCTTAGGTAACCAAAAGATTCACATCTAAACATCTAAAACTTAAACATTTTATTGTAATTATCCAAAATTATTATAAGTGCCTTAAGTATTATGATTTACTTAAGGAAACTCCTATTGATCATTTTTCTATTGCATCTATATATAAAGATTCACTGATACACTTAAATACAATGTACGTAACGAAATATTCCAATTTTGAGATTCATGCATTCTAGACTTTACACAGTCTCAACAGACCAAAAGTCTAACATTTATCTCTCTCAAGATTCAATACAATGATTCCCAACTTATATCATATTCCTCAAATAAATAGAACTTTTAAGAAAAGATATTGACACTTATGTGCTCCATCGAATCCACACATAATCATTACTTAGGTTTGAATCAATTACGAAAAATTTGGCATATCTATGTCAAACTTTAAAATCAATAAATCAAGCCTTATATTTCTTATTGTTTTTCACGAGACAAAAGGCTCTTAAATCCTCGTATCTATACGAATTTCTCATCGTTTATACGAATTAAATATGCTTATAGATCCAAATATTATACGAATCTCTCATAAGCATTCTACTTATAAACTCATTCCATATAATTATCATTCCCTTATAACTATTAATACTTTCCTTCTATATAATTATTGTACTCATATAACTATTGATATTTTCATTCTATGGCCTTTCCATGTTACATCCTTCTAGACTGTATAAATCAATGTGAAGGTTCATTTTGATGATGACAATGAAAATTCAGCTTCAAAACCATCTCAAAAATATATATTTTTTTAAAGTGGTGCTACACTCCCTAGGTTAACCGAACCTAGGCTCTGATACCAAAAATTCTGTAACGCCCCTATATGGGGGTTAACAGTTTTTAATGAGATAAAATAAAAATAAATAATAAAAGTAAAACCTTAAAAATAAAATTTACCCGGGACTTAAATGAAAACTCTCAACTCAAAAATAAAAATATAAACGATAAATAAACCACAGTTTTAATGTAGCACCTTTAATTTAATAATATAAACTGTTGTCATCATCATTTTAACCCTCAACACATTATAATACAGTCACAGAAAGTAACAATTGATGCTTACATTATCATGAAGAACATTCTCAACGATTGAAGCAGTCCCAATGTAATATAGTTACATCACTTCCTCAACTATATTTCTCGTAGCCACCTCACACTTAGTGAGTCCTGAAAAGATATAAACATAAGGGAATGAGCAACACTATGCTCAGTAGAGAAAGCCATTACTCACCTTTAGGTTTTTATCATTACCACATTAAAATCTGCATGGTTAGTAAGTCACATCATATTCCAGATTATGAGGTTTATTATGATCACATCTTATGGATACCGTAGTTAATCATTACCAAGTGTCATAATTACACATTTATACAAATATTACCAATCATCATTGTTCCTAGGTATCCATGTTAAATTGAGTATCACTCAACTCATCGAGACCCAAATGGGCGCACTTGATCACCCTATAAACATTCCAAGGGTGTTCCGGTGAGGGGACATCAAGCCCCGAGTCCTCACCAAATCAATTCCTGTACAGTGTGTTCTGGGACTTTCAACCCAAGGAAGCGTCATCACCTTCCCCCTATTTTACCTTTTAGGGTATTCATGCCCAAGGACGCAACCGTCGCCCTTTTCATGTCTCACAATTTCTCTATATTAAATCATTATTAATAGAGTTAATTTTCCTAACCATGCTTCTCAATTTATAACATGTGTCAATTCATTATGTTCCTCGCCGTACAATACAAGACGAGTCCATGTCATAGTTTCATATGTGATACACATATAATATCAGTTCAACATAGATATATATATATTGCGGCAAAACAATCAATTTTAATTCTATAAAAACCTCACAAAAGATGAGTAATAGAATCCCTACCTTTCAAGCTTATCAACAGTCTCTTAATCCTGGAATCAATTAACGTTAGCTCCATACTCCCTTGATCTTGAACTCCAAGCAAAGCAGATCCAGTTGTATCTCGCTGTATCTACGAAGCATCCTCTGTAGTGCTCCTCGAGCGACTATGAATGGCTAGGAATGCTTCCTGGAGATCATACATTCTTGAAAACGTCATTCTGGACTCCGATACTGCTGTTTGAATCGCCTCGATTTGCATGCAGTCGGTACAGGATGATTTTCATTGGAGTGGAATTTGCTCGAACGGAGGTCACCATTGCATCCAGAGCATCGAAACGAGTCAGGAGGCGGTCTCGGATCTTCGATCGGAGGTCCGGATCACAAAATTCCAATTTAGCCTTTGACTGGCCGTTGACCACCGTTGACCGGCGTTGACCGACTTTGACCGGCGTCAATCGGGGTCCATTGGCAGCTGGGCTCGGGCCTACCCCCCCTAAATCGACCCTTCTGAGTCCAATGGCGGGGTCAATTTCACCCAATTCTGCCTCTAACATAGCGGGTCGTGAAGTACAACGTCGGTAGAAATGGATGAGCTCCGATCTTGATTCTCCGACGATGGAAACCTGAAATTGGCTGAGGGCTTTTGCTACCCATCCTCCTATGAGCATTTCCCCTCATCCAATTTGAAGAAACGTGGCTGGGAAGAGCCAAAACGGAGGCTCCCGCGGCGGTTGACGGCGGCGTTGGCCGTTCTCCGGCGAAACCGGCTCCTTCAGTGCAATTGATCGAGGGGTTTTACTCCCCTTGATCCTCTGAACTCATTGGGAGGGGTGGTGTCAGTCACCTCCTCCGGCAAGGCGGAGTTCCACCATGGGGGCGGCGGTGCACGGCGGCAATAGGCAGGCGGAGCAATCCGGCGGTTGTTGAGCTGCCACCAAGGGTGGGTTTTGTTCCTCTCATCACGGTGGTCGTGTAGGAACAAGAATCACGTCGATCGGACGTCGGACGGCGAAGATATCTCGTCGGAAAGAAATGGGTTTTGCCGCCACTTTGGGCGGCGCGTGTGGTCTCCTCCGGCGGCGTTTTGGGCGGCGCGGCACCTCGTTGGACTCAGCTCGTCGAGAGCTTTCCATTGGTGTGGGAGGTGTCGAAAACGGATGCCGAAATCTCAAACGATCTTTGAGGAGAGAGAGAGAATTTTTTTAGAGAGAGAAAGTAGAGAGAGAGAGAGTTTCGAATTATGAGAGATTTTCTGATTTTTTTTTTATATATATACTAGGTAATTAATCTAATTACCTTAATACCCTTAGGAGAATAACGGGTGTCACAGTCTTTTTTAATTCCTTCATGTGAACCTTAATGAAAGCCTCCACTTCACAAGCATTGTGCAAGATATGAAAACAAGCTTGCTCCCACCCCTCTTGATTTATCAAGAAAGGATTCCTAATAGATAGTCCTCTAGGCTCAATATTTATTGTCTTTCACACTCCAATTGCTTCCATATTGGACAAGTACTCAGAGCAAAATTCAACCTCTTCCTCTGCTATGTAACTTTCTACGATACATCTCTTCGGCCTATTTTGGTTCTTCACATAGCCCTTCAAATCCTTCATATCCATCTAAAATACACCAGTCCATGTAACTTAATTTCACAGACTAAGTGAACTATTAGATGAATCATGATGTCAAAAAATGCGGGTAGAAAGTACTTCTCAAGCATGCACAAAGTCTGCACCAACTCTAATTATAGTGAATCTAGCATAAGTGGATACCTTGAAACATATTGAATTAAAGAACGAGCACAATTTAGTAATTGCAAATCTCATGTCTTTTGTTAAAATTCTCCACAATATAAGTGGTAGTAATTGTTGCATAAATACGTGACAATCATGTGTTTTCATGCCAATAAGTTTTAAATCCTCACCGACACTTTTTAAAGTTTGAAGAATAGCTATCCGACACTTTCAACGAAGCAAGCCAGTCATTAAGCTTTCTCTTTTGATAACACGTGCTTTGCCAGAGGTAAGTAAGTAGAGTTCCCTCTATTCTCGGGAAACAAATTAGGCCTAATCTTTATCTCCATGAGATCTAACTATGCTTTTCCACTATCCTTAAGCTTGCTTGGAATGTTAAGCAATGTGCTGACTATGGATTCACAAATGTTTTTCTCAACATGCATAACGTGTAAGCAATGACAAATAAAAAGTATCTTCCAATATGGAATTTCGAAGAAGATTGATCTCTTTTTTCAAGTTTCATTTATCGACAGCTTGTCCCTACCTCGCTTTCTATTCCCAAGTACCACTTTTACATCTTTTACTATGTCAAATACTGTTCACCCATCAAAGGCCAAGGAGGGTGGTCTCTTTCTTTAATATTACCATCAAAGGCTTTCTTTTACTTGTGATAGTGATGCTCCCTTGGCAATCATTTTCTATGGCCAAGAAAAACCATTTTCTTACCATTCTTCAA
The DNA here is from genome assembly GCA_025403435.1 of Artocarpus heterophyllus. Classification (NCBI taxonomy): domain Eukaryota; kingdom Viridiplantae; phylum Streptophyta; class Magnoliopsida; order Rosales; family Moraceae; genus Artocarpus; species Artocarpus heterophyllus. The sequence goes on along the minus strand of CM046348.1, from coordinate 26,113,945 downwards.
CTGTTTGTGAGATGTTTCCTTCATACAAAGAGGACAACCAATAGAACTCTTCACCTTTATAAGCAGATAGATTTCCATATATGGGGAAGTCGTTAATTGTCCATATTAACATTGTACAGAGGATAAACGTCTTCTTGGTAAGTATTTCTAACTTCAATTTCATTTTCCTACAAGCTTTTTAAGGCAATCGATTAACAATATCAAGTACACATCAATGTCATTCCCCAGTTGGTGAGGACTCGAAATAAATAGAGTCAACATCAAGAACTTCCGTTTCATGCACAGTTTGAAGAAAGATTATACTTGACAAGTATTACGAGGCAAGGGCTATGTTTACTACTCATGTTATCATGTGGGTTCATTCTATCCATCGATAAAGTGAAATGTAGATTTCTTGGTTCCGCACTAAACTCGGGATGATTGGCATCAACTCTTTCATTGTGGTGGACCAACCAGATGTCTAAGCCTACCATTGTCAGCCCATTTGTCAAGATGCCAAGTCAAATTCTTAGCATGCTCCTCATTTCTGAATAAACGTCTCAAACGTGGTAGCCATGTAATGTACCACAACACCTTCATCGGCACTCCTTTCTTACCTTTTTTTGGCTCATTTCTTTTCTTCCACCTTGACTATTTACAAACCGGGCAAAAACTCTTGTCCTCATACTCCTTTTTTCTATCTAGGACACAATCATTTTCATAAGCATTTATTTTCTCATACTCTATTTACAAAGTGCTCAATGTCTTGTTAGCCTCATATATACTAGTCGGTAATTTATTACCCTCTAGAAGAAGCCTTTCTAGAAATTCTAAAAGATTTGTGAAACTAATGACCACTCACCTGATGCCTTCAAATTCTATAATCCAACTAAAGTTAGCAATTTGGTGAAATTGATACACCTCTCATATACAGGTATCTCGGTATCATTCATCATTGTCTCAAATAGCTCCGGATGGTGTAAAAAGTGTTCTTCTAAATCATTTACTATATCAATCATATTGTCATGATCACCCATGTTTCGCTCCATTATGGTTCCTTTTCCTTTACCTAGTAAAGTTGGTTTGGTAACTATTTATAATCTTCTTTCAAAATAAATGTCCTCTAATAATTTAAATTGAATGAGATCTATGGTTTTCAAGTTGAATGCAAGGACACCAAATGTTATCACCTTGAGCACGAGTTTTGGCAAATAACAAAAATTTCTCCACACCATTCACATATTCTCTAGTAAATTAATGATCACACACCATTTTTTATCCATTTTGGAAGTCCTAAATTGAAATATAAACTCATTTATAAACAATTTCACAAATTAATTAATCTATCATATAAACCATATAATAAATCCACAAATTAATCAAATTAATTATACCCATCAACTTCAATATACCTAATTATAGTCAAATATCCACAAATCACACATACCCATTGTATTCAAATAACAAATAATATCTATAAATATACAATTTTCACAAATTAATCATACTCATAAACTAATCATACTAAAAAAACAACAAATTAATCATATTAATCAAAGTCAAATAACTAATCATATCTATATTAATCATACTAATTGATCCATAAATTAATCATAACTAATAATCTAAATAACTAGTCAACAAAATCAAAACCTTTAAATGTCTAATGAAACACTTACAAGGAAGAAGACTAAGAAGAATGGAGGCAAAGAGGGGCGGCGACTGTAGTTTCTAGGCATTCTGGTTGTGCTTTTGAGAGTTGGATTCGCTTTTTATGTTTAAATGTCGTGTTAAAATAGGGATTTTAAAAGACCTTACTTAAGAACCATCGTAAAAAGCTAAAGTAAAAACCGTCATGTAAGGCTCCACCTCCTATCATGACAGTTTTCGTATTTTTGGCGTAACTACACATGTTTTTCCCCTATCAAGACAGCTTTTTTAAAAAAAAAATGCATTAAATGAGGATCGTATAATCTCAAGTTTCTAGTGATGGAGTATTATAAATATAGTTTACAAATAAAAGTGGTTACAATAAAGCACTTTTAGGCACATATTTCCCAATTATCAGGACAGATATGTCATTTCAGAAACTTTCTTTTTGAATTTAGGAATGGCCACAAAAATGCAAACATCCATGTGAAAATCTTATCCTTTAATTCAGAAGCAACGGCATATTTTAAACACGCAATCTATGACTATTTTGTCCAAAGTCATCTTTCACATTGAGGTGGAGCCCAACCAGTATAGCCGGTAGCATTCCTAGCCAATTATCAGTTATTGCCATGTAAAGAATTTCACTTATGATCCTAATCATATCAGGCAAAAAATCCAAATTTTTCCAAAAGTATATTAAAAATTTAAATGGAAAAGAAAAGCTGATTGCTTTACAATTACACTTTTATTATTATTATTATTAAAAGTCCCTTTCAGCACCCCAATCAGATTGCAGATTTATTGTTTTGCATTATACAAGTCATGATAAATAGACATATATAATATAATTGCATCCAGGCCTAATTAAGTATAAAAGCAGCATGTAAAAAATAACTATAAATTCCTTCTCCACATTTCTTTGCCGTGGAAACACCACAGCTCAATGATTGATTTTGTTTGTGTGTGCGTGTGAGAGAAAAAAGACGAGAGAGTTAAATTAGTTAAAAACTAGGAATTGATTGGTTTGACAATCACGCATGAAAAAGGAGCTTAATGGGGCCTGAAACTTGCCCAATAAAAAAGAAAGTTGTCAAAATCGTTCAATCATTGTATTTTATTTTTTTTAAATGAGGGACTACAAGTGGATTAGCTTTGAATAATTAACTGAAATTTGTCCTTATTTGGAAGAGGTGGTGATAATTGGACACAAACTTTTGTTGGGGACTGGAAAATTTAGTTCTTTTTTCTCCCTCTCTATTTATTAAAAAAAAAAGAGGGAATTACAAGTGGATTACGTTGAATAATTAACTGAATTTGTTCTTACTTGGAAGAGGTGGTGATAATTGGACATAAACTTTTGTTGGGGACTGAGAAGTTCATGTGTGCTAAGTGTTACGGACATCGTCTTCTCAAAGGCAACCGTGCGGCCTTAGCACTCCCGCAAACGTTAAGTGAGCCTAATTCATGCACACACAACGGCTAGCAAACACAATAATGAGAAATAAGAGAAGGAACTTTGGGAGATAATGAATGAATTTTTATTAAGTATGTAATTCTTTGCAAGGAGCTGTTAAGCTCAATTTTTAGATGATGGTATAAATGAGGGGGACACCCCTATTTATGGGCCAAGTCCCCAAGGACGGACGGGTCTGTTCTAAACAAGCGGCGCCAATCAAATAACCAGTACAAGATAAGGCACGTTTGTAAACGCGGCAGATAAAATGAGAAACTACTTCAAGATGAAGTGAACTTAACATAGAAGCAAACTGAGTCTAGACTACTCTAGAGTTTTCTAGAGCTCTTCATTACAAGTGAAATTACAAAAAGGCCTACGGCTGAAACTAGCCTTAAGACGCCTAAGTCCTTAGGCCAAAACCTCCAAGTTGGCGAGTGGTTGAGTTTGGCGTGACACTCTCCCCTACCTAATCTTGTGATGGCCCTATCGTTTCATCTTTGAAGCATCGTATTTGATTCCTGAACTGCCAAAGTGTATCTTCAAATTCCCAACTAGCTTCGGTATCGGGCAGACCCTTCCATTTGACGAAGTACTCTCGGTAGCTTGGCACGCCTTCTATTTGCAAGCACTTCTTTGTCAAAGGAAGTCACATTGCAATTATTGCTCTTTTAGAGACTCCATGTGAAGGTCCTCGCAAATCAACAAATCCATATGGAAAACTGGGTGAATCTTCAACTTTGATGGCAACCGAAGCTTGTAAGGAACTTAGGTGATGTGCTTGATCACCAGAAAAGGACCCTGTTACTTGCACACTAAGCCCTTATGCACCTTCCTCAAGGTCTTGAATTGTTGTGGCAAAAGTTTCACGAGGACAAGGTCTCCCACCTTGAATTCCACATGCTTCCACGTCCTGTCTGCCCATTTCCCTATGCACTTTGCAGCCTTATGCAATGCCACACGAGATAACTCCGGTTGCTCATGCCAAGACTTGGGAAATTGGAATGTTGAGGGACTCTTCACTTCGTAGCGGGTGGCAAGGGAAAGAGATGTATTAGGCTGCTATCCCATGATGATCTCAAAGGGACTCTTGCTGGTGGCCTCACTCTACAAGTTGTAAGAAAATTGCACCACAAACAAAAGCTTGGCCTAATCCTGCTAGTTGGCACTCACATAGTGCTGCAAGTAAAGCTCCAAGAAAGTGTTGATATGCTCTGTCTAACCAATGCTCTGAGGATAAAAACTTCTAGAAAAGCTTAAGTCTAACCCTAACATCTTGAACAACTCCATCCAAAATCTCCTAGTAAAATAAGGTACACTATCATTGATGATGATCACTAGAACACCCCATATAGCTTGACCGCATTACGAAGGAAATTTCTCATTACTTCCTCCATGGTGTAGTCGGTTGTCTTTGTAATGAAAGATGCATATTTGCTGAATTTGTCCACCACGACCATAATGTTCCCAAAACTTTCGAACTTTAGCAAGGAAGTGATGAAGTCCATTAAGACTATCCCACGTTCTCTCTAGAATAGGCAAAGGGTCTAGCAACCCACCTGGTGCTGCTATACCACCTTGTCTTGTTGGCATATAAGACACATCGCATATGCTTCGCGACCCCATCTTGCATCTTGGGCCAATAATAAGTGGACAAAAAAGCAAGTATACTTGCGGCCTGCCCACAAGGAGTCATGACACTCCTTAATCAGCTCCTTCTACAACTTGTCCCCTTTCGATACATAAATGTGGTTCCCTTTGGTGCAGAAAAGGCCATCCAAAAGCCAAAACAGTCGAGTCTTACCTTCATTCACCAAAGCGATGGTACTCTTGGCAAGCTGTTCTTGTTGTAGCGCCTCCTTGAACCTCCCCATCGGTGGGCTAGTGACTTGATTGATGCTCAAAAATTCCACCTTCTGACTTAATGCATTTGTAAACACATTAACTCTTCCTGGCTTATACGCTATGACATAGTCAAACTCGGCTAAGAAATCTTACCATTATGCCTGCTTTGGACTTGCTTCTTTTAAGTCTAAAAGTAGTTTGTTACAATGCTTGCAGTCATGATCATGAACCTAGAGCCCAGCAGGTAGTGTCGCCACCCTCTAAGACAATAGATGATCATAGTCATCTCTTTTTTCTTGCTCGATGTAGCACCTCTATGTATCACTAAGTTTCTGACTCTCGTAAGTGATTGGATGCCCATCCTACATAAGAACACCTCAAATAGCAAAGTCAAAAGTATCAGTATGTAACTCGTAAGGCTTGGTGTGGTCTGGTAGGCTAAGCACAGGCTCCTTGCTAATTGCCTTCTCTTGTCCACTTCCATGACTTGTTCTTGTTTAGAAGATTTGTCAACAGAGTAGGTCTCGCTGAGTAGCCCTTGATAAAGCAACGGTAGTAACATACTAGCATGAGAAATGATCTTAACACATATACCTTAATGGGAGGCTCCGAAGCTTAACTGGCATGCATGTTTTCATCCTCCATCACTAACTTCCCATCCTCGATCTTGTTACCTTAGAACATCACCCTTGTGTTTGTAGAAGAGCACTTTCACCTTCTTCATATACAACTGGTTCTCCCTTATAACCTTGAACACTTCTTGCAAGTGCTCGACATGCTCCTTCAAGGTCTTGTAATACATCATTATGTCGTCCAAGTAGATGACCACGAATCAATCAAAATACTGATGACAAAGCTTGTCCATCAAAGTGAAAAACATAGTGGATGCATTCGTTAGTCCAAAATGCATGACTAAGAATTCATAAGAACAATATCCATAACACATACAGTCTTGGGCTCATCTTCTTCTGCAATGCACACTTGGTAGTACCCAAGCGAAGATCCACCTTCAAAAAGTAGCATGTTAACTGAACAAATAGATCGACAATCAAAAGAATGGAATGCTTGTTCTTCACTGTGATTTTGTTGAGGGCCCCACAGTTGATGCACATGAGGAAGGAACTATCTTTCTTCTTCTAGAACAACCTGGATCAATTTTTTCTCCAAACTTTTTTTCTTTGTCAATGTATTAAGTGATAGTTTTTCCTTAACATCATTTTTTTCTTTTTTATTAAACCAAACTTTTGATTTTATGACAGAAAAATTTAATCGATAATGAATCAGAAGGGCTTATATATAAATCAAATGATTTATATTTGTGTTACTTAAAAACAAGAAGTCATATAGTTTTTCTTTATGTAGTTTTTCTTATATGAAAACAAACTATGAAAGCTTTCACTGAAACATGCAATTTGGATAGTTATTAATCAAACAATTTGCTATTGTTTATATAATTAGGCTATATGAAATAATAAAAATTAAATAAAAAATAGGAATTTTCAAGAAAAAATAAACCACATACTTTTTTGTGGGGAGGCTTTTTCAAATTGGAAACTATGTCTTTTTTTTAAAAAAAAAAAAGGAGGGCACAATAATTTTTTAGATGGGAATAATTTTTTTTTTTAGGTAGAGTGTATAATGAGTAAAAATACTTTTGTCTTTAAAAATACTATATTAATGTGTAATACAATAATAAAAAATGTTACTAACAAAAAAGGATGTGTGCAAAGTAGAATGGGGATGTCAATAAACGTACCCAATTTGAAATATAATATATTTGATTCATGTCATATTTAAAAAGGTTATGCTATATTACCACTTATATTATATGTTTAAATCATGTCACACTAAAACATATATATCATTTATAGAAAGTAAGTTTTAAAATATAGCATTTATGAAAATTCCTTTTAAAATAAATTTAGAGATAAAAAGTCTTACAAGTAATATTGAAATGTAACAACAAATTAAACTATTTAAGAAATAGTAAAAATTAAAATCATTATAATAATTATTTTATATTCTGCAGGATAAAAGTAAAAGTAATTATATTAATTATTATGTAATTATCTATTCTTAAGATGCTTAAAAAATTATTGTATTTCAATTTCACTTTATTTATTTGTTTGTTTGAATATAGGGAAAGTATTCAAACTTTATATTTTATGATGGAGTCAAGTATATAGTGCAATTTTTACTTTTTGTCTTAAAAAAAATCCAAAAACCGTTCCCCAAAATTTCATGGAAAAAAAGCATATCCCTTAATTTTTTTTGAGGGAAAAATAATTTTTTTATTTTTAATTTTTGGAATTTTTGCCCAATTCTTTTTTTTTTAAAAAAACTTAAATGTTAGTTATTGGGGATATTTTTAACTTCTTTTGAAATAATTTGACCAATTAAAAAGTTTTCTTTTAGCTCTTTTAAAAAGTTTAGGGAATATTTTTTCGATTTCAAAAAATTAGGGGAAGATAAACATAGTATTTCTTCAAAACCGGAGGAATCCACAATCAAATATTGAAATTAAAACAAAATAATGTATAAAAAATAGAAGCATTATAGTGGAGAATGGTTTTATTCTCTGGAGAAGAATCAAAGGATAATGTGTGATTTCTAAATTTAGATTCAATGATAAAAGATGATTAGCAACAAGAGTGCATATTCCATTTCATATTAGATTCTTACCTAAATACAATAAGACAATTATAAAAGCACCCATTCTATTTTATCTAAATTTAATTTTTTGCCCTAACCTTTAAATATTGATGAAAATATCCTATATTTCACAAATCTTTTACACAATTGAATCTCTCATTTGTTTTCTAATAATTATCTTACACTTTTTTTCTTAGAAATTAATGAATTTTTTCAGATTATTTTTAAATAAATAGACTTAATAATAATGTTTTTACAATAAATTTAACTTAATTACAAAATTAAACTTACCAATTATATAAATTTCACATAAATAAACAAATTGATTTTACAAATAAAATATCAAACCAATACACAAATTTCACAAATTAACTTTTCCCCAAACACAAATTAACTTCACAATACGTAATTAATTTCCAAAACCGAATTAACTTTTCAATACAAAAAAAAAAAAAAAGTGCTTCGGTTTCAAAAACCCAGATTCTGGGAGGAGTATCGTTAAAAGGAGCGCTGCCAAGATAAGTTAAATAACAAACCAAAATAAATTAAATTTGTTGCAGCAAATTACACGACAAATCCAAGCACAAGGTCTTTCCCATAGATTCTCGTCAATTCGATGGAGGAGGTGAGCGTTGGGGGAAGAAATCTTGCACCAAAGGAGATTGGCGGGAGGTGCGACAAGGGCTGGGTGAGGACGAGCGAATTGACAGGGGGCAAGGTCTTTATTGGCGATGAAGTAGAAAACCTAAACAATTGACTAAGGTTGTGAATCACAACAAACCTCCACGATGGTTCTTGCAACCGTAGATCAATTTTTTTTTCCATTCATTTTTGTTTCTTTATTTTCTAGTATTTGTGTTTTGATTTGATCTGATCGAGCTTCTAATGCTAGGAGGTGCGGGGGAGCTGGGCCGCTGTGAACATCCAATGGGAGGCTGGGAGGGCGGCGAGGATGGTAGGCTGGGATGGAGATCGACGAGGGCGGGAGGCTGGCAGTGGTGAAGGCTGCTCTACAAAACTTGGGGCTCAAAACTTTGAAGTCTAATATGGAAGAATTTGAAAAAAGGGCAAAAAGAAATTTTTAGTTAAGGAAATGATTTTTTTTTTTGGTATAAAAAACATACTTTTTTAAATTGGTAAATTATCTCAATTTTTTTTAAAAAAAGATGAAAATAACTGTAACAAGAAAAAAAACTTCAACAGAATGAAAAGAAAAAAAATTAAAACTATTTTGATGCCCAAAAGCCATGATTTTTTGTGTCAAAAAACTATAAAAAAAAAATCATTTGTCTAAAATAACTTTCTCTTAAAGTTATTTTTTAAAATGCCCCGTTTGATATGATGTTTAGGTTAGAAGGAATTAAGGACCAAAATCTAAAGTTAATCAGTTATACGACTGAGATTTAATTGGATAAAAAATGATTTTATAAAAAAATAATAATTTTTATAAAATTTAGGGTAATATTATAATTATGAACTTTAAAAAGACAAGTGTAATCACGTGTGGTAGTCTTTATCTTTGTTTTATGGCCAGAATCATTTTGGACTAGATTTTTAATCAAAAGGTCAACAAATTGCAGTCGACCGGTGGAGAAAAAAATTGCCCCCCACCACAACTTTCACCAATTAAAAAAAAAAAAAAGGGAAAAGCCCCTGAAGAAAGGAGAAACAAAAAGTAAATAACACGGGTAGAGTTAAAAATAGAGGAATTGTTAAGTAGAGTATAAGTAGCGTGAAGGTTTGAACCGTCACATTCATATCTGATTTTGTCATATTTGTATTGTTGTAAAGCATCTCCTACATAAAATACTTGAAAAAATGGATCGCACTTTGATATTTTGATGTGGTCTTGGTCCTTTAAAAATGTCCAAGACATAAAGAAGGTTGACTTCTTCTCAAAAACCTTAACACCGCATTTCAAAAGACAAACGGGAAGAACTATAAACATACTTTTATGATGAACCAAATTTGCATTAGAGAAGATGAAGAGGCATCCTCAAAGGCCCTAAAGAGAAAAGAAGCTTTCTTTTCCCACCTCAAAGTTCGAGGTAATGAGGTGATGTCCAACAAAAAGACGTAGCACTGAGTGTAGAACATTTCATACAACAATATTATTCATGTAGCTTCAATATCTAATGACTCTCTATCATGAGACGAAACTAACAAAGAAGAAAAATTGTTCCTCGCTCGGTGCGAGAAGAGAAAATTGATCTCTAAGTGTCGAAAGAAAGCGTAAATAAGAAGATCAGAACTGGAACTGCATCTCAGGAGCATATCCAATGTCATTGAGGTGACCCGCCATAGCCTTGTTCATCGGCGGCGGACCACACCTCAAAATCTGCAGAAAACGGGAACAAAATCAGTAGTTGATTGAGCTGCCGGACAAGTTCAAGATAACATTTTCACAAGAAGTTGAAATGTAGAAAATATACCTGAACACCGGGTGCTGGTGCAGGGCAGTGGGCTTGAATCATTTCCTTTGATACAAAGCCAACACCACCATTCCACTCTTCGGGAGGCTGAGTAAGGTAAACGTTTCACAAGGTAAACAGTTCCATTTGAGGGCACAATTTATAGAGAGAGAGAGAGGGGTGGTGGACAAAGGTGCAGATAAAAAACAATACATTGGACATCTATTCACAGCAGCAAAGAATCAATGATTAAGCAGTTTAATGACGTGTGAGATGTAAAAGTGAAGAATTTTGCATGTACCCTCCGAAAGAAGATTAGATAACTTTTGTAAAACTGGAACAACGATTGTTTTCCTTCAACAGGAAGATCTTTCATTATTTTTTTTTTATTTTGCTCAAAGCACTATAGAATCTGATTAATCTCCAGCAAGATATCATTGCTAACACAAAACAGGACAAGCAAATCCATTGAGCAATTTTCTGTATACTCTAATATAGCCGCGAATATTTGCAACCAATTTCTCGCTAATTACCATTCTTCAATGCCAACATAATGATCCATGTCACGTTGTGGAGGAGTCTTAAAAGAAAATAAATTTCATGACATTTCAATTTTCAGGGTATTATATAAGACTTTCCACCAAAAAAAAAAAAAAAAAAAAAAAACTGTGTAAGTAACAAAGAAGGACAAGATGAAGATTTTAGAGAAAAACAAATAAGTAAACGCTTAAAAAAAAGGTAACGAACCTGATTCAAGACATAGTAGACTTTAAATTGATCAGGGTAGTTAGTAGCTAGACCATCCAACTCTTCCTGCACATCTTTTTAGTTGTATTAGTTTGATAATTGATAAAATTGCATAAAGTGAAAATTCATATGAAATACTCCAAAAACTTGTCTTACTTCCTAATTTGCCTGGTCATATTAAAATAGCCATTCACTACTAAATTGAGGAATAAGAGTAAGGGGAATTACCTTTAAAAGAATATCCTCGTACGTAACATTGGCATAAATAAGATGAACCTTTGTTTTGTCCTTTGGATTTTCTAAAATTGCTCTGGCAACCTAAAGCGGGAACAGAAACAATGAAAACATGGTCAATCAATTAAGCGAAGATCTCAAAGAGACATACAAATGCATATATATGCACACACAATAAAACAAATTCACCAAGTACATACTTGAAACATTGGAGTGATGCCAGAGCCTCCAGCAAGCATCCCAAATGCTCTAACTTGACCAGGTTGATATCTGAAACGGCCCTGGTAGAAGTAACATGTCAAACCAACATTAAAGACATAATTTCACTCTATGAATTGATAAATTATTATACTAGAAACACTAGCAGACAACTGCTTCCTAGGTATAAAAGAAATTTAGAGGGTGGGGAGCACATAGCCAACCCATGTTTCCGTTCACGATTTAATTATCTAAGCTAAGATTTTAGAGTAAGGTCATTGCTGCTATCCATTCTCCAATACTTTCGACATTTTTTCTACAACAAAGTGGAAAATTGATAAGCAGCACAAATCGTATTGGGGAAGAATATCAGTATCTATTTGTAAACTGTTATATGATAAGCTGCATCTCTTTTGCTATCGCTAGTTATACCTTTCATGGATAGAATATATCACTATTTTTTTTTAGAAACAATGAAAAAAAAAAAAAGAATTTCATAGATGTGGGACTTTAATCACAAAACAGCATCTGCCATCATTGGTTTTTGAATCTCTTAACTAAATGAAGCTCACGGACAGCATTCTCTATGTAAATTGTAGGTACATTTTCACAATATAGCATTTTTAGCACTTTCTATGATTCTATTCTATGATGTTAAAAATTAACACCTCCAGCAGTAGGAACAATTACGCAATACAGTAGAGGAGACCGGGAGGGGAGGGAGGCAGGAGGATGGCTAGAAGGAGAAAGGCTTTTAAACAAGACAAAATCAATCTTTACCCTGGGTCCCTTTATAGCGAGATGGTCACCAACACGCATCTCACGAAAATGGTGTGACATCCTTCCTTGAGGATACATCTGTAGAAATTCAAAAATCAAAACATTATTTCAATGACATATAACCACACATATTGTATAATGAAATTAAATTTAAGATGCTTCCATGCGCGTCCATATACAGTCCAAAGAATTCAAATTTCACCTTTATAACTAGTTCAAAGTATCCAACATCTGAATCCAAAGTAGTAGGAGTGTAAGGCTTGATAACTTCTTCACCTTGACCATCCTTGCCCCTATTTAAGAAAGTGGCTTGAAGCAATGGTTAAAACAATGCACAAGAACAAGGTGCGAAAACAATCAATCGAACCTGCAGCTAATGTGTTGCCCAATTGGAAGCCCCAAAATTGAAGTTGGTGTGGGGAGTTCAAATGTGAACTTGGCCACGTTATGGCTGAGTTGAGTGCGCTTGACGAGTTTAAACTCCTTGAAATTTTCAGGGTCTAAGGATCCTACTCAAACAACAAACGGATAATGTACGTTAAAGATTTATGACAAATAGGAGAGCACAACAAGAATAAAATTTGTAGGGCCCAATATGACAAACAACAAGAAGAGAAATAAAAGAAAAAGAAAGAAACACAAGTGAAACAATAGTTAATTCCCAAGAAATCTAGAAGGAAATAGATTATTATTGACAGAGATTTTAACCAATACTATAGTACTGAGTACCTCTAGCAACTTCAGCTTTGGTTCAATTCGATAGATATTTTTGCCATACAAATTAACAGTGTTGTAAATAATTGTAGACACAACAAACAGGGCTTACAAGAATGGCACCAAACACACGCATAGAGCAAGTTAATCTAAAGAGATTGCACTTCTATGATGCATAAGATATGAAGCTTGATCATAGACATTTTTACTAATCTTATTTCAAGTCTGCCCGACAAGCCAGAGTTCCATGCATGAACTTTTCTTTTTTGGTCATTGAACTTTATAACAACTTTATTATCTTAGGGGGAAAAAATCAAAGAACGTATGAAGAACCAATATGTACATTAGCACAATTATGTTTCTGAAAAAAAAAATAATAATAATAACAGCATACCCAGATAACATATCACAAAGACGGCTCGTCACACCCCTATGCCAACAATTCTCAAGTAATCAAGATAAAAATAAAACAAAAAACAAAAACAAAAAAAAAAAAAAAGCAGCAACCATTGAACAGGATTCTAAAGACCCAAAACCTTAATTTACAAAAACAACAAGAAAAAAAAAAAAAAAAGAAAGGAAAAACGATAGAGAGTGAAACAAACCTCTTGGCTTCCTTGACGAAAAGAGAAAGGCAGCACCAACACCAACAGCAACGATGGCTACCGCAGCGCCAACAAGAATCTGTGAATCTACTGACTCTAAGAACTCCATGAAATGACAAATAAAGAAAAAGAAAGTTTTTTTATTATTTATTTTTCTCTTGAAATGGGTTAATGGGTAGATTAATTGAAGAGCACAAATTAGGTTATCTTTCTTTCTTTGTTTCCTCGGTTTCTTCAAATCCAGTGGGTGGGCAATGGGTATGGCAGATTCAGACAGTTTGAAAAAACCAGGGAATGGGTAAATGGTTAGGTGAAGGACGTTGATTGGTGAAACCCAAATGAGAGTTTGATACGTAACTCTGATAATTTTTTGTTTGAAATGACAAAAGTACCCTATTTAATCTCAACCATCCTCCTCCCGCCCCTGTCTCCGTCTGCCCGGCAACCCCCGTGCACATCAGCCCCACTCCGCTTGGCCAGCGACCCCACCACGACGCCTAGCAAAGACGCCCGCCCATTCCCGTCAAGCCCGACCCCGATAGCCCCCCTTCCCGTCGCGCCCAACCCTGCCAGCCGTCTTCCCGTTGCGTCCAGCCCTCCATGTCGCGCCTCACACACCGTCGCCCCCCCGACCGGTCGTTCCCCCATCCCCGTGCCCCACCCAGACCCAGCGAGAGAGAAGCAGAGAGGGAGAGAGTTTTTTTTTTTTTCATTTTTATTTTTATTTTTATTTAAGATTTTTAAGATTTCAACTCTGATTTTTATTTTTTTCTCAAAAAATTCTTTTTTTTTTCTTTGTTTTCTAAGTTTGATACAATTTTTTTAATCTTTTATGGCCAAAAAAATGAGGGAGGTTGAGAAGTGAAAATACATTTTTTCTTAAAAAATATATATATTTTTTAATTTTTTTGCTCTGATTTTATTTATTTTGATTTGTTATATTTTTTTGGTTATTTTATTTTATTTTTTTTGTTCCCTTATAGTTTAAAATTTTATGTGCTTTTTATTTTATAGAATTGAAAATATGGATATGGGTGTTATATATGTTTTGGGAATTAATTGTGGACTTTTTTTGAACTATGTAACTTTAGTTTTTAGATTTTATTTTATGTTAGACATAATTGTTATCTTTAGAGAAAAAAAAAGAAAAAAAAGTGGATGAAGAATATTTATATCATTTTAAGTACTACAAATACAATTTTTTCAGTAATATTACTATCAAAAAAGGGACTTTTCAAGGGAGAAAAAAGAAAAGGAAAAACATTTTCTCTACCATTAGAGTAAAATTCATAATTATAAGTTTGCTCAAATTATTTATACTTTTTTAATGTCAAAAAAAGATAAAAATGTCATTTTTATGTGCATAAATAGCTAAAAACGTTTTTTTATAAATAAAAGGGCATTTTTTACATTTTGACAAATTTAACTATCAATTCACGATCAATTCTCATTATCAACTAACAAAGAGGGTCTTTCTATAATACTTATAAACAGTCAAAAAATATTAATGTGACTAATTTTAATTTAAAATATGTCTTTATAGTTTGAGTAAAATACAAGCAATGTCAGTGTGTGAGAAATGGGTATGGCAGATACAGGGAGGATTAAAAAAGAAAAAAAAAACCAGGGAATAGGTAGATGGTAATGGGTTAGGTGAAGGACGTTGATGGGTGAAAACCAAATGAGAATTTGAGTCCATTTTTATCTGGTCTCTGGCATCCGGTGTGGAGTTAGGTGTTTCCTGCTACTCCCAAATGGCGTTATTTAGGACTACTTATCAATAAAATTACCAAATTACAACTCGTTATATTCAAGAAGCAAAAACGCACAGATTATACACGTATAAGCGTCATATATAGAGAAAATGAATATAAAAATCAATGGAGAAGGGAATTTTGACGGCAACAGCAAGCTTATGGGGCCGCTTAGTCTTCATCACTTTTTGTAATATTTTTCTTGGTTTCTTTTTCCTTATGTTTCAATTTTTCTTTTTAGCTTTAGAATTTTTGGCTTCCAAACATTTTTTTGACAAACAATTTGATTTTTTTTTTCTTTTTTACCAATTAGTCTCTAAATTCTTCAAATGATAGCGGTTAATGTTAAGAAAATAGTACGCTGCGGAATTTTAAAATTTTTATATCAAAGTATTTTTTAAAAATACAAGTTTGACATGCTATATGTATAAATTAACCAGATCTTACTAACATTTTGTGTGTCGAAAAGCTCCTGCAATCAATGAAGAGAAGTAACGTTCTAGAATGACCTCAACCAACTGGCCTTCTTTCCTATTCTCTATCGACGATCGGAGTGAGTGTGGACTCACGTTGTTAAGCTTTTCTATTAGGTGATTCTCCTTCCAACCAGTAGAGAAATACCCAAGGTTATAATTCGTGATCTGTGAATGATAGCCTTCCGAGGAGTTGCAGAGTCTCGCTCTAGATTTCATAACCGATCTAAATAATAAAGAGACTCACTACCCTTTATATAGACGTTGGGTCAAGGAGTCAATCCTTATCAGATAAGACCTCAAAAATTTGAATCAGAATCAAATCAGAAATAATATATGATAAAATCCATGTGGAAATGCTAGATCCTTTTATCGTCGATCAACAGGCTGAACTGGCAGTCAGCTTGCCGAACCTCCTCAATCGGTAGGCCGAATTTAAAGATCGGCCTGTCGAACCTCCGATAAAAGGTCCCTACGAATATTTATTTTTCACCCGAGATTCTTGGGATAGAGCCTCAGTTTTAATTCAAATAACCCAATAGATAAGTTGTCTGATTAAAACAGTCATATCTAGATAATCTCTAGGAAAATAAATATTCTTGATAATTCAACAAGTTTATCTTGAATTAATTCAAAATTAATCCAACTGATAAACAGACATGAATTATCTGATCCCGATAATTCAACAAGTTTATCTTGAATCAATTTTGTCACAAAATTAATTCAACCGATAAACAAACATGAATTATCTAATTTTACAAAATTTCAGCCAATTTGATAAATTTGACATAAGTCACCAATTATTGGAAAAGCACACCGTATCATTATAGGATTTTTGTGAGCTAGCAAAGGGGACCAAATGGATCTATGTAGTTCAAGCTCTCGATAATTATGAAACCCAACATCCTAGATATATATTTCATAATTATCAACTCTAACGTTACTCCACTAAAAGATTGAAGCTACACTCTCAAACTATATATAGAATTACGAAGCCCGTATAACTAAGTCTCTATGATATATCATAATGTATCGTATACCCATAGGATTATCCATAATCGGCTTACGTACAAGTTCTGTCTTACCTTCCCGATTATTTTTATCTTACGTTCTATTATCTCACCATCAAAAAACTTACCATCTAAAGACGGTATACTATTCGGTTACACCTATGTATCCAAATAGTTAAGCGCTCTAGTTTTTTAATTACAGGATAACGCATATAAGAGGATATCAACTACTCCTAAAGAGGAGCTATGGATTCCATATCTATGAATAACAGGTCTACGCTATCAAGAGTCATGCCTCCAACGTACCAAAATGCGTACCACTATAAAATGTAGATGTCACCATTTGGTACATTAAAAGATATAAGTCAAGACAATGGGCCCACTATGTATCTCAGGATTTAGATACAATACAAATGATTGTCTAAAGTGAATTGATTTGCCGAGACGGATTATTAATCCAAATCAATTCACTTTATGTCCTGATCCAACAAATCATCACCTATGACAATGCGTCAATGTTTCTATTCACGAAGTCCACCTCGACGGTTAAGACAAACCATCTCCCGTTAGGGATATAGACAACATAACAATATTTACATGAATAAAGCACCCAACTTTATTCTCTCAATTGCGGATCTTATGATTTAGACTGTCACCTTAAGAATCGTGTCTTCCACATAATCTGTCCATCATATGCCCAATTCTTAAAGGTTTAGACCGGCAGTCTCAGATTATTATTTACTTAACATACATTCAACAAATATAAATATAAAGATGACAAGATTTGATATATAAATAATAAATAAATTCTTTATTGATAAAAATGTCTCCAAAAACATATTATATTTTTACTCCTTAAGGCATACACGTCTAACAATCTCCCACTCGCACTAAGTGAGTAAATATGACAAATCTCGCATTCTCATAGCTTCCACATGCCTCTCGAAGACTCTCCCAGTAAGTGTCTTTATGAATGGATCAGCTAAATTGTTCTCTGATACGATTTTGCACACCGTAACATGCCCGCCCTTGACAAAGTCCTTTATCGCATGATACTTCTGATCAATATGCTTACTCTTCTTGTGAAATCTTAGTTCTTTAGCATTAACTACCGCCGCACTGTTATCACAGTACAGTGATATCGCCTTATCCATACCAGAAACAACCTCAAGATCCCTAAGGAACTTGTAGAGCCACACTGCTTCTTTCGAAGCATCACTAGCTGCCACATACTCGGCCTCCATCGTTGAATCCAAAGTACAATCTTGCTTTACACTTCTCCAACTGATGTTACCGCCACCCATAGTAAACACAAAACCCGAAGCCGATCTCCTAAAATCCAGATAAGATTAAAAATCTAAGTCAGTATATCCTAGAGGAGTTAAGTCCTCACCTGAATATACAAGCACATATCATCAAATCCTTCTCAGGTACTTGAAAATATGCTTCACCGTAACCCAATGGTTCAGTCCTGGATCCGCCTGAAATCGACTTACAATCCCAACCGTATAACAAGTATCTGTTCATGTGTAAAGCATGGCATACATAAGACTACCCACTGAAGTATAAAGCACATTCTTTATGTATTCTCTTTCTTCCTCAGAGTTTGGAGAGTCTTTCTTAGAAAGAGTAATTCCAGACCTAGATGGTTGCCCACATTTCTTGAAATTCTGCATTGTAAACCTCTTGAGAATTTTATCTATGTAGCAGGCTTGAGACAAAGCTATCATTTTATTCTTCCTATCCCAAAAAAATTGGATACCAAGAACAAAATTAGCCTCACCTAAGTCCTACATGTCAAACTACTTGGTCAACCATAATTTGACCGATGACAACGCCCCAACGTCATTGCCAATCAGCAGAATGTCATCTATATAGAGTAGTAGAAAAACTACCTTCCTATCCTTTATGTGTTTATATACACATGGTTTATCCACATTTTATGAGAACCCATAAGTCTTGATCACATGATCAAATCTTATGTTCCAAGAACAGGAAGTCTACTTAAGTCCATAAATTGACTTTAGCAGCTTATAAACCTTACCCTCCTGACCCTTGACCTTAAACCCATCTGGTTGTTCCATATAAATGGACTCATCAAGATAGCCATTTAGAAAAGTTGTCTTGACATCCATTTGCCAAATCTTATAATCGAGAGCAGTAGTTATGAACAAAAGAATCCAGGTGGACTTAAGCATGGCTATAGGCGAAAAGGTTTCCTCATAATCGATTCCTTCCTTTTATGTGTATCCCTTTGCTACTAGTCTAGCCTTAAAGATTTCGACTTTTCCATCTACTCCTCTTTTCGTCTTGTAGATCCACTTACACCCTATGGGTTTTACCCCTTCGAGAAGATCCACAAGCTCCGAGATATGATTAGTCTCCATAGACTTCATCTCTGTATTCATGGCCTCTGTCTAGAGTTTCGAATCAACATCCTCCATAGCCTCTGCGTAAGTATAAGGATCCCTGTCATGTTCATCTGGTTCAGCTAAGAAGGCCTCACCATTGAACATATACCTCTCGGGTTGACACTCGATCCTCTCGCTATGTCGAAGACCCTTAGGTTATTGTTCAGGTTCGTTTGGTTTTTCTACACTAATCGGAACGGTTTCTTTCGGTACCCCTGGAGTGATTGGATCACTCCTTAACTCTTCAAGCACCACTTTGCTTCGAGGCTTAAAGTCGTCCATGTAACTCTCCTCAAGGAAAGTTGCATGAGTTGAAACCATGACTTTATTTTCCTTTGGGTTATAACAATAACCCCCTTTAGTCCTTTTTGAATATCCTACAAACATGCAAACTTCCAAACATGCTTCTAACTAATTCGTATCCTTAAACAGGACATGAGCCGGACATCCCCATATGCGAATATGGTTTAAAGATGACTTCTTGATCATCCACAACTTGTGAGGAGTTTTAAGGATCGATTTTGAAGGCATGTTGTTTAGAAGATAACATGCAGTTTGTAGTGCATATGCCCAAAAGGATAAAGGCAATGATAAATACTCATCATGGACCTAACCATGTCCAATAAAGTCCTATTTCTTCTCTCAGCTACACCATTCTGCTGCGGAGTGCCTGGTGTAGTTAAATGGGATAAAATCTCATTTTCTAATAAGCGTCCTTAGAACTCATTAGAAAGATATTATCCACCTCGATCAGATCGAAGTGTCTTTATGGGTCTACCCAATTGCTTCCCCACTTTAGCCCGAAACTCCCTGAACTTGTCAAAGGTTTTGCTTTTGTGGTGCATCAGGTACACATACACATACCTTGAGTAATCATCAACAAAAGTGACGAAGTACTCATACCCTCATCATGCCTGGATGTTCATCGGTCCACAAACATCACTATGCATAAGTTCTAGAACCCCTTCTGCTCTCTTGCCTTTAGACCTGAATGGTCTTTGGTCATTTTACCCTCCAAACAAGATTCACATTGAGGTATAGATTCCACCTTTAAATGACTTAAAAGTCCATCCCTTACCAATTTTTGAATCCTATTTAAGTTAATATGATCAAGGCGCAAATACCAAAGATAAGTCTTATTAAAGTGAGAAGTTTTAAGTCTTTTAGAGTTATTATCATTTATCTCAGCATTAAGCAGTAAGTCCATCTTAGGTTTGATAAAATATACATTATTTTGCATCCATCTAGAACAGATAAAAGATTTGTTTTTACAAATCACCACTTTATTATTAAAAGAAACCAAATAGGAGTCTTTAAATAAACAAGCTACAAAAATTAAATTCCTTTTAAATTTAGGAACATAAAAACAATCTTGCAAAATTAAATTCCTATAATTATCAAAATGTAGATGGACATCTCCCACTGTTTCAGCTAAGACCAAGGATTCATCGCCCATCCGAAGTGTGAAGTCTTCACAGAGCAGACTTCTCGTTTCTTTGAACCCCTACAGAGAAACATAAACATGATTAGTTGCACCGAAATCTATGAACCAAATGTCACTAGATTCTTCAATCAAACAAGTTTCTAAATACAGAAGATTACACCTACCTTCTTGGGAAAGGAAGTCCTTGCAATTCTTCTTGATGTGCCCAACCTTCCCGCAAAGAAGCACTTAAGCTTCTTTGGGTTCTTCTGTTTCTTCTTCTTGCTCTTGTTGTTAGCAGGAATAGAAGACTTCCCGTTGTTGGCCTGTTGTTTCTTTCCATTCTTAAGGTTGGGATTGGAACCAAAAGCAACTGCCAAATTGGCCTAACCACCCACAAGAGATTCCCTAATCAGCAGTTTGAACTCCTGTAACTGTTTCATTAATTCTGTTAAGGTCATATCCTGTGTATTGCTCAAATTAAAAGTAGCTCTAAACAGGATAAACTCCTTAGACGAAGTCTCAAAAACTATAGTCATCTGAGTTTCAGCATCGATGTCGGCTCCATTGGTTTGTGCCTCAGCGAGGTAACCCATGACCAACATCATGTGCTCCTTTACAGATGTCCCCGGTCTCTGCTTATAGTTTAAGAGTTTCTGAAACACCCTTTGCTGCTTTGAAAATATCACAACCTTACAACAATAATTCCAACTCATAATTCAACAAGCTCCTAGGGGAGTCATGCCAAATTCAATCAGGAACACAGATCCTCTCCTGATTAATATATGCCATCCAGGACCCGTATGATCCAGCATATATTAATAATCGTTTCTTTGGCCATTAATTTTATTAATAGAGCTCCTAGGGGAGGTTAATAATAAAATTAACATGAGTGTATAACCATCATTTTAATATTTTATCTATGATTTATAATCACTACCTAGGGGTGTGCAACCATAAATCATGCCAAAATACCTTATCCTTTCAGAGATCCAACCCGGTACATGATGAAGTTTCTTCCTAAGGGTCAGAACCACTATATGCTACTTATGGACTAATGATGGAGGCCTTAGGTCCTCTCTTCAAAAACCTTCTCCCACTTAATCTTTTGAAATCAATGTTTTATTTTAAAAACATGCATGAACAATTTTAAATGAGCGGCACTCCCTATTCTATATGACATGTTATCAAGATACATGGCAAATCATATTATAATGCAGACAAGCAAAGCTACAAGCAAAATAATAATAAATAACTATAATATTATGGTTCCACCCTAGAGAATAGAAAATAAAGATTACACGAGAATAATCGAAACATATTATCGATTCTTCATCCTTGAATCCTCAAACTGTATCCTTCTTCATGTAATGCCCATCTTCAAGTCTTCAATCCCACATAGATCGAATACTCAATATTTTCAGTCATATCCAAATTTAATGTTTCTCAAAATTGTCTCAAAAATAAAATTAAAACTGTATCCAAGACTACACCTTTTTTGAAGAAAAAACTATTAGCTCTCTGTTGGCATGTCGATCTTTGTGATCGGCATGTTGGTCATGACCCTTTGGCCTCCCGATCTTTTCAGGTCGGCTTGCTAGTCATGATAGTTTGGCCTGCCACCAGATTTTTGCCCCATAGACGGCCTGCAGAACCGAAAGTCTAGCCTACCGATTTTGCGATCATCGACCTGCCAGACTGGAGGGTTTGACATGCTGACCGAGCAGAGATCACCCTTTTCTAAAAAATACAAATTTGTTGTAATTTATCAATTTTATTTTCAACAATTCAAAAAATGTAAAATTAGAGACTCAGGAAATATCTATGAACGTCATCTTCCATCTTCTAGATCTATCTTCTCCGAATGATTATTTTACTACAAAATTCTTACAAATTTAAAATTAAATAATAATTGCTAGATGGAGATGATAGTCTACCATCTAATTACATGAAAAACCTAGATACATATTTAAAGATCTAAGGAACCATAACCAGTATAAATTAATTGATTAATTAATAATTAAATAATAAATTAATCAAATATAATCCATGACAACATATAAAATTATATAGAATTCTAGAGTGCCAACTCTCTATAAAATTAAATTCAAGCATAGGAGAAATCAAGATCACATAATTTATGCATATAGCATAATCACAAACTCATAAATTTACGTAAAAACCATGGTTTTGATACCAATTATTGAAAAGATAGTACGCAGTGGAATTTTAAAAATTTTATATTAGAGTATTTTTTAAAAACACAAGTTTGTCATGTTATATGCATAAATTAACCATATCTTACTAATCTTTTATGTGCCGAAAAGCTCCTGCAATCAATGAAGAGAAGAAACGTTCCAAAAGGACATCAACCAATTGGCATTCTTTTCTATTCTCTATCTACGATCGGAGAGAATGTAGGCTCACATCATTCAGCTTTTCCACTAGGTGATTCTCCTTCCAACTAGTAAAGAAATAGCCAAGGCTATAATTCGTGATTTCTGAATGATAGCCTTCTGGGGAGATGCAAAGTCTTGCCGACAAAGCCTCACTCTAGATTTCTCAACTGATCTAAATAATAAAGAGACTTACTCCCCTTTATATAGAGGTTGGGTCTAGGAGTCAGTCCTTACCAAATAAGCCTCGAAAATTCGAATCAGAATCAAATCAGAAACTATATCTGATTAAATCTACGTGGAAATGCGTGATCCTTCTATCGTTGATCGGTAGGCTGAACTGAGAGATCGGCCTGCCGACCTCCTCAATTGGCAGGCCGAACATAAAGATCAGCCTACTGAACCTTCGATAAAAGATCTCTGTGAATATTTATTTTTCACCTGAGATTCTTGGGATAAAGCCTCAGTTTTAATTCAAATAACCCAATAGATAAGTTATCTGATTAAAACAGTCATATCTAGATAATCTCTAGGAAAATAAAGATTCCTGATAATTCAACAAGTTTATCTTGAATTAATTCAAAATTAATCCAACCAATAAACAGACATGAATTATCTGATCCTGATAATTCAACAAGTTTATCTTGAATCAATTTTATCACAAAATTAATTCAACTGATAAACAACATGAATTATCTAATTTTACAGAATTTCAGCCAATCTGATAAATTGACATAAGTCGCCAATTATTAGAAAAGCACACCGTATCGTTATAGGATTTTTGTGAGCTAGCAAAGGGGACCAAATGGACATATATAGTTAAAGCTCCCGATAATTATGAAACCCAACATCCCAGATATATATTTCATAATTATCAACTCTAATGCTACTCTACTAAAAGCTTGGAGCTGCATCCTTGAACTATATATAGAATTACGAAGCCTGTATAGCTAAGTCTCTATGATATATCATAATGTATCGTATCCCCATAGAATTATCCATAATCAGCTTAAGGACAAGTTCTGTTTTACCTTCCTGATTATTTTTATCTTACGTTCCATTATCTCACTATCATAAAAGTTACCATCTAAAGACAGCATACCATTTGGTTATACCTATGTATCCAAATGGTTGAGCGCTCCAGTTTTCAATTGCAGGATAACGCATATAAGAGGATATCAACTACTCTTAAAGAGGAGCTATGGATTCTATATCTATGAATAACAAGTCTATGCTATCAAGAGTCATGCCTCTAACGTACCAGTATACGTACCACTATAAAATGTGGATGTCACCCTTTAGTACATCAAAGTATATAAGTCAAGATAATGGGCCCACTATTCATCTCAGGATTAAGATACAATACAAATGATTGTCTAAAGTGAATCATTTTGTTGACACATAATTATTAATCTAAATCAATTCACTTTATGTCCCGATCCAACACATCGTCACCTATGACAATGCGCCAATGTTTCTATTCACAGAGTCCACCTCCGATGGTCAAGACAAATCATCTCATGTTAGGGATATAGACAACATAATAATCTTGACATAAATAAAGCGCCCAACTTTATTCCCTCGATTGTGGATCTTATGATTTAGACCGTCACCTTAAGAATCATGTCTTTCACATAATCTGTCCATCATATGCCTAATTCTTAAAGGTTTAGACCAACAGTCTTAGACTATTATTTGCTTAACATACATTCAACAAATATGAACGTAAAGAGAACAAGATTTGGTATATAAATAATAAATAAATTCTTTATTGATAAAAATGTCTCCAAAAACATATTACATTTTTACTCCTTAGGGCATACATGTCCAACAGTTTAATCTTTTTTCTTAACTTTAATTTCAAATTTAACGTAAATGTACAAATAACATGAGCATAAACCTATTTTTAGTGGCTCTCTTACAAACTTAAAAATAGGAGCAAATATACATAAAACTCTAGCTCACATTTCACAAAGAGCATGACTTTATTATTGAAATCTAAAATATGAAACTTATATATTGCAATCTTATCAGATTTGGACCAATGCATAACAATTCTTTCAAATTTGGACCTCATCTAATCTTAATTTTTCCAATAGCCATGGAAGAATTCTTGACGAGACCGAAGAATTATTTTAGTAGGCCGTAAATACTACGTCAGGAGAATTTAACCCACCAAAACCATATCTTATACTGATGAGATATAATCGGCCTACTAATGAATAATTCTTTGATAAACTAAATTTTTTTAAAGTGGAGGATTGGCAAGAAAAATAGTTGTTTTGAGTGTATGTTAAATTGATTTAGAGAGAGGGGACAACGTAAGTTGTGGGATATCTCTCAAATATAAAGGAAAAAAGGTAAAGGAATATTAACAGGGATAGTTAGGGTAGCAGCCTCCATTGAATAATTGGATGGC
Source organism: Artocarpus heterophyllus (assembly GCA_025403435.1). NCBI lineage: Eukaryota > Viridiplantae > Streptophyta > Magnoliopsida > Rosales > Moraceae > Artocarpus > Artocarpus heterophyllus. The sequence continues at coordinate 26,088,788 of CM046348.1, read as the reverse complement.
ATCAAAGAAATGAAGAATATGACCTTTTATACTAACAAAGATTTGAAGTGCATAACGTTAACTACATATTTGTTGACGAATATGCCTTGAATATGCAAGGCGTATTTGCCAACAATTAATAAAGTTAATAAATTTTATTTGTTATAAGTTTTGCTTTTTCAACCAATTGAATACAAAATGTCTTATTTACTATAATTAATTTCAAATCATGTTTTTTGTTATAATTATTTTCAAAAACTTGCTATTTATTACAACTAACCAATCATGTCATTTGTTGCAATTTTTTCAAAAAACTTACTCTTTATTACAATTAACTCAATCATGTAATTTGTTACAATTATTTTCCAAAAGTTGTTATTCATCATGGAATATGTTATTGTTTATTTTTTTCCTTGTTTCAAACAAATATCACTCACTCCTTCAAAATAAATAAATAAATATCACTCATTAAAATATTTGACATCTTATCCACAATCACGATTTATGCACTACCCACTCTTGATCGTTGTTCAATATAAATCTCAAAATCCATGTAGGTCTGCATATATTAACCACTTTTAAAAGATTGTCGCTGTTCAAGATAAAACTCAAAAATCTATGTAGGCCTATATACATTAACCACTTTTAAAAGAAGGATGATAGGTTACAATTACATATGATTGTTAGCAAATATAATTAAATTTAAATTTGACCTTAAAAAAATTACTGGTTGTCTTATTTTGTTCCTTACAAAATGGCACAAAACTCTAAAACCCTCTCCTTTTATGTGAAATACGCCTTTGAAGTCGCAGGCCCTCTTAATGCTTTCTCTTGTTTAAAGTTCCAAATTTGTTCCCCAAATTAAGAAAGATATTATTTTATTTTCATCAATGCAAATTGAATATTCTTGATACCTATCAACAGCCAAAACCTGCCAATCTTGTAATAACAAATGTTAGTGAATGAACCAAATCATAATATATCAAAAAAATAAATGTGTAAATACGTATGAAACAATAAAGCAAACCAAATAAAAAAAAAAAAAGATTTATAGTGGTTTGGCTTGATAGAGCCTACATTCGCTTAGTTAGATGCACTATTTTTTCTGAATTTTGAATAAATCCTCAAGTTCTCAAAAAGTCTCTTTCAATACAATCTGACAAAGTAGGACGTAAGAGACAATATTTCAAACCCTTTTTGATTAGCCCTTCCTATCCTATTTATAGAGTTCTTGGTGAAGTAATCGCTTGAGTCCTGCAGTTTTGGATGCCTTGCTTCCTATCTTCTCATGTCTTTAGGATGTCTCTATCATACCTTGATGATATTCAAAGACATGAAGAATGATGATTATGCTACTGTTTCTTTAGATGACTTGGGATTTACAGGATGGTGATGAAATGGCCTTTGTAACGTCAAATGTTATGAGAAAATAAGATAAGTATTTGAACTCACAACCATGAGGTTGTGATCTGTTTGAAGAAAGAATGTAACGCCCCTATGTGGGGGTTAACAGTTTTTAATGAGATAAAATAAAAATAAATAATAAAAGTAAAACCTTAAAATAAAATTTGCCCGGGACTTAAATGAAAACTCCCAACTCAAAAATAAAAATATAAACGACAAATAAACCACAGTTTAATGTAGCACCTTAAATTTAATAATATAAACTGTTGTCATCATCATTTTAACCCTCAACACATTGTAATACAGTCACAGAAAGTAACAATTGATGCTTACATTATCATGAAGAACATTCTCAACAATTGAAGCAGTCCCAATGTAATATAGCTACATCACTTCCTCAACTATATTTCTCGTAGCCACCTCACACTTAGTGAGTCCTGAAAAGATATAAACATAAGGGAATGAGCAACACTATGCTCAGTAGAGAAAGCCATTACTCACCTTTAGGTTTTTATCATTACCACATTAAAATCTGCATGATTAGTAGGTTACATCATATTCCAGATTATAAGGTTTATTATGATCACATCTTATGGATACCGTAGTTAATCATTACCAAGTGTCATAATTACACATTTATACAAATATTACCAATCATCATTGTTCCTAGGTATCCATGTTAAATTGAGTATCACTCAACTCATCGAAACCCAAATGGGCGCACTTGATCACCCTATAAACATTCCAAGGGTGTTCCGGTGAGGGGACATCAAGCCCCGAGTCCTCACCAAATCAATTCCTGTACAGTGTGTTCTGGGACTTTCAACCCAAGGAAGCGTCATCACCTTCCCCCTATTTTACCTTTTAGGGTATTCATGCCCAAGGACGTAACCGTCGCCCTTTTCATGTCTCACAATTTCTCTATATTAAATCATTATCAATAGAGTTAGTTTTCCTAACCATGCTTCTCAATTTATAACATGTGTCAATTCATTATGTTCCTCGCCGTACAATACAAGACGAGTCCATGTCATAGTTTCATATGTGATACTCATATAATATCAGTTCAACATAGATATATATATTGCGGCAAAACAATCAATTTTAATTCTATAAAAACCTCACAAAAGATGAGTAATAGAATCCCTACCTTTTAAGCTTATCAACAGTCTCTTAATCCTGGAATCAATTAACGTTAGCTCCATACTCCCTTGATCCTAAGGCGTGCATAAGGACAATTAAAACTAAAGCACAACATACAACTACATTCATAAAATTTATTTTAATTTAATCTTAGAATTTCAAGAAATAACCACTGCCCATAGAGGTATTACAAAGTTTAACAATATAAATTTTCTGTCTAGGGCATATACACTTAGACTTCATACATATGCTCCAAAATAGCAACAAACATAAACTTAGGTTTAAGAACGCAAATTTGAATAATCCTTTAGTATAAAAGAAAATTTATAAATGAAAAACTAAATTTGTTCATAAGATTCTAACCTCGGATTATGGTTAGTTGGAAGCTTGAAATGGCTTCAAAACAGGTTCCTTTACTTCGGTATGACTGAAATTCTTGCTCAAATGGAGGTGATGGTGGCTGATTTTTATGGCTGCCTTGAAGAAGTTCTCTAAGTATTTTGCTTCAGCAAAGAAATAAGAAGAAGAGTGTGGGAACCGTGGAAGAGAAAGGAAGAAAAGATGAAGTCTTTGAAGAGAAGTGATAAAAACAATTATGGAGGAGACATGTTGAAGCATGTCACGGAGGAAATAAAGAAAATGAGGGTCAAGAGTAGTTGGAAAAGATATCCTTATGTCTCATCTAGAGACTTTAACACACATAATGCCAATATGACATTTTTGAGATTTATTAGAAGTTCTAAGACTTTTTAGTAAACATACTAAATAAATATAGGAGAATTTTAGAAAATTTAAAAATAGATAAAAATAAATATTATAAAATAAATTTAAATGAAGCAATTTTTTTTTATACACTAAAAATTAATTTAATTACCTCAATACCCGTTAGGAGAATAACGGGTGTCACAAAGAATGTCTCGAGCGGGACATGAGACTACTCAGCCAAGGATTTGCAACAAGCACTGACAATCCCGAATATGCAATAATGGTGTGGCATGCTCAAGGAGGCTGCAGAGCTTAGGGTGGCCTTGCTCGTTGGCCCTATATGGCCTTGCTTGTGTGGCGCGTTGGTTTGCCTAGAAAAATTTCCTTGAAAAATGTAGAAACACAGCAGAATGGATTTTCAAATTTTTTTCTTAAAATACAAGGATATATTTCATTATGCTATATATAATAATTAGGGATGTTCATGGAATTTGCCAATCCGTTTAATCTAATCTAATCTGTCGGATTGGATTATGAAAAATACAAATTAGTTTCAAATTAAGATTTTTCCAATCCAATATGTACAGATTAAATTACAGATTGAGTATCTCCCAATCTATATAATCTGTGAATCTGAACTATATGTATATTATATAAATTATATATACATATAAACACATATTTATACACAAAATTTAATTAATATATAAACATATACTCCTACGGTACCAGGTTCAAAGTTTATATGCTTAAAAGAAAAAATAAGCTTAACCCAATTATAAAGACCAATATTATTTATTCATGAAATTTACTCCTCTAAAGTTTCTTTAAATTTTAGTTGTAATGTTTTGTAATACTATAATTTAATTTATTATTAAAGACTTGTATACTATTGGGTCATGTTGGATTCATTATTCAGCTAACTGTTAGTTTGTTATAACTGTTTCAGAATTAGTTATCTAAGCTTAGTTATATCAAATAAATAGTTATCTATTTATGCCTTGTTCTAAAGACTAATGAAGTAAGTTGAGCATTTTACACTAGAAATTGCCATTATGTTGTCCTCTTTAGATTTTTATCAAATTATGTTATGTTATACTATGTTAATTTAGTCATAGTTTTTTAATAATTTAAAGGCTTAATCCGTAAATCACCATAATCCAATCCACAAAATCCATGGTTTTCATATTGGATTCGATTAGATTAGGGTGTTTATGGATTGGTTTTAGATTAGGATTTTCTCAATTTGATAGGTACAGATTGGATTATAGATTGACTCTTAATCCATGTAATCTGATCCATGAACACCCTTAACAATAATCAAATAAAACTTAAGCTCATTGGTTTGGCAATAGTTCTGAATGATCAAGCATTCCAAAGCCTTCAAGTTCTCCTTATTATTCTCCTCATCCTTGGGTTGTCTCCTTCCAACACTTTTCTGTAAAGATTCTCAAGAGCTTTAAAGGGGCAAGCTTAAGAGTACTAGATGGACGCAGAGAAAAGTTTACTAAAAATATAGCTTATAAGGTCTATGATGCAATGTGATGGAGGGACAAAGAGGTCCAATCAACCAGCCTATTGGACGTGCTAAAGTCATAAAACTCTCCCTGTTGCTACTGAATTCAAATTTTAAACATTTTCCTTTTAAATTATTTCCTTTTTAGCTGTTATCTTTTAATTCTAAATTAAGATCTTTTTATTTTCAAATTTAGGATTTTTCGTAGTTTCTTTTCTATTTTGAATTATAGTTTTCAATATAAAAGCTTAGTCTAAGATGTTATTTTCAAATTTTAGTTATTAATAAAATTTTAAAGAAGTTTTCTCTCCTCTTGGCTTGATTTTGGGTATTCTTTCGAATCAATGAATAACTCTTGTTTTCTGATATTTCGTATGAATCAATGAAATTCAAGTTTGTCCTATGCTTTCACTCCGTTAGTCTATTCATAAGTACGCAAAATGGATTGAAGTGATAGAGTAAAATCCCAGTGGGATTCTGCTTATCCTACATGCCACCTACAGTTGGTAGGCGTGTACGTTATCATTCAATGGAAGAATGACATGTGTCATTCATTTCTCTTATCTATGTAGTCAAATCCCATCCTGTGTCTATATGAGATCTCGTCATTAAAAAAATTTTAGAGAAGCTTTCTCTCCTCTTGTGGATAATTTGAAAAAAGGGCAAAAAAAAATTTTAATTGAAAAAATGACTTTTTTTTTTATAAAAAAAAATATTTTTTTAAGTAAGTAAATTGTTTTAGTTTTTTTTTAAAAAAGACAAAAATAACTGTAACGAACAAAAAAACCTCAATAGAGTGAAAAGAAAAAAAATTAGAACAATTTTTATGTCCAAAAAACATATTTTTTTACATCAAAAAATTACCAAAAGAAAAAAGGTCCTTTGGCTAAAATGACTTTTTCTTAAAGTCACTTTTCCAAATACCCCCTCCTCTTGGCTTGTTTGTTGGTATTTTTTCGAATTAATGAATAACTCACACCCCTTGTTTTTTCATATTCCGCATGAATCAACAGATCTCAAGTTTGTTCTATGCTTTTCCTATGTCAATCTATTTATAAATACACAAATATATTGGGGGGATTTTTAAAAAGGGCCTCTTGGGAAAATTTTTTTTGATAAGTGGTCCATTTTTTTTGGACATTTTTTGGCACAAAAAAAAAAGCTTTTAGACATCAAAACAGTTCCAGTTTTTTTTTCTTTTCACTCTGTTGAGGTTCCTCTTCTTGTTACAGTTATTTTTGTTTTTTTTAAAAAAACTAAAACAGTTTAACTGTCTCAAAAAACGTGTTTTTGTTGAAAAAAAAAAAAAGAGACCATTTCTTTGATGAGGATTTTTTTTTGACCTTTCGTCAAAATCTGCCAATTTATTGAAGTGATATAGTAGAATCCTAGTAGGATTGTGCTTGTCCCACATGCCACCTACAGTTGGTGGGCGTGTACGCCATTCTTCAATGGGAGGATAACACAGGTCACTCCTTCCTCTTATCTGTATATTCAAATCTCATCCTGTGTTAATCTAAGATCTCGTTTGAGTTCAAATTTATATATTGTTTATTTTAACAATTTAAATCAATATTTTTTATAATTATCTTAATTAGTTATAGTGTTTGATAAAATAAATAATTATTATGCAGCATCTATTTTAACATTTAAAATAGATATTTTTAGCACAGTGATACTTGTCACATCACATGATCATACCACATATCACATTTATTACCTCATAAAAAACATGCCTATTTTGCCACTGTGGCACAGTGTTGGCGCTACACATAGTGTACGTAATGTAATGTGTAGATTTCTAAATCAACTCTTACTGATATGAAATCATCGCAAAACAATTCCATTAATTCATCTAAAAGAATATTATGGAGCTGACAACGAGACCTAATAGACATGTACAATTTAAGCTCCAATAATTGTACCACTATCAAAAATCTTTTAAATTTTACACATAAATTATATGCAACCTTAAACATTAAATGTAGACATTAAGGTTGTCCATTAAAATAATTATTTACTATGTGATTTTACTCTCCATAATAATATTCATAATTAAAGCTTGGTTTATAGTTTTTCTGTAATCTTACTAATTATTTCTTTGTACATGAGTGTCATTAATTGTCTAATGGATGACTTATATATGAACAAATCATAAATGAGAATTTTGAGTGATATTTTATATACCATATCAAATAGCAACATCTCTTAATCCAAGTTATCTCCTATTAAAACCCATAAGAATATTATCTTTGCTATTATATTTTATATACATACATAGGCCAAATCTACTGTACAACAAAAGTATAGTTACGTCATCTACATAGCAAGCTGCTAATATTTACAGGGTGTAGTTGCTGACTTTGATGTGACATTTTTGCGGATGAACTTCCATGGGACGTTGAGAAATGTACACGAGTTTCATTGGAGCAAATTTTCTTTCGGCAAATTTTCTCTTCTGCTATATAGATGTGCGAGTTGGACGACAAATATTAAATGGAGATGACATTGGGTCCCTGACCCATAAGCACAAAAAAGGGTTAAATGGGTTAATAAGCTACCAATACAGGATAAATTAAGTGATATATTATTTTATTATTATTATTATTATGTTTTATTATTTATTTTATATTCCTTTGATTCATACCACTTCTTTTAACTAAAAAGACTAAAATACTCTTAGACAACACTTGTTTGCTTACCCTAACCTAATATAATTGTAATCAATTATGTCTTTATACTCTTTACAAGTTATATGTTCGAAGTGATATGCAAAGCATCTTGGTCCTATAAATTGATGATGCAAAGTGCTACCTCTCTGTGGTGGTTGTTTTTTTATTTCTTTCTTTAATTGTAATTAACCTCTTTCCCCTTTACCGCAATTGTTTTAAATTTGATTTTTTTTTTTTTCCATTGCAATTGCTTTTGGGCTTTAGTATGATAACAAGTTTGTTAATAGTGAAAAAGGCCTTTCCCTCGCAAACAACATTAACAATGCTATAACATGCTGGCCTTAAGAATTTGGAACCATACATTGATATAATATGGGGATTAATGAAGGTGTCTTGTATGCTCAATTTAAGATGTTTTAACCCTCCCTTCGAAGACGCCCAATTTGAATTAAATCCATTGGTGCGTTGAATTTTCTCTTGATCGAGTAAGTATCATACAACATGACAATAGAGAAACTAGTTTAGTTTGCAGGACAATAAAAGGGCATTGTTTAGGTGGGTAGAAATTAAACAAACTTTTCTTAGATAGATAGTTGAACTAAATGTTGTTTTATAACTTAAATATGCTGGGATTACTTCAAGTCTAATCCTCATCTAGGGGACACAGAGCAGTTTCATTCCTAAGGTAAGCAAGCATTGATTTTTGCCGATATTTAAAGAGTTTCAGTTGATACTGACTTTATAGTAGAAATCTATTTTAAACCCTTAAAAAACCGAAATTATATATGTTGTATTTGTTCTGTAAGTTTGAATCATAGTTCGAACAATTTTGCTACAGTATTTTCTTTCATAAAAAATTTAAATTTTTGTTCAAACATGTAAACCAAACGGGCCAATGGCTGTTGTTTTAGGAATTTCTGCAAAATTTGCATCTTTGAATACAACAATAGTATGTATTTAATTATGTTTCAGTCCATATATTTTACATGGCCATTCCGTGTTCGATACATGTTAATTTTATTGTTTGTTTAGATTGTTAGCTTTATGGGTTGGATATACACAGTTCTACACATTTATAATCTAGTATTTCTAAAAATAAAAGTCTTCGACTCAACAATCCAAAACCGCTTTGAAACGAGACTGAACCGTTTTCATAATTAAAAATAACCGGTTTGTTAAGGCGATTAATACATGTAAACGGTTTACTCCGTTCACAAGGGCATTACTGATTTACACATATACGCATTTAACATAATAACAGTTCATATAAATAACCATTTGGACAATAAGTGTTTGACTTTTAGGGTGTTTGGAAAGGTGGTGGGAACCAGTGGTGAGAACCACTTTTACTGTAGCATGTGAGAGTTTTACACTGTAGCATATTTTTTTATTTTTACTGTAGCATATGAGAGCTTTACACTGTTCATAACTGAAATTGTGGTGGGAACTGAGTGGTTCCCACCACTGCCAAACACCCCCTTTATTAATTCGTAACATAATTATATTATGAATATACGTCAACCAAGTAGATTATTTTGTGAAAAATATGAGAAATGTGCATCACATTTTGTGAAAAATGGATTTGCGATGGAGTTCTGAAATATTTTTTCCCTCGTATAATTCATACCAAAACTGATTGGCGTGTAAGTGTTTAGAAGTATGGTAGGAACTGTTGGTTAGAACCACTTTTACTGTAGCATATAAGAGCTTTACACTGTAGTGATTTTTTTTATTGTTATTGTACCATGTCAGAGCTTTATACTATTTGTAACTAAAAAAGTGGTGAGAACTACTTTTGCCAAACACAAGGTTAATGTGACGCAACCAACTCATGTAGTCTAATAAATCAGTTGTTGTAAAATCCTTCCATTTTATTAGTAGTCAAAAACACTTAATAAACCTACTATATTGAGAATTGTAGTATTTGTTATTATCCATTAAAACCTACTTAATCTTGGTTGAAAATAACTTTGAATCAGAAATAAATGATTTAATCTTTTGATACGTGAGTTTAGAATGGTATGGCTTTAAATTTTGTAGTTTGAACCTGTATGGTTTAAACGACAAATTTGAACTGATGTTTGAAATGCAAAAGTTTGAAATGAGAATAAAATATCACATTAGAGAATTGTTGTTTGAAATACTATGATTTATGAAAAAAAAAAAGAATAAAAAGGGTTTTTATTGTAAACAATAGTTCAAATTGGTTAGAACTATGAAGAGGTCAAGTTCTTAAAATTGATAGTTTAGTCCGTCTTAAAAGATCCTTGCTATTTTAAACAATTTAAATTTATATCTATCAAATGCCTGTTTTTGTGAGCCCATAAGTCTAAAACCACTTAAAAAATTCTAGATATATGAACCAAATGACACATAAAAATAATTGGACGAAAAAGCCCATTGTGAAATTTACATCCTCTTCGTTATTAGTTTATTGCACACTTACTTAATCTGGAAGTATAATCTAATACAAAAAAAAAAAAAGGGGACCCATTTTACACGTGACCTGCCTGAGTTTATCTGCAAGCATTATTTAATATAAAAATGGACAATGGAAAATGAAGAAGCCGTTTTACACGTTGCCTGTGTGGCTAAGCTCGGGGGTTTTCACCTTCCCGGTTTGAATACACTGTCAAGTTATACAATTACAGTGAGTAGAGGAGATTATCATTATAATGGTAACAATACGCTAACAAAAACTAGGAAACCTAAACAACAATTAAATGGCCTATGGACTTACCCCTATAGCCATCCGGACCGTGAAGTCTCTATTGTGAAAACTAATGCTCCGGTTGGCAAGTGGGGAAAAAAAAAAAGAAGGAAGAGAAAAGTATAAAGAAAGAAAATTATAGAGAAAGAAAAGATTTTAATTTTTTTTTTACTTATTTGGTATGTGAAGTGAAAAGAAAATGATTTTATCTTCTCTTAGTTGGTATTATAAAAAAACCTAAAGGAATAAAAAAACTACTATTTATTAATACAATTTCAATTTTATCCAAATATTATTTAGCTATTTTTTTAATTTGGTGAAATTTTGATGAAAAAAAAGACAAATTGATAACTTTACTTTCTTTACATTGATGTCAATCTTTTTCCTCACAAAATCCATCTATATTTTAGTAGGACTCACATGTCATTTCTTCCAACCTTTTTTTCCTTTCTTTTTTATTTTTTGGAAAATGAAGATTATGATTTCATCATATAGAAATAACATCTATACAAGCTTTTACTGAGATAGAGTAGCCCACACCTTATTGCCACTAGCAAATAAAGCAAACTCAGCAAGTTTATTGGCAACTTTATTTACATTATGAGGGCAAAAGCATAACTTAGAATTTCCTACCTCATACATCAGGTCTCTAATTTTAGACATTACTAAACCTTTACTTCTCAGATCACGAATAATGTTAATTGAGTTAACTACATCCTTAGCATCAGTCTCTACTTTGACAATAACGTACCCTAGCTGTTGAGAAACAATCAGTCCTTCCCTTATTGACCTCAGCCAACCTTGGATTCATAACTCCAGGGATCTGTATAGAAAAGGCCATAAAAACCATTCCATCATGATCTTGTAGAACCCCACCTATACCAATGAAACCAGCCTCTGATGGGATTGTTGCATCCGTATTTGATTTTAACTCACCATGAGGGGGAGCACTCCAAAAAACATTTTGCTACACTGGTAGGTCTCTTGTGACATTGTCTATTGCTTGTGCTTCCTTGAACTCCTTCAGAAATAGATTAGCATCAGCAATAATTTTCTCCGTAGGTCGTTGTTTTTGGCCATGCATGAACATGTTCTGTTCTCTCCATAAGTTCCAAAGAATGATTAAGGCAAGCTCACACTTCTGCTGAGGAAACTCATTGTGGAAAATAAGCATAAATCCAGTCTTGAATACCCTTTAAAATTCTAAATAGTAGTGCCAAACTCCGATTATGCTCATACGTCCAAACTTCGGTCACATTGTAGGAGTGCATAAGGAGTAGTCTCTGTTGTCTCTCCACATCGTGAACACATACTGTCTTTACAAACTCCTCTATGTATTAAATTTGAAGCCGTGGGTATTATACCATTTTTCCTTTCCATTCTAATTTCTTTTCTACCAAACACTCCATCATATTAATTTTCATTCCAAAAATCCTTCCAATATTTTCTTTCCCTCAACTTTTCACTCATACCAATCAGAGCATAAATGTAATATAAAAGCTACAAATTTAGGGTGACAGACTTCAGACATGCCATATATACACACGCATCAAAGCAAAGTAATATGAACAATTGTATATATTTATAAAATTTATACCTCAATTTGCTTTCCCTTTTTGTTTACTTTGTCACCTTTGTCCTTTTTCAATACTATCTTTTCAATCTTTGATGCCTTCAGATATTTAGGTGGACGACCATGGTTCCAAACAACTAAAAGACTAGTGTTTTGTTTTCATTATTAGTTTGGAAAAGAATTCCAACATTATCATTCATATCTTGCAAGCTCATATGACTAGATTGTTTCATACTACAATCTACTTCATTCATCGATTTATTTTTCAAAATGTCATCAAACGAGTTCCATAGCTTCATGTACTTCCCATCAGATGTCATACAATTCACAACCTTATCAAATTATTTTTGCAATGTATCACATCTTTGTGCCTCATCAGACTTTACTTTAACTCTTATGTGATGCTTTATTAGTCTCTTCCTCCATTGCAATAGAATATATTTTGTCGGTATACATTTTATCCCCAGTTTAGTGAGAATTGAGATTGCGTGTTTGCAAAATATCCCTTTAAATTCAAACAAGCGATATGCACATCGAACTTCGAAATTCTCCTTATCAAAATGAAAAATAAAATGAACTTCTCTACTTTGTTCTCCAAAGTATGACTCATATACATCCAAAGTCCCAACATTCTCATCAACACTAAAGACTTCACAGTGAAGCTTATTCTTGTTGGAATTTTCTAAACTTTTTGTTAGTGTACGCTTCTTGAAATTGTTTTTAAAATGAGTAATATATAGAATTAATGTATTAAAAGACTGAAGTCAACATGGTTTTCCTTCTCAATCTTGCATGATCATATTGCTTAACAAACTCTCTCAGTGTTGTTTTTGAATTTACATATCACTCAAAGGATGAATTCATACTTTTACTGTATTGTATGGTTGACATTCTGGTCCAAAAAGTATCTTCCACAAAAATTGGAACCTATCGACGTCATTCTTCATAAAAACTACTCAACCATTTATTTTCACAAAAAACAAATTTACTGCTAAATTGCATCCATCATTCTTCAAATTCTTCACGAGTTAAAAATTTGTAAACAAATGCTTGCATCACCATTTTTATCTGTTTATATAGTGGATGACCTCCAAATTTTATTTATATCTTTTTGATTATATACCACAAGCACAAGCAATGTTGAGAGTAAGAGAATACAACCTTAATTGTCTTTTGCATTGCTCTATCTTGATCAATAATTGTAGCTTTCGGAGCACATCCAATCATACATGCAAGCCATATGTTAAATGCATCCAAATAAGATTGATTGACCATGATGATTCAGCCTAACAATAGGAGCAAAGGGCATATTATATCTGTTCGTCAAATATATTGTATCAAAGGTGACTACATCACCAAATTCCTTGCAGGTCACCTCACTTCTTGCATCAGCCCAAAATAACTTTTTTTTTTCTTGTGCTTTGTCATCAACACCCATCATGTAAAATAAGCTTGAATTTTTGGCTTGCATTCAAATAGAGTAAATGTGAATAGCTTTATCATCGCCAACTAAGTCATAGTCGCCTTGCTTTATCAATATAATTTTTGTAATCTTGTTCCAAAAATGAGACATTATTATGACCTCTAGCTTCGACAACAAAAGACTGATAATTTTTTTGATACAGTAATACATTCATAATCATTCAATCCGAGCTTTATTTTGGCACTTGCACTGTAACTAGGGCTGGCAAAGTCGTGTTATATGTCGTGTTTGTATCAACACAATTACAACAAGACACGATTACGTTGAACACGAACACGACACATTCATAACATGCGTAACATGACACGACATGATTAACACGATTATTAAGCGGATCGTGACGAATTAACACGATTATAACACATTTATGACAAAAAAAATTAACCTTAATTCCGAAACATACTAAACACTTGTTTCTTATCTTTAAGTTAAAATGTTCCTATCTTTAAATTATTTAAGTTAAAATGTTACTATCTTTAAATTATTAAACATTTTAAACTATTAAATATTTTAAACTGTATTTTCTCTTTAATCTAATTTTTAAAAATCATATTCAAGAAAAATTGTGTTAAAGCTTTATTGGCGAATGACAACGCCAGTTGAACCGTGGAAGGCAAAGGATGAGTGATGAGGCGTTATATAGAGAAGTGGAGAGAAACGTTTTGCTTTCTTTTCCATGTAGGACTTTTTGGATGTTTAAAGTAGATCCATAATAAATAAAATAGAAGCTTTTATTTCACACCAAAAGCTCATCAAGCGTGGTGGAGGCTAGCACAATTGCATACCTTTAGGGTGCAGGTTCGAATCTTCATGTTTACAAAATTAAGAATTTTTTTTTTTAAGTTTCAAAAGTATTAAAACTATAATAAATAAATAAAAGCTCTTATTTTATACAAAATGATTATTTGGTGTGGTGGAGGCAAGCTTAATAATACACCTTAGGTGTAAGGTTCGAATCCTTAATCTTGTAAAATTATAATTTTTTTTTTATTTTAAGTTTAAATGTGTTATAAATAAGCGGGTCACCTATTTATGACACAATTAATAAACGTGCGGTCAAAACTCATTTATCTTATATTGTTTTCGTATCGTATCATCGTGCCATGTCTAAAATTGCCGGCTCTAACTGTAACGCCCAGAGGAGGAGGTTAGGAGATAAAACATGATTAATGTAAATTAAGCAAATCATTTAACTTATTTAGAAAACCTAAATTCATTAAAATAAATTAAATAAAATATTTAGTTTAAATAGAAAATCATAGTTTAATCCAAAATAAATATTTCAAATAAAACTTTAGAATTTGCAATAGTTTATATCTCATAACAGTCCATAAACTTATAACCTTTGTCAAAAAAGTAGAACATAGGGACAATATCGGACTATACAATCTTTACATATATATAATTAAACTAAGGTAAGAAAACAACATGATTACATTTAACACAAACTATTCTAGAAACCTGGTATATGCCACGAGCTGAACCAAAAGCATCACGAAACATATATTGACAACTCATTGTCACAACCTCGGTACAACTTAGCATTGCCTAGAAGGAGGGAAATTTGAAAACAATGGACACAAATAGATGAAGGTGAGTGAAATACCCAGTAGGATGTAATTTAACACAATTTTGTGTTTAAATAAACAAACAAATAAATAATAAACAGTAAATGCAGTAAGAACTTTCAAATAAATCAGATAAGAGGGAGATTAGACAATCCAACCAAACTCCTGGTTCAAAAAACAAGATGTATAAATAATCAATTGAACTTGTAGCTTATGTGTTGCCCAATTGGAGGCCCCAAAATTGAAGTTGGTACAGGGAGTTCAAATGTGAACTAGGCCATTGATGAGACTTAAAAAATCCACATTTTTTAAAGCTAAAATCAATCATTTTGTATTAATATTTCTCCTTAAACTCCTTAATTAAGGCAATTAAGTGTTATATAGTATTTTAGTGTCTTAGAGTCAAAAATATGTTAAATCACAAGTTCTTAATATGTTTTTATGTTTAATAATATTTTTGGTAATTTTTAGAGTCATTTTTGTATGTAAAATATTAGTTTAGTTTGAAATTAATTAAAATCATAAAAATAATTAGTAGTAATTTTATTATGAGTCTTAATGATTTTTATAGTGTGTCTTAAGTTTGTAAATAAATCCTATAATATTTATAGTAATTTTTAAAAATATTTTCGAGTCTTAAAAATTATATTTGTATCAAACCAAATGAGCTCAGAATTTTCAAATTTTGTAATTATTTTTATGTGTTTTAATGTAAAATAAATATTTTAATATTATCATAAATATTATTTTTGTAAAATAATTAATTTTATTTCAATTTTCTATCTCTATATTTGCAATCTAGCAGAAAAAGGCATTAAAATGAACAAAATCGGACAACAAATGCTTTAAAAACACTTAAAAATTTGAATTTAAATAAAACAAGCCATGTGGCAGCTCCAGAACCCTTGGATAACGCCACCATTTGCTCCAGACCGTCCAATTAATGCCAGGCATTAGATCAGCAGTCCAGCCGTCAAATAGAGTCGCTAGTGGGACCGTAATTGTCAGAGGAATCTTGGGTTGCTTCGGATCATGTGCGGCCATGTACTCATATGCTCGCTTTCTTGGCCTTCAGATCTACTCACGCCGACAAATCTAATGGTCAAAGATCTAAGTCCACTTGGCCCACCTGGTCTCGCTTTCTTCTGCGTTTCTTGTGTAATGACCAGGGAAAATTTATTAATAAAATCTAATATATAATTGGGTTTAATTAATGAATTTACCCTTTAAAAATTGTATTTTTTATAAAAATTATGATAATGTACAGATAAGCAGTATCAATAGGAAACTCCACCGCGACCTTGATGCAATATTGAATATTGTTAATACAGATTTTGTAAGAGTAAATACTCAAAAATTTGTAAATAATATCCATAAAATAAATTTTATATCACAATTAATTGTAGAATTATAATATAAATGGATGGGTAATTAAGGTATAAATAAGATAGGGTGTCTACCAAAACCCTAAACTAGTGCAAAAATGGGGTTAGATGCGATATAAGTATACTGCTAAGTAGAAACACAGGTATAAGAAATGCTACGTTTGGCTTCCCAAAAATAAACCAAAGGCAAGTAGGATATTTTGTATAGTCTAAGAAGATGTTTTCACCGATTTTACTACGACAGTATAAAAAAAATACGGTATGATAAAAAATTATACTATGTAAAACTTTGGGGCCACCAAGTGGACACCCATTGGAACCTTATTGGGCCACCATGCCATGAAAGGTGGCCCAATCACAACTAGCCATGTTAGTCGCCTAATTGATTACTGGGTGACTCATCACTTTTTTTTTTTTTTTTAAAAAGGCTAAGAGATAAGCCTTAATTAAAGGCTTAAGAAGTAAGTTTTCTCATTTCTTCTTCCTCCCAAAACTGGCAGCAATTAGAGCTCCATCTCAAAATTTTCTCAAGCCCAAATTCTAGCAAAATTATCCCCACTAAGTTTCAAGCTTCAAGACTAAGGTTTTGGTAAACTTCTAAGGTAAGAAATCCAAACTTTTTTCTTGAATTTTCTTAGGGTTTTATAGGGTTGAGAGAGAAAGTTTGATCCAAGGTTTCCTCATGTGAAAAATGCTTAGGAAATTTGCAAAGGAGCCCTTAGAAAGGCTAGAATCGCAAATTTTTCTTTGGGTAAGTTCAAATTTCTCAAACTTAAGGTTCATTTGGTTTTTGTTTTAATTTTTATTCTTTCAAAAAGCATGTGGGTATTCAAGCAAGATTGTGATTGAATTCCATGGGTATATAGTTTATGGTATGGGTATTGCAAAGAAAAAGTTTGTCTCGGCAAAATTAAAAAATGACCAAAAACACCCATGTGCAGTGAGAATTTCAAGAAAGTTGAAACACGAAAGTTGTAGATATTGACGAAATTGTTAGGTATCGCGAACGGTTCATCGAAAATCGCGTTCGTTTATGAGATATTAATTTTACAAAAATTTGTTAAAATTGAAAAAAAAAATTAAAGGGAAAAAACGTCATTTGCAAAAGGATTTTGGGTATGGTTTTTTTAAAAAAATGATCCTTATGAAAAATGGAAATTTATGGTTTAAAGAGATTAATTTTAGTCCTAGAGGTAAAATTGTCAAAATTTTCAAATAAGGAGCAAAATTGTAAAGTTTTATTAAAATGGGGTATTGATGTAAAATAAGGAGACCCGACACCCCAGGTTATTATTTTAAAATCAATAAGCAACTATTTTCACTAAAATAGCAGAATCTAGCTTGGGAAATTTAGGAGGCCTACCGAGAGCAAAAACGTCATTTTTCCCCAAGTAACCTGAATTGCTTCGAAACATTCCAAATAGAAATAAGGAATATTAGTAAGATTTTCACCCTTCGTTAGAGACGATAGGGGAGAGTAAGAGAATCCGTAATTATCAGAGTTGTATACAGCTATGCAACCCAATCCATTAATCAACAATCGTTTTGTATTGATACATAAATGAAGTAGTGAAAATTTAGCTAACAGCATTGTAATTGGCCAAACAGGACCTTAAAAGATTAGGAGAAAGAGGACTGAGGTCGGTTTGCACAGTCACCAAAACAAGCAAGCACCAATCCCATCTATAGTATGGAATTGTAAGTATAGAATATGATCTACATATATATATACCTGTGTGTATATCAAGGTGTATACCTACATGTGTACAACAATATAAGTACCTGTGAGTATATTAATGTGTACTTGTGAGTATACAAAATAAGTACCTGTGTGTATATTATATCATACACCTGAGTGTATATTAATGTGTACCTTTGAATATATAAAATATGTACCTGTGTATACTATACAGTAGAACAGTATTTATGCTTTGTGTACAACATGTGAATATGACCTCATGCATGGTATGATAAACATAATAATTGGACTGGTAAATACACCACCAGAATTAAAAAGAGTATCATACCGACTCCTGACTCAAGGAAAGTTTAAGGTTATAGCATGGTCTCGATGTCACGTAGACCTATATGCACAATGGTATGAACACTTAGGCCCTAGTTAAAGATAAGACAAGATAAGGATAAAGAATGTTCATAAGAATGCTTAACTAGATCATGCATTTTAGTGAATGTGCATGTGGGCTGTGTTGGGACTTACTGAGCCTAAGCTCACTTAGCATTTCATGCTATAGGTATTCCCACTAAAATGTCAGAATAAATTCATTGATGAGTTGGCATAGGGATATGAGTAATGTGCATAATTGGGTATAGATGCCGCCACATACATGTTTCCGCTATAATATATTTTAAGATATTTTGAAATGTTATATGAAAGTTGTACATGGTTAAGTAAGACAAAACCTCTCTCGAAAATATTTAGCAAACAGTATTGTAAAAGAGAGTTTGTTTATGTAAATATATGTATATGCTTGTATTTTGAAGATTATTAAAATCTGCATGTGTAATATATTTAAAAATATATATATATATTCCTAAGGTTTTTATCTATACGTAAGTAAGAAAAGTGTTTTATCACATCTCAAAAAAGGTGGGTTGTGACAGTTGATATCAGAGCGAAAATCCTACCACCCTACTGCACATTGCCGCATGCCCCACTCCCATAGCTCAAGTAAGATAGTTAAATTTTTAGCCTAGGAGAAATTTAATTATGATTCTATGTAAGAACGTGGTGCTGATTAAAACAATAAATATAGTATATGACGGAGCCGCACAACAATCATGATGTGGAGGCAAACCAAAGAGCAAGCATTACCTTCCGGGAGATGGTTCTTCCATGCTACTTTGGCAATCAACGACCAATGGCCTTGACGGGGTGGTTCCATGAGATGGAAGTGATTTTCGAGACTTGCCATACCTCACCGCATCTACAAGTCCCACTAGCCTAGGGGCGACTACAAGTCCCACTAGCCTAGGGGCGACTACAAGTCCCACTAGCCTAGGGTCGACTACAAGGGGAAGCACTAGAATGGTCGATGGGGCTAAGACTAGAAGACCGGCAACATAATTGGGAAGAATTTAAAATGTAGATCTCTGAAGCATTCGCTCTGTAACCACCCGCCAACCACATACCAGTTCAGGTTAATCCTCATATTTGGGCGGATTGGCACCATTGACTTTACATACGTATAAAACTGATCTGGGGTAGGTATGTAGGTGAATCGGTGGAGCATTATTTAATGAGATTCTATCAGACCATGATACCGTTGATCCTGCCTGAAATAGCACTGTGATGAATTTGTGACCTTATATGGAAAGACCCTCCCGATGTAGTACAGCATCAGTTGCAGTACCCATTAGATTTCTTTAGCCTCAATGATTTTCTTATGGAAGTATTGAATGCTAAACAAAACGTGGTCACGCCTTTAGAGGATCCCGTGGTGGAGTGGATGATTATGAAGACGATGATGGTGATGACGACGATGATGATGATGAAGAGTTGTAATTTGTTCCAGTACCTCCTAAACCTATCATTGCTAGTAATGATGGGTCTACTAATTTTAGCGAAGAGGAGGAGGAGGACCCCGAGAAGGACCCTGAAAATAGCGATATGTTAGGCATAGAATCAGACTAGGAAGAAAATGGACCTGTGAAAACTTTTATGTATTAAGATATATGTAGATGTGTGACTAGTACAGTTTTGGCTTTACTACTCTTGTATATGAGTGTACCCCTGGTAAGTGGTATCCTTCTCGGTGGTAGTGTACATGTTAGCCGGAAGAGATAACTGCTCTTAGGAATGATATAAAAAGTTTATGTAAGAAAGGAAAGTAAGTATGTATGTTAATCACTTATGTAATGTTTTGGGAATAAAGAATGTAAAAGAAAAAGAAAGAAGTCAATGAAATGAAATGTATAAGATGAGATATTAAGTTTATATTATTGGTCATGCTTGAATATATTTGTATTACTTGGAAAAATTTTTTTTAAAAAATACTATTAAGTTAATAGTATGTGTTGACGTAATAGCGAAACTGTACGATAAGCCTGTAAAAATTATTATCGATGGCTGATGCACATGAAGGACCTGCGAACCCGGACTTGATGGCCATGATCACTGAATTGCAATAGAAGCTTCGGGCCCAGGAGCTGGAAATGCAAGGATTAAGAGAGCAACTAGCTAGCCAGAATCTCGTACCACCGGCGCACGTGAACTCTCCACACCTTGTACCACCGCCTCAGCAAGCAGAACCAGCTGCTCCGGTAGTATCTGCTACTGAATTTTATGAAAGATTCTGATGGATGAAGGCCCAAGAATTTGACGGATCTACAGACCCACTGGAATCCGATGATTGGCTTACCAGCATAGAGAGGGTTCTGAAATTTATGGGATTCAATGATCGAGAGAAAGTCTTATGTGCCTCATTTTCTCTCACTAAGGATGCCAGGAGATGGTGGGAGTCAGTTGAATGTAGAAGGAATGTAGAAGAAATGACCTGGCCAGATTTTATGGAGGAATTTGGAAGGGCTTATTTCAATGTGGAAACAATGGCAGCACAACAAGAAGAATTTAACAACTTCTGACAAGGCAATATGTCAGTGGCCGATGCTGTGAAGAGATTCAATCAATTAGCGCATCTTTGCCCCAAACTAGTACCTATTGATCGAGAGCAGATAAGAAGATTAATGCGGATGTTCCAAACTGGCATTGCCTTTATAGTTGATAGTGGAGGGCAAGCTCCTAAAGATGTGGAGGATTGCATCAAACGGGCTACTAGAGCTGAGTTTAGAATTGCTCGTGATAAGGAGGAGAGAGCAAGAATTTTTAAAGTTCAAAAGGAGGAAAAAGCCTTAGCCAAATAGAGTCAAGCCTTGTAAGCAAAAGGACAAGGAAGCATCCCAAGTCAGGAGCAGTCCTAGAGTTACCCAACCGGACGTAACAACAACAACAATAATAAGAGGAAATGGAATGTGAATAATCTAAAGAATCAGAAGGGTCAACCCTAAAGAATGATTAATGATGGAGGGAATAACAAACCTCTCTACGGTCAATGCAGGAAGAGGCATGCAGGAGAGTGCAAAGCTGGCACTTATAAGTGTTTCATCTATGGCAAAGAAGGACACTATGCCAGAAACTATTTTTTCAATCCCCAGAATCTGAATAATCAGAGCCAGCAAAGGCCCTAAGAAACTCAACTTCATGCAATCCAAGCACAGATTGAAGGCCCTAGCATCAATCAAGGATGTCTAGAAGCTTTGAAACCTAGTGGACGGATTTATGCCTACACCAAGAAAGAGGATGATGCCTACACCAAGAAAGAGGATGATGCCTACACCAAGAGGATGATGCCTACACCAAGGATGTCTAGCATCAATCAAGGATGTCTAGAAGCTTTGAAACCTAGTGGACGGATTTATGCCTACACCAAGAAAGAGGATGATGCGGGAACTTCAACAGTGGTGACAAGTCAGTTTTCTGTTGCCAACACTAATGCTTATGTTTTATTTGATTCTGGAGCAATGCATTCATTCGCATCACTTAAGTTTGCTAAACGAAAGGAAATGAAGGAGATATAATACAACAAACATTTAGGACTTCACTTCCCTCTGGGGAGGTATTAAGTTCTTATTATTGGTTATGTCATGTACCCATCATCTTTTGCAGAAGGGAATTATATATCGATTTAATAATAATTGATATATAAAAATATGACGTTATCTTGGGAATGGATTTCTTGGGAAAATACACCGTCAAGATTAACTGTCGACATAGCAAGTTTACATTTCGACCTTCCAGAAGTGAGAAGTTTGTGTATTTGGGGAAGATTCCTAAGGCTCCAAAGGCGCTAATTTCGACGTTGAAAGCAAGGAAGATGTTAGAGAGTGGATGCATCAGTTATCTGGTGAATTTAGTAAATAAAGATCAGGAAGCTCAGTTAAGACCAGAGAATGTCCCTATAGTAAAAGAATTTGCCAACGTGTTCCCGGACAAATTATCAGGCTTACCATCGAAGCGGGAGATTTTGTTAGAGATTGAATTGATGCTGGGTACAACCCTGATTTCGAAGGCACCATATCGTATAGCTCTAAGAGAACTCAAAGAGCTTCAGGTGCAATTGCAATAATTACTGGACAAAGGGTTTATCCGACTGAGTCATTCCGTATGAGCAGCGCCCATTTTATTCGTCAAAAAGAAAGATGGAATCTTATGGATGTGCCTTGATCACCGGGAACTGAACAAGGTCACGATTAAAAACAAGTATCCACTCCCAAGTATCCACGTCAGTATTTTCAAAAATTGACTTGCACTCTAGATTCCATCAACTTCGAGTTAAGGAAGAGGGCATGCCAAAGACAGCATTCCGAACGCGTTATGGACATTGTGAATTCTACATTGTGCCATTCGGATTGACTAATGCCTCAACAACTTTTATAGATCTTATGAACCAGATTTTCAAGGACTATCTAGACAAATTTGTCATCGTGTTCATTGACAATATCCTTATTTATCCAAGAATGTCGGAGGAGCGTGAGAAACACCTGAGGATTGCATTGCAGTTGTTAAGAAAACATCAGTTATATGCCAAGTTCTCAAAATGTGAATTTTGGTTGGAAAAAGTTCATTTTCTAGGACATGTAGTGTCACAAGATGGAGTATCTGTCGATCCTTCCAAAGTTGAAGCAGTAAATAAGTGGCTTACATCGAAAAGCGTTATCGAGATTAGGACTTTCCTTGGTTTAGCGGGCCATTACCAATGTTTTGTAGAAGGATTCTCTCGACTCGTAGCACCGTTTATGGCTCTTACACGAAAAGCAACAAAGTATGAATGGACTAAAAGTGCAAAGAAAGTTTTCAAGAATTAAAGAGGTGACTCACCAGTGTACCAGTACTTACCATACCAGATCTGAAGTTAGGAAATTTTGTGATCTACAATGATGCATCAAAAAGGGGCTTAGGAGCAGTACTCATGCAAAATGGAAAAGTGATTGCATATGCATCTTGGCAACTAAAAGATCATGAAAGGAACTACTTGACGCATGACTTGGAATTAGCAGCAGTCGTATTTGCATTGAAGATTTGATGCCACTACTTGTATGGAGCTAAATGCGAGATTTATAACGACCACAAGAGTCTAAAGTATATCTTCACACAAAAGGAGCTCAATATGAGACAACGAAGATGGCTCGAGCTAGTTAAGGACTACGACTGCGAAATTTTATATCACCCTAGAAAGGCTAACAGAGTAACTGACGCACTCAGTTGTAGAACAACGTCCTCACTTGCAATAGTACAACTGATACCAAAATCTCTATAAAGAGACTTGATAGAAGCAGGAATAGAGATGATCACGGGAAAGTTAGCTGATCTGTCACTCTAACCAGTCATCTTGGAGAATCTGAAGGAACGACAGGAAGTAGATCCATCACTGCTCAAGTACAAAGATGAGGCCTTTAAAAACAAAGAAGCAGGGTTTAGCCTCATGGAAGATGGCATTCTCAACTATAAAGGCAGATTATGTATTCCCAATGATGAAGAGTTAAAGAGGCAAATATTAGAGGAAGATCATGAAACACCTTATGCTGCTCATCTAGGAGCTACCAAAATGTACAAGGACCTGAAGGAGCATTATTGGTGGCATGGAATGAAGAATGATGTCGCACGATTCATCAATAAATGTCTCACGTGTCAAAAAGTGAAGGCTAAACATCAACGACTGGCAAGTGAACTACAAAAGATTGAAATTCCAAAATGGAAATGAGACTAGATGACTATGGATCTGGTGACTGGGCTACCCAAAACTACGGGAGGACACGATGCTATATGGGTAATTATGGACAAATTGACCAAATCAACATACTTTTTACCCATTAAACTTAGCAGCTCTGTAGAACAATTAGCTAATTGTACATTGCCCAGATAGTTAGATACCATGGAGTTCCAAAATCTATTACTTCCGATCGTAATGGCTGGTTCACTTCCAAGTTCTAGAGGAGTGTTCACCAAGCAATGGGGATGAAGCTGACCTTTAGTATAGCTTTCCACCCTCAAACGGATGGTCAGTCTGAAAGGACCATTCAAACTCTAGAGGATATGCTGAGAGCTTGTGTGTTAGATTTCAAAGGAGGATGGGATATAAAGCTTCCATTAATCGAATTTGCTTATAATAACAGCTATCAAACCTCCATAAGAATGGCTCTATACAAAGTTCTCTACGGGAGAAGATGTGGATCACCTTTGCATTGGTATGAAATTAGAGAAAAAGCATTACCGACTATGGATTTCGTGCAAAGGATGACAGAGGATGTAAAACGAATCCGTCAATAGATGAAAACTACTTTTAGTCGTCAATAGAGTTATGCTGGTTGGCGACGAAGACCCTTAGAGTTCCAAGTAGGGAATTTGGTCATCTTGAAAGTAACGCTAATAAAAGGGGTAATGAGATTTGAGAAAAAAGGAAAACCCAGCCCAAGGTATATTAGACCATTTGAAATTCTGGAAAGAGTAGATAGTGTGGCTTACAAATTAGCTTTACCTCTTGAAATGGCATCGTGTTCCATATGTCTATGCTAAAGAAGTATATACCTGATCCCTCACATGTTCTGTAGCCTGAAGAAATAGATATACAATAGAATCTATCCTATGAAGAGAAACCAATCCAAACTTTGGCTTGAGAAGAAAAGGAACTAAGAAACAAGAAGATACCTCTCGTCAAAGTTTTGTGGCATAATCACCAACTGGACGAAGCAACCTGAGAGCGAGAGGATGAAATGAGAAAAGTCTGCCCCAAATTATTTTGATTTTCGAGGATGAAAATTCTTAAGGGGGTAGGTTGTAATGACCAAGAAAAATTCATTAATAAAATCTAATATTTAATTTGGTTTAATTAATGAATTTACCCTTAAAAAATTGTATTTTTTGTAAAACTTATGATAATGTACAAATGAGCGGTATCAATAGGAAACACTACTGCGAACTCAATGCAATGCTAGATATTGTTAATACAGATTTTGCAAGAGTAAATACTCAAAAATTTATAAATAATATCCATAAATGAATTTTATATCACAATTAATTGTAGAATTGTGATATAAATGGACGGGTAATTAAGGTATAAATAAGATAGGAAGTCTACCAAAACCTTAAACTAGTGCAAAAATAGGGTTCGATACGGTATAGGTATCTTGCTAAGTGAAAACACATGTATAACAAATGCTACGTTTGGCTTCCCAAAAATAAACTAAAGGCAAGTAGGATATTTTATACAGTCTAAGAAGATGTTTTTTACCGGTTTTACTACGACAGTATAAGAAAAATACTGTATGGTGAAAAATTATACTGTGTAAAATTTTGGGGCCACCAAGTGGACACCCATTGGAACCTTATTGGGCCACCATGCCATGAAAGGTGGCCCAATCACAACTAGCCATGTTAGTCACCTAATTGATTACTTGGTGACTCATCACCTTTTTTTTTTTAAAAAAAAAAAGGCTAAGAGATAAGCCTTAATTAAAGGCTTAAGAAGTAAGTTTTTTCATTTCTTCTTCCTCCCAAAACCGGCAGCCATTAGAGCTCCATCTAAAAATTTTCTCAAGCCCAAATTCTTGCAAAATTACCCCCACTAAGTTTCAAGCTTCAAGACTAAGGTTTTGGTAAACTTCTAAGGTAAGAAATACAAACTTTTTTCTTGAATTTTCTTAGGGTTTTATTGCGTTGAGAGGGAAAGTTTGATCCAAGGTTTCCTCATGTGAAAAATGCTTAGGAATTTGCAAAGGAGCCCTTGTAAAGGCTAGAATTGTAAATTTTTCTTTAGGTAAGTTCAAATTTCTCAAACTTAAGGTTTATTTGGTGTTTGTTTTAATTTTATTATTTCAAAAAGCATGTGGGTATTCAAACAAGATTGTGATTAAATTCCATGGGTATATGGTTTATGATACAATGTTGATGTTGAAATTAGTGTTTAAATGTAAAAAGTGTTGGTTGATGCAAAAATAGTCTAGTTTTGTAATTTCGATGTTAGTTTTACAAAGAATAGTGATTTGGCACGAACATGGTTTACGAAAAGGTTGAATCTTCCTTCACAATGGTGGAATTGCTATTTTAAAACTGATTTTTACAATAATGAAACAAAGACTGAATTGCAAAGAAAAAGTTTGTCTCGGTAGATTTGAACAATGACCAAAAACACCCCTATGCAGTGAAAATTTCAAGAAAGTTAAAACACAAAAGTTGTAGATATTGACGAAATTGTTAAGTATCGCAGACGGTTCTTTGGAAATCGTGTTCGTTTATGAGATATTAATTTTACAAAAATTTCTTAAATTGGAAAAAAATTTTAAAGGGCAAAAACGTGATTTTGTAAAAGGATTTTGGGTATGGTATTTTGAGCAAAAATAATCCTTATGAAAAATGAAAAATTATGGTTTAAAGAGATTAATTTTAGTCCTAGAGGTAAAATTGTCAAAATTTTCAAATAAGAGGCAAAATTGCAAAATGTTATTAAAATGGGGCATTGATGTAAACTAAGGAGACCCGACACCTCAGGGTATTATTTTAAAATCAATAAGCAACTATTTTCTCTAAAATAGCATAATCGAACTCGGGAAATTTAGGAGGCCCATCGAGGGTAAAATCGTTATTTTCCCCTGAGTAACCCGAATTGCTCCGAAACGTTCCAAATGGAAAAAGGGATTATTAGTAAGATTTTCGCCCTTCGTGAGAGACGTTAGGGGAGAGTAAGATAGGAGTAAGAGAATCCATGATTATCGGAGTTATACACAGTTATGCAACCCGATCTATTAATTAACGATCGTTTCGTATTGATACATAAATGAGGTAATGAAAATTTAGCTAATAGAGTTGTAATTTGCCAAATAGGACCCTAAAAGATTAGGAAAAAGAGGACTGAGGTTGGATTGTGCAGCCACCAAAACAAGTAAGTATCATTCCCACCTACAGTATGGAATTGTAGGTATAGAATATGATATACACATCTATATACTTGTGTATATATCAAGGTGTATACCTGTGTGTGTACAATAATATAAGTACATATGAGTATATCAATATGTACCTGTGAGTATACAAAATAAGTACACGTGTATATATTATGTCGTATACCTGAGTGTATATTAATGTGTACCTGTGAGTATATAAAA
The DNA here is from genome assembly GCA_025403435.1 of Artocarpus heterophyllus. Classification (NCBI taxonomy): domain Eukaryota; kingdom Viridiplantae; phylum Streptophyta; class Magnoliopsida; order Rosales; family Moraceae; genus Artocarpus; species Artocarpus heterophyllus. The sequence continues at coordinate 26,061,475 of CM046348.1, read as the reverse complement.
TATGTACCTGTGTATACTATACAGGAGAAGAGTATTTATGTTTTGCGTACAACATGTGAATATGACCTCATGCATGGTATGATAACCATAATAATTAGACTGGTAAATACACCATCAGAATTAAAAAGAGTGTCATACCAGCTCTTGACTCAAAGGGAGTTTAAGGTTATAGTATGGTCTCGGTGTCACGTAGACCTATATGTGTAATGGTACGAACACTTGAGCGCTAATTGAAGATAAGATAGGATAAGGATAAAGAATGTTCATAAGAAAGCATAACTGGATCATGTATTTTAGTGAATGTGCATTTGGGTTGTCTTAGGACTTACAAGGCGTAAGCTCACTTAGTATTTCCTGCTGTAGGTATTCCCACTAAAAGGTCAAAATAAATTCACTGATGTGTTGGCAGAGAGATATGAGCAATGTGCAGAATTTGGTATGGATGCTGCTACAAACATGTTTCCGCCGTAATATATTTTAAGATATTTTGAAACGTGTTCTATGAAAGTTGTAGCATGGTTAAGTAAGACAAAACCTCTCTCAAAAATATTTGGTAAACAGGATTGTAAAAGAGAGTTTGTTTATGTAAATATATGTATATATTTACATTTTGAAGGTCATTAAAATCTACATGTGTAATATATTTTAAAAAAACAAGTATATTCCTAAGTTTTTTATCTATATGTAAGTAAGAAAAATATTTTATCACAACCTGAAAAAGGCAGGTTGTGACATCTTGTCCGTTGCATCGCGCGATTGGGCGTTGAGGCAGTTTCATTTCAAGCGTTCAGCCGCCAAAATGCACTAAATCACAAGCTGAAATTTGCATATTGATAGGGGCAATCTTGCGTGGAAAAAGGAAGGAAAAGGATTGTTAAAAAAATCCCAAATTGGCTGAAAAATGCAACAAAAATTCAACAAAAAAAATGATTAAAAAATCCTAATTGAAATAAACAATGGCAAAACTTGGTCTATAAATACTGAGGTCTTTCCCCTGGTTCTGATCATCCCTTCTCTACAATAAAAAATACTATTAAAATTTTCTTTAAAGTTTTTAGTTCTTAGTTTTTATGTTTAGTTTTTAATCTAAGTTTTTGTAAAATATTCCATAGATTAGGCTATAAAAATTATGCTCAATAATATTTTATTTTAAAAATGTCTTTTTAAGATTTCTTTTAAGCTGAGGAGAGAAGGGGAAACTCTGGCAAAATAATTTTAAATATTTTTAGTTTTTCTTAGTTTTCAAAACAGTTATAATGCCAAATATTATTCACAAAACTTAGGATTTTAGAATTTTTTTAGCTAGAACTTTGCCAAAATTCTGGTTTTTATTTTTTGAAGACGTAGATTAGCACGGATAATACTTGAGAGGACCTTGATTAACCGTAAACAATAAATGTCTTGAAAAATGCTTAATTTATTATTTTAGTTAAATAATACTGAAATTTTGTTTGTTTATTAAGTTGAGTTTTTTTACATTATGGACATGCGTAATGCTTGATTTATTGTCGACATAGGATGACATAATATATTCTTAAGCCAATTAATAAATAAATAGAAAAACTATAATTTGTTTAAATTAATTGCAGAACGAAACTCTTGAACCTTAGCTTTGATATAATTATTTTTTTACCCCTTTTAATTTATTGCTATTGGTGTTGTTGTTGTTAAAATTACTTAAAATTTATTGCACTTGGTATTAAAGTTCTATTTTAATTTTAGCTATATTTCTTGTTATTGAAGTTTCAAAATAACGAAAATCTGAAAATGAAAAATGCTATAAAAATATATAAAGTATTCTGAATATATTTGTAAATAATAAATATTATCTCATATTTTTTCTACTTTTAAATAAATAATTAATTAATATAACAAATGTAGTTGACCTTAGCAATATTCATTCCCAATGGGTTCGACGTTAGATTTACCAAGTTTTATTACTTAAACAAACCTTATATTTGGAGTTATACACTTTTTTTAAGACCAAACAACCACGTTATGGTTGAGTTAAATGCGCTTGATGAGTTTCAACTCCTTGAAATTTTCAGGGTCTAAAGATGCTTCTCAAACAACAAGAATAAAGTACATTATAAACTTATTAGTTTCAAATAGAGCACAACAAGAACAAAATTTGTAGAAATTGGGCCAGTACGACAAACAATAAAAAGAAGAGAAATAAAAGAAGAATGAAACAAGTGAAGTAAAAATGACTCCCAATAAATCTCAATAAAATAGATGATAATGGACAGAGAAATACTATAGTAATGAGTACCTATCACAACTTCAGCTTTGGTTCAATTCAATAGAGATTTTTTTAATAAGAAATTAACAGTGTATCAAATTATTGTGGACGCAACAAGCAGAGCATACAAGAAAGCCGCCAAACACAAGCAATAAGCAAGTTAAATCTAAAGAGATTCTACTTCGATAACATATGAGATGTGAACAAAAGCTTGATCCTAAGACATTTTTACCAATCTTATTTCAAGTTTTCCCCCACAAACCAGAGTTCCATGCATGAAATTTTATTTTTTCATCATTTAACTTTAACAGCTGTATTATCCAAAAAAAAAATCAAAGAATATTAATACATGAAGAACAAGTGTGTATATTAGCACAATTATGTTAAACCAATCATAACACAACATACTCAGATAGCAAATAACAAAGACAGCTTGTCACACCCATATATCAATAAAAAAGATTAAAAACAAGAAAAACAAGAGAGTGTGAAACAAACCTATGGGCGTTCCAATTGCAACAATTGCTACTGCAGCAGCCCATAAGAATCTGCAGATCTACCGACTCTAGGAACTCTATGAGATGCCAAACAAATAATTGTTTTAATAACTTAATTTTCTCTTAAAATGGGCTACTGGGCAGATTAATGGAAGAGCAAAAATAGGATTATTCCTTTCAGTCTCTGTTTCCTCGGTTTCTCCAAATCCAATGGGTTGGTAGTATAGTATGGTAGATACAGAGACGATGATTAAAACTGTGAATAGGTAAAAATGGGCGGAAATTTGAAAAAATGGCCAAAAGAAAATTTTAATTAGAGAAATGGCCTTTTTTTTTTTGGCACCAAAAAACAAAGTCTTTTAAGCAGGAAAACCGCTCCAGTTTTTTTTTTAGAAAGATGAGGAAAAAAGTGTAGGAAGGAAAGGAACTTCAACAGGATGGACAAAAAAAACTGAAACAATTTTCCTGCCCAAAAAGCTTGGTTTTTAGTGTAAAAAGAAAATAACAAAAAAAGAAGCCATTTTTCCAAAAAGGCTTTTTCTTAAAGCCTTTTATCAAAATCCCCTGGTAAATGGTGACAGCTTAGGTGAAGGACTTAGATTGGTGAAACCCAAATTGAGAATGTGAGACCATTTTCTAGGGAATCTGATGAATCGGTTTAATGTTTGGTCTGCACTTTAAAACGGCGTTGTTTATCACAACTTATCAACAAAATTACTAAATTACTGCCTGTCTAAGAAGCAAAACCAGACAGATTATATATGTAACCAGATCAAAAAAATTAAATCCCCTAAAATTTAGGTTAAAAAACTGCTTATATGTAGGTACATGTAAAATACTAATTATTGTACATAGAAATCAATGAAGATGGGAATTTTGATGGCAACATCACGTTTTTTAAGCCACTTCATCACTTTCATATATTTTTCTTGGATTTTTTTTTTTTTGTTTTACTGCTTCAATTTTTCTTTTTAGTTTTAGAATTTTGGCGTCCAAACATTTGCCGAGTAACAATTGATCTCTTTCTGCTTTCCAATTAATCTCTAACATTTGTCAAATATAGTAGTAATTTTAAGTCTTTGTAAACTTCCATTTAAAATTTAACATAAATGTACATATGAATAAACATAAATCTATTTTTACAAGGGTTGGTGTTTAGCATTTGCCTTTGAATGGCTTTATTGCAAACTTAAAAATAGCAGCAGATATGCTGAAAACTCATGCTCACATTTTTCCGTAAAAAGCATGACTTTATTATCACAATCTTATCGGATTTAAACTAAAGCATAACAATCCTATCAAAACTTGACCTCATTCAATCTGTAATTTTCGAACAGCCATGGAAGATATTGAAGAGACCAAAGAATTAGTTTAGTAGGCTACAACAACAATGTTAGAAGAACTCGTCATATCTTTTAGTGATGTGATATACTTGATACACTAATGAATAATTCTTCGACAAATTAAACCCTTTTTATAGAGGAGGATTTGTAACGCCCTGAAATTTATTTAATGTTAATGTAATATAAATGATGAATTAGTGTGCCATAATTAATGTTTTAACATTAATTAGATTATTTGGTGGGATTTTGAATTTTTGGTTGTTTTGTTAATTTGATAAATCCAAATGATTTCTTATTGTTTTAAAATGATGTTTTGAGTTTTAAAAACACAACAATTTGTAAAATGTTAAACATACTCTGTTTTGCAAAACCGTAGGCGGCACATAGTTTTCGCACAGTAAAACCGCCCACCGATTTTCTCTATTTATTTCCTTCCCTTCTCTCTCTCTCCTCACTCCCCGGTTCTCTCTCTCTCTTCTCTCCTTCACCGTGAGCCATCTCCCTCTCTCTCAAATTCTCTCTCAAAAATTTTTAAACCCAATTTCGAATCCAAGCTTCGGGATAGCAAGGAGGAGGCTCGGGGACGTGATTTAGCAACCGAGAACGCGGATTGAAGCTTCGATTCGAGGTTAGATTCGAAATTTCTAAACTTTTTACAAAATTTTCAATTTGGTGCATTTTTGAAATCTAGGGTTGTTTAAGCTTAGAAAACCGTGGATTTGAGTTAAATGAACTTAGAACAACTTGAATCTAAGCTTAGATTGAAGAAAAACGGATTAGATTCAAGATTTTTCATTTTTCTCCTGATTTTCTCATTTTTGGATTTTTGAGGATTTCGAGTTTAAATCTTGTTTAAATGAGTTCAAACATGTTCTAGTATGTTTTTCTATCAACTATGATTGTTTTTCATGCCTGGGATTTGAGAAAAACAGGTTAGAATCAAGATTTGAATTTTTGGGGATCGAGAAACCCGTGGCTGGGATTTCTGGATTTTCCCAGTTTGGCAGGCCGAACTGTGTGTTCGGCAGGCCGGAGTGATGATCGGCAGGCCGGTGTTCTTCCGACCGGCAGGCCGAACCTGGGGAAGTGTTCGGCCGACCGAACTTTGCTTCCGGCAGGCCGAACTGTGCAGTTCGGCAGGCCGAAGCAGGGAGTCCGGCAGGCCGATCGAGGCATGGAAAATTTTGTGATTTTTCACCCGTTTTCACTGTTTTGAACCCTGATTTAAATCCCAACCTTATAGGATGATTTTAAAGGTACAAATGGCACACTAGGACATCATGAAATGGTTTAGTAACATAGAATGTCTCGAACTAGATATTGATCGACTTAGTTTGTATCTAGGATCGTTCGTGGTTTCGTGGAGTTAACGTATAGCGGACCGGGATTACGGTGTGGGGCACCGGCACGAGTATTGAGGTAGGACTTCTATCATATTTCCTTGGTAGCCTGGTTTTAAAATGATTTGGCTTTGAAAAGGATTTCTGTCAAAATGTTTTCAATGGTTGTTTGAAAATGGTTTTATTGGTTATATTTTAATATACCGTGATTATGAAATGAACTTCATAATGAACGTAATTGACAACACTCGGGAATTGGGTTTTGAATGATAATGATAACAAACACAAAGGCATGATGCCATATCAGAGATCGGGTCATGTAGCGATCGACCTTGGGGGCAGGTCCCGAAACCCAGTTGGGCCACTACGGTGGTGATGTCATGGTTTGCCTAGGAAAAAGGAAAATGGTGTTTTCGATTGTACGAGTAGACTGTTCTGTGTCAGGACGGCTCTACTCAAATTATCTATTTATTTATTTATTTATTTACTTATTTATTTAAAGTTTTCTTTTAAGTACTCCTAACAATGATATGTTTCTTTGCATTAAATCATTTTATAAAACATAGTTCTACTGAGCCTTTCGCTCACGTTTTATCTGTTTTAAATTTCTCCCTCTAGGTGGTTTTCCATTTAGGTTTGGAGAGGATTCTTTGGACCGAACTCAGGAGCAATAGGAGGATTATTTATATTTTGTATTATTTAATCAAGGCATGTAAGATTTAATTTTATTTGTATCTGGACTGTGATTGTATTTATGATATTGTCAGAACTATGTGTGTGCACAAGTTGTGGGTTGTGGAACCCATACTCGCAGTTTTTATTTAATTTTTATTACTTGCTTAATATTTATACATCCTTTTATAAAAATGTGGTGGAAATCTTCTTATTTCTCATTTAATTTGATTCTTAAACCATTGGTTTCAATTAAATTCTCTTTTAATTAATCTAAATATTCCGTCACGTTACCTCCCGTACTCCGGGGCGTGACAGGATTGACACAAAAAATAGTTGTTTAAGTACATACATTGGTTTAGAGGGAGAGAAACAAAATTGTTTAGGAATGTCTCTCAAATATGAAGGCAAAATGCTAAAGGAATGTTAGAAGGGATAGCTAGGGCAATAACTTCAACATCCAAAAATTTTAATTACAATTTATTACATGCAAATTCGATCAATTAGTATACCAAATTAATTTTGAGGTGTAAAAATTTATTTTTGCATAAACAACATTTATTTAAATATTTAGAATACATTTTAATCACAATTTCAATTTTTGAAAATATATCCATTGTTTACATTATTTGCACTTATACCCCACATTTAACATTATTTTAAAATCACCTCCACACTTAACTTTTATCACAAAAACACCCTAAAACCCGACTCACACTCCACTACCCATCTGTCCCCTCCCAAAAGCACCCACACACCAGATCTTTTTGGTTTCTATGCTTAGAGGCCCCCTCCACTCACCACATAGAGCACACAACCCACACACACTTCTGCCTACTCACCTCCCCTCTCTCCCATGTTTCCCTTTCCCTCTTTCATTTGCTGTAGTAAAACACAAAAGAATCCCTCTCATTTGGCTATAGCAACACACCAAAAGACAGCCACCATCTCCTCCCTTGAAGTGAAAAATCCTAGCGAAGAGAAGCTAGGTGAGCAACTAACTGAAAGCTAAAAAAATGGTCCACCAAAGGCACCCCAAAATACCAAGGAAAGCAACTTCATTTCTTGTCCAAAAAACACCAAGAAACTTGCCAAAATGTGGCCCAAACTCAGCTAAAATCAATAGGAAACAACTGAAACACTCTACCGAAAACCAACAAAAACAGCCACCTACAAGGCCAGCCAACTTCAAGGATTCAAGCTTGGTTTTCAATCCAAAAATGTGGTGTCTTTCAAAGGAGATTTGAAATAGGTTTTCTTTAATCAAAACTTGGTTTTTATTATGTGTTTTCTTCAAGTATAAAGCATGATTTTCATGTTTAAAGTTCATAAAAATTTATGGGTATGTTAGTATGCATATTTAAGCATCTATGAGCAAAAATTGAGTCTTGAGCTAAAACTAGCAACTAACTTTCATTTTGGTTTCACAACAATGTTAGAAACATATTAGGAACGTTTAAAACTGGTTTCCATAGCTTTATGATTGATGTTTAAAAGTTTTGAGCTTAAAGAGCAAACTTAAGCATGTTTTCATTTTTACTTCTGACAAATGCTAGAATATGGTTTTGATGATGATTTTGATATAACATTCATGGTAATATGTTTGCTATGAGTATAGAATGCTTACTATATATTTTGGAATGGTTTTGGGATTTTGTATAATGATAATATGATTTGGTTTAAAGAAAAACTTGGTATTCTTGAAACTTAGTAATATCTCAATAAGCAGAAGTGGTCCTTTCTTAAATTTCTGGGATTAAATGAAAATGATTTTTATAGATTAGTTTGCATATTTAAAAAGTAGACATTCTAAGCTTTCCAACAAGCTATCACGAGCCTAAATCGAAGTTGTACTTTATTTTTTATGAATTTTTTAAATTTTGGTTGGAAACTAATAAACCTGATAGTGGCAGTATACTGCCCATTTATCGTAGTAAATCACCTGTTAATCTATGTGATGATTGAAGATAGTAAACCCGCTCTTTTAACAAAAGTATACTATCAGTAAACCATAGTATACCACTTGCTAACGTGAACCAAGAACCAAACTTTCCAACACTATCCTAAATCATTTATAAATCTTCTTAGAGACTAAAACATATAAATTACTTGGGTATTTCATATTGTGTCTTAGTCAAAAGTTGTTTACTTTAGTATTTGAAAAGTTACATAAAAACTTTAGTGGCATACTAGTGAAATGAATTAACGCATGATTTACTTATGAATAAGTTATACGTTGAGCTTTAGTTTTGATTGTCCTTCTATACGCCTTAGGACTAAGGACATATAGAGCTAACATTAATCGGTTCCAAAATTAAAAGATTGTTCTTAAGCTTGAGAGCTAAGATTCATGATCTTTTCCTTGGTAACCATGTTTTGAATGATGTTGTTAGCCATATTTTAAACTTTATGAGATGAGCATGTTTCTCACAAGATTGTTTATGAATGTGTTTCTGCATATTGCTATAAGTTTGTGAAATCTATATGATATGTAAATATGAATAGTTTCATGGAAATTCAAACACCACCGAGGATATGAGGCTCCTGGGGGTTGGTTTTTGAGTAGCTAGAGAGATTTGGTTATGTAGAGTGTAATCTTGGGAGCAGGTATATGATATATAAAAGGGTTGGGAATGGAAAATTTTAAATAAAATTGTCTCATCTCTTTCTAAATCATTTTACTTCACTTACGAAATTTGTTATTCTAATTATTTATTTGTTGACCTTATTGTTTATTTAAATTGCTTTAATTGTTTCGAATTGTTAAGGCATGTTCAAATATTATCCCACTTGGCCTGTCGCTTATTTTTGTGTTTTTAAATTAACCCCCTCCAAGTGGTGTTAAATATGGTATCGAGTAGACCGTGAGCGTGTAGTTTCGAGGCAAAGTTGGGCCTCAAATGGAAGACTTTTATTTTGCAGTTATTTTCCTTTATTTCCATCAAGGCACGTAGAACCTTAATTACTGTTGTTTTCTCTTCTCTTGGACTTTACTCTTGGATTGTAGTTGATGTCCTTTGTATATGTTTTAAAAATGGGATTATGTTCTAATCCCGCACTGATGTTAGAGTCTTTTTTCCTTAATGGTTATGAATTGAGGTTTTTCATTGAAAACATTATCCACTTATAAATTCTAAAATATTCAGTGAAGGTTTTAGACATCCTAAAATAAGTAGACTTTGAATTATAGGCTCTAAGGGCAAAAAAGTCATTTTATTCAAATAAGCAGAAGTTGAATCAAACGTTCTTATTCATTTTTTTTCTTTGGACATTGGTTTAGGAAAATAATTAAACCATGTTTAACCAATTCTTATTTGTAACCTGAACTCAAGTTTTAAAAATAAAAATATATGATAAATATCATTTAACTTAATTATTTTCTCAAAACCAAGCTTTCGCGTCATGCCCCATTTTTTCAGGTCGTGACAACAACCTCCATGGAGTGTGTGCTTAGGTGGCATCAACGTAACAACCAATATGACCTTGTTATACTAGCAAAGATTTGAAGTACAAGGCATAAATCCCATATTTGGTAAAGAATATGCCTCGAATATGCTAGGCATATTGTAACACTTTGAAATTTAGTTAATGTTATTATAATGTAAAATGATGAATTAATGTGCCATAATTAATGTTCAACATTAATTGGATTATTTGGTTAAATTTTGAAGTTTAGGTTGTTTTGTTAATTTAATAAAATCAAATGATTTCTTATTGTTTTAGAATGATGTTTTGAGTTTTAAAACGCAACAATTTGTAAAATGTTAAAAATATTCCGTTTTACAAAAACGTGGGTGGCACATGGTTTTCGCACAGTAAAACCGCCCACCGTTTCTCTCTATTTATTCTCTCTCTCACTCTCTTCCTCTCAATCTCTCTGATCTCTCTCTCTCCTCCTCTCCTACCCGTGAATCACACTCTCTCTTGTTCTATCTCGATTTCTCTCTTCTCTCTCAATTTCTCCTCAAATTTTTGAAACAAAATTTGGGTCTAAGCTTCGGGTTAGGGAGTAGGGAGCTCAAGAACGTGATTTGGTAACCAAAAACGTGGATTTAAAGCTTTGATTCAAGGTTAGTTTTGAAATTTCTAAACTTTTTCAAAATTTTCAATTTTTGTGCATTTTTGAAATTTAAGTTCGTTTGAGCTTAGAAAACCTTCGATTTGAGTTAAATGAACTTAGACAACTAGAATCTAAGCTTGGATTGAAGAAAAACGGATTGGATTCAAGATTTTTCATTTTTTCTTATTTTCATATTTTTGAGATTTTTGTGTTTGAATCTTGTTTAATTGAGTTCAAAAGTGTTCTAGTATGTTTTTCTATCATTTATGACTGTTTTTCATGCCTGAGATTTGAGAAAAACAGGTTAAAATCAAGATTTGAATTTTGAGAGAACCAAAACCTATGGCTGGAATTTTTGGGTTTTCCTAGTTCGGCAGGCCGGATTCAAAGGATCGGCAGGCCGGACTGCACCGTTTAGCAAGCCGAACCTGGGAAATGTTTGGTCGATCGGACTTGATTTCCTGCAGGCCAAACTACATAGTTCGGTCGGCCGAAGCAGGAAGTCCGACAGGCTGGCAGAGTATGGGAAATTTTGTGATTTTTCACCCGTTTTCACTATTTTGAACCCCGATTGAAATTTCAACCTTGTAAAATGATTTTAAAGATACAAATGGCACACTAGGACATCATGAAATGGTTTAGTAACATAGAATGTCTCAAACTAAATATTGATCGACTTAGTGTATATCTAGGATCGTTCGTGGTTCCACAGAGCTAACGTATAGCGGACTGGGATTACGGTGTGGGGCACCAGCACGAGTATCGAGGTAGGACTTTTACCCTATTCTTTGGTAGCCTAGTTTCAAAATGATTTGGCTTTGAAAAGGGTTTTTATAAAAATGCTTTCAACGGTTGATTGAAAATGGATTTATCGGTTATATTTTAATAAACCGTGAACTGAAATGAACTTCATAATGAATGTAAATGACAATACTCGATAAATGGGTTTTGAATGATGATGAAAATAAACACAAAGGCATGATGCCATATCATAGATCGGGTCGTATAGCGTTCGACCTTGGGGGCAGGTCCCGAAACCCAGCTGGGCCACTACGGTAGTGATATCCTTATGGTTTGCCTAGGAAAAAGAGAATGATGATGTTTCTGGTCGATCTAATAAACTGTTTTGGATAAGAATAGTTTTATTTAAATTTATTTACTTATTCAATGTTTCTTTTATATAATTCCCTGAATAATGAGATTTTTCTTTAAATTAAATGATTAAATAAAATATAGTCCTACTGAGCCTTTCGCTCACATTTTCTTTGTTTTTAAATTTTTCCCCTCTAGCTGGTTTCCCATGTAGGTTCAGAGAGGATTCAACGGACCAAACTCATGCGCAGTAGAAGGATTAGTGTATCATTTGTATTATTTAATCAAGGCATGTAATGTTTTCAACTTTCTTTGTGCTTAGACTGTAGTCGTATTATTATATTGTCAGTACAATGTGTGTGCACAAGTTGTGGGTCGGTGGGACCCATACTCGCTGTTCTTTCATATTTGATTATTTTCTTAATGTTTATGAACTCTTTGTACAATGTTGTTTTGAAAATTTCACATTTTATTATTTAACTTAACCCCTAAACTCTTGATTTTAATTAAATTCTCATTTTAATTAATTTAAATAATCCACCACGTCATCTCCCGTACTCCGGGGCGTGACAGAATGGTATCAGAGCTCAAGGTTATAAACCTTGGGAATTGTGCACACATAGGTATGACAATGAAATACCTCTGACAGTCCAAATTTTGTTTTCAGAAGTGAGAGAATGGCACCTAGACGTCGTTCGACAGCTGACGCCGAGTTTGAAAACGATGAGGGCGTGATGAGGTCTATGTTTGCGACTTTTCGACAGATGACAGCCAGGGCTAGACCGGAGGATTCTGATGTTGGTCATCGGTATACGTATTTTAAGAAATTTCAGCGTGCGTCTATTTTGACTTTTGATGGTAATGAGGATCCACAGTTGGCAGAATATTGGCTAGACTCGATAGTGAAGCATTTTGATACCCATGGTGTGCCTGATGAGTATCGTGTGGAATTTGCTATATATAAGTTCGATGGTGGTGCTAATACTTGGTGGAAACATGCTAAGCATTTGGAACGCAGTGGTGATATCAGTTGGGACAGATTTGAGGAGTTGTTCTATGACCGGCATTTTTTGTAGGGGTATAGAGATCAGAAGGCAACTGAGTTTTACAGGTTGTAGTAGGGTGATTTGTTAGTTCAGGAATATGAGGCAAGGTTTAATAAGTTGGCTAAGTTTGCTCCATCAGCTATGGCATCGGAGAGTGAGAAGTGCATTAAGTTTCAGGAAGGGCTCAAGGCTCCTATTCGGCGACAGTTGGTTGCTTTGCGACTTAGGAGTTTTGGAGAGCTTGTGTCGTCAGCAATATCAGTGGAGAATGATTATGCGTAGTATTGTGAGGATCGAGCAAAGGCTTTAGGAGGATCACAGAGGAGCGATAAGAAGAGCACCAGTGGCCGTCCAACTCTAGGGAAGAACAAACAGGGTGGCACGAACAGTGGTAGCAGCAGTTCGTTTGGTAGCAGGCGCAACAATCCCTACAGCTTTCATTGTCATTTCTGTCAACAGCCCGGACACATCAAGAGGAATTGCCCGATCAGGAGTGCTCGTCTTGGATCTCAAACCAGAGAGGATGCCAGTCGTTAGTCTCAGCCTCAGACCCTACCTCCGCCTTAGTAGTACCTACAGTTACAGTATCCTCAGTTCTCTCCTCAGCAGTTTTCGTATCCGGCACGAGGGCAGCAGCCGTAGCATTTCCAGAGTAGCGTCCCTCAGTATCGAGTGTCGAGTGCAGCTAGTGTGCAGTCGTCTCCGTCTCAGCAGCATCGGCAGAACAATCTCGGACCCAACAATGTTGGTAGAGGAAAAGGAAAGGCACCAGTGCAGGTTCATGTGATGGCATCGGGTGGTTCAGATTCTCAGATTGGTAACGCGGTTGTCGATGGTACGATCTTAGTTTCTCAATCTTTAGCTCGCGTTCTATTTGATACAGGTGCCTCTCATTCTCTCATTTCGAATTCCTTTGTACATGCCTTGGGATTAGAGATAGAAGAGTTTAATGAACCCCTAGTCATAACTTCTCCCTTGGGACGGGTGTGTGTGAATTGTGTATGTAAATCTTGCAAAATAAAGATTGGGGATGAGATTTTGAAAAGTGATTTAATTATACTCCCCATGAGCTCATATGATGCAATTCTAGGGATGGACTGGTTGTCCAGGTAAACGTAGTTGTAGACTGTTAACTTAAAAAAAATAACCCTAGCGTCTGATAGGGGGACGATGATCACTTACCAGTGTGGTGGTGATTGGTTAATGAGTGAGCGTATCAGGAAGTCGTGTTTAGGGGGACGAAGAAATCTGGGTTGTTGTGCTTTTCTTGTGAACCTAGAGTGCGAGTCCTATGCTTTGAGAGGAAGTGTAGCAATTCCAGTGGTTGATGAGTTCGAGGATGTCTTCCCCAATGAGTTGCTAGAATTACCACCGCATCGAAAAATTGAGTTTAGTATTGAGTTGTTTCCGAGAATAGCACCGATTTCTATAGCACCTTATCGGATGGAGCCGACAGAAATGAAAGAATTGAGGAAGCAACTTCTGGAGCTTGCTGATAAATGGTATATTCGGAATAGCACATCTCTGTGGGGAACACTGGTTCTGTTTGCTAAGAAACATGATGGGACTCTCAGGTTGTGTGTAGATTATCGACAGCTGAATCGGGTTACGGTGAAGAATAAGTATTCCTTGCCTAGGATCGATGAGTTGTTTGATCAGTTGGGAGGTTTGCGGTACTTCTCAAAGATTGATTTGCGTTCAGGGTGCCATCAACTTAGGATTAAGGAAGAGGATATTCCCAAGATAGCTTTTAGGACCCGGTATGGACATTTTGAGTTTCTGGTTATGTCGTTTGGGTTGACGAATGCTCCGACAGCTTTCATGGATTTGATGAACATGATATTTAGGCCGTATCTGGATTAGTTCGTGATCGTGTTCATCGATGATATTCTTGTGTATTCTAAGACTTGGGAGGAGCATGAGCAGCATCTCCGGATCGTGCTTCAGACTCTACGGGAGCACCAGTTGTATGCCAAGAGGAAAAAGTGTGAGTTTTGGTTTACTGAGGTCAAATTTCTGGGTCATGTCATCTCAGAGCATGGTATTTCTATGGATCCGTCCAAGATTGAAGCCATAGTGGGGTGGGAACGACCAAGGAACGTAGTGGAGATTCGCAGCTTCTTAGGTCTTGTTGGTTATTACAGGAAATTTGTAAAGGATTTTTTGAAGATTGCAGCTCCGTTGACGAGATTGATCAAAGAAAATGTCAGGTTTGAGTGGGGTGAAGATTGTGAGCTTGCTTTTCAGGAATTGAAGAATCGGTTGACTTCAGCCCCAGTGTTGGTTATTCCTAGCAATGACGAGCCGTATAAGGTTTACGCAGATGCTTCAGGATGCGGACTTGGGTGTGTGTTGATGCAGCATGGACGTGTGGTTGCATATGGATCGAGATAGCTACGACCTCAAGAGCAAAATTATCCTACTCATGACTTGGAGCTCGCGGCGGTGATTCACGCGCTGAAGATTTGGAGGTGTTATTTGTATGGAGCATCGTTTCAGGTCTTCTTCGATCATAAGAGTTTGAGGTATCTATTCACTCAGAGGGATCTTAATTTGAGGCAGCGTAGATGGATAGAGTACATGGAGGATTATGATTTTGCGTTGCAATATCATCTCGGGAAAGCTAATGTGGTCGTGGATGCGCTTAGCAGGAGGTCTTCAGGGATTCTCGCTTGTTTGGCTTTGAGGACTGGAGCAGGGATACGATAGTGAGCGAGTATGGACTACGAAATCATGAAGACTATGATCAAGTTTCGGTGTATTATGTGGAGGCGACCCCAACTCTTGTTCAGATGGTGAAACAAGGTCAGTGGCAGGATCAACATTTGCAGGGGATTTGGTCGCGGATTCAGAATGGAGTGTGCATGCAGATGGATCGTTGTATTTCCAGAAGCGTCTTGCAGTTCCAGCTATCGCCGAGGTGACGAAAGCCGTTTTGGACGAAGCTCATAGGTCTTAGTTCGCCATTCATCCGGGGAGCACCAAGATGTATCGTGATTTGAAAAGGCAATATTGGTGGAGAGGCATGAAGAAAGATGTTCGAGAGTACGTGGCCAAGTGTACAACGTGTCTTCAGGTGAAAGCCGAGCATCAGAAGCCTGCAGGTCAGCTTCAGCCGCTTCCTATTCCAGGGTGGAAATAGGAGCATGTGACGATGGATTTCCTCACAGGTTTGCCAAGGACGGAGCAGCGGCATGATGCAGTTTGGGTCGTGGTCGACAGGTTGACGAAATCGGCGTATTTCATTCCGTTCAGGTCGACATGTTTGACGTGGATTCTCGGGGATTTGTATCTGTAGAACATAGTGAGGTTGCATGGAGTTCCTTTGTCCATCACTTCTGATCGAGACACCATGTTTAATGCTAAGTACTGGAGGAGTTTTCAGGAGGCTTTAGGTATGGATTTGAACTTTAGTATGGCATTTCATCTTCAGACTGATGGGTAGTCTGAGCAGGTTATTCAGATTCTCGAGGATATATTGCGTGCCTGTGCGTTAAACTTCGGCGGGAATTGGAAGAAATATTTGCATCTGGCGAAGTTCGCGTACAACAACAGTTATCAGGCGAGTATTGGTATGGCACCGTTTGAGGCATTGTATGGGCGACCGTGTCGGTCACCGATGTGTTGGACAGAGCCGAAAGACAGGGTATTCTTGGGCCAGATGAGATCTGTGATAGCAACGAGAAAGTCGCTGTGATTCGAGGTCGATTAAGGGCAGCTCAGAGTCGATAGAAGAGTTATGCGGATAGAAGATGTAGACCTTTAGAGTTCGCGGTTGGAGATTTCGTTCTCTTGAAGGTATCGCCTCCTAAGGGAACTATGCGGTCGGAGTAAGTGGGAAGCTTGCACCGAGGTATATTGGACCGTTCGAGATCACTCAGCGTATTGGTGTGGTTGCTTATCGGCTTGACCTTCCGCCCGAACTCTCTCATGTTCACGATGTGTTTCATGTGTCGATGCTTAGGAAGTGTCCGCCTGAGCAGGGTAGGATAGTTTCATTTCGTGATGTGCAGGTTCGAGAAGATACGACGTACGAAGAAGTGTCGATTCAGATCATCGATCGAAAAGTGATCAGTTTGAGTCGTCGTGAGATACCGTTGGTAAAGGTCGTGTGGCAGCATCATGGGGTTGATGAGGCCACTTGGGAACTAGAGTCGAACATGCGGAAATTGTATCCGCATTTGTTTTGTTTCTAAATTGAGTTATAAATTTCGAGGGTGAAATTTCTTTTAGGGGTGGAGAGTTGTAACACCCCAAAATTTATTTAATGTTATTATAATGTAAAATGATGAATTAGTGTGCCATAATTAACGTTTTAACATTAATTTGATTATTTGGTTAAATTTTGAATTTTAGGTTGTTTTGTTAATTTAATAAAATCAAATGATTTCTTATTGTTTTAGAATGATGTTTTGAGTTTTAAAACGCAACAATTTGTAAAATGTTAAAAATATTCTGTTTTACAAAAACATGGGTGGCACATGTTTTTTGCACGGTAAAATCGCCCACCGTTTCTCTCTATTTATTCTCTCTCTCACTCTTTTCCTCTCAATCTCTCTGATCTCTCTCTCTCCTCCTCTCCCACCCGTGAATCACTCTCTCTCTTGTTCTCTCTCGATTTCTCTCTTCTCTCTCAATTTCTATTCAAATTTTTGAAACAAAATTTGGGTCTAAGCTTCGGGTTAGCGAGTAGGGAGCTCGAGAACGTGATTTGGCAACCAAAAACGTGGATTTAAAGCTTCGATTCGAGGTTAGTTTTGAAATTTCTAAACTTTTTCAAAATTTTCAATTTTCATGCATTTTTGAAATTTAAGTTCGTTTGAGCTTAGAAAACCTTCGATTTGAGTTAAATGAACTTAGAACAACTAGAATCTAAGCTTGGATTGAAGAAAAACGGATTGGATCCAAGATTTTTCATTTTTCCTCATTTTTCCTCATTTTTAGATTTTTGAGATTTTTGTGTTTGAATCTTGTTTAAATGAGTTCAAAAGTGTTCTAGTATGTTTTTCTATCATTTATGATCGTTTTCCATGCCTGAGATTTGAGAAAAATAGGTTAAAATCAAGATTTGGATTTTGGGAGAACCAAAACCCGTGGCTGGAATTTCTGGGTTTTTCCAGTTCGGTAGGCCGGATTCAAAGGATCGACAGGCCAGACTGCACCGTTCGGCAGGCCGAACCTGGGAAATGTTCGGTCGACCGGACCTGATTTTCGACAGGTCGAACTACACAGTTCGGCCGGCCGAAGCAGGGAGTCCGGCAGGCCGGCAAAGCATGGGAAATTTTGTGATTTTTCACCCGTTTTCACTATTTTGAACCCCGATTGAAATTTCAACATTGTAAAATGATTTTAAAGATACAAATGGCACACTAGGACATCATGAAATGGTTTAGTAACATAGAATGTCTCGAACTAAATATTGATTGACTTAGTGTGTATCTAGGATCGTTTGTGGTTCCGCGGAGCTAACGTATAGCGGACCGAGATTATGGTGTGGGGCACCGACATGAGTATCGAGGTAGGACTTCTACCTCCTTCTTTGGTAGCCTAGTTTCAAAATGATTTGGCTTTGAAAAGAGTTTTTATAAAAATGTTTTCAATGGTTGATTGAAAATGGATTTATCGGTTATATTTTAATAAACCGTGAACTGAAATGAACTTCATAATGAATGTAAATGACAATACTCGGTAAATGGGTTTTGAATGATGATGAAAATAAACACAAAGGCATGATGCCATATTAGAGATCGGGTCGTGTAGCGATCGACCTTGGGGGCAGGTCCTGAAACCCAGCTGGGCCACTACGGTGGTGATATCTTTATGGTTTGCCTAGGAAAAAGAGAATGATGATGTTTCTGGTCAATCTAATAAACTGTTTTGGGTAAGAACGGGTTTATTTAAATTTATTTACTTATTCAATGTTTCTTTTATATAATTCCCTGAATAATGAGATTTTTCTTTAAATTAAATGATTTAATAAAATATAGTCCTACTGAGCCTTTCGCTCACATTTTCTTTGTTTTTAAATTTTTTCCCTCTAGGTGGTTTCCCATTTAGGTTCGGAGAAGATTCAACAGACCGAACTCAGACGCAGTAGAAGGATTAGTGTATCATTTGTATTATTTAATCAAGGCATGTAATGTTTTCAACTTTCTTTGTGCTTGGACTGTAGTCGTATTATTATATTGTCAGTACAATGCGTGTGCACAAGTTGTGGGTCGGTGGGACCCATACTCTCGGTTCTTTCATATTTGATTATTTGCTTAATGTTTATGAACTCTTTGTATAACGTTGTTTTGAAACTTCCACATTTTATTATTTAACTTAACCCCTAAACTCTTGATTTTAATTAAATTCTCCTTTTAATTAATTTAAATAATCCGCCACGTCATCTCCCGTACTCCGGGACGTGACACATATATTCCAACAACTAATAAAATTAATAAATATTTCTTACAATTTTAGTTTTTTAGTTAAATAAAATCATGTTATTTACTACAACTACTTTGAAATCATACTATTTGTTACAATTATTTTTAAAAATCACTATTTACTATTATTAATTCAATCATGTTATTTGTTATAATTATTTCCTAAAAAGCTGCTTGACAAATAAAATAGCACATTAAAAACATTTAGGATGTTATCTATTATGACGAGGTATGCAATACCCAATCTAGGTTGTTGTTCAATATAAACCTTAAAATCCTTTTAGGGCTATATATTAGTTATATTTGAAAGATGGATGATAGGAAAAAATTGCATACAATTTTTAGTATATATGGTTAAATTTAAAATTTGACCCTCAAAAAATAGTAGTTGTTTAACTTTGTTTTTTATAACTCAAAATCGTAAAAAAGCTCTGGAGTCCCCTCCTTTTATGCGTAATACACGTCCGAAGTCTTATGTCATCTTAACAATTTCTCTTGTTCAAAGTTGCAAATTTTTGTTAACCAAATTCAAAAAGACATTATTTCGTTCCTATCAACATATATTTGATATTCTTGATATCTATTGACGGTTAAAATTCGTCGACTTTGTTATAATAAATGTTAATGAATGAACCAAATAGTAATAGATCAAAGAGTCAGAAGTGATGCTTATTGGATGGATCTTTAACAAGCAGCTTATTTCGGATTGGGAGGAGTTCATCATCTTTGTGAAGATGTGTTTTTGAGTCATTTTAAAAATGCAAGAATGATAAATGATTCAAGGGTGATCAGATGGATATTTCTGGGTTGATAAGACAAGTCAATCTCAACTTCTCCTCTTATTTGATAGTCTTGAGGAAGCCGGGGCTTTTGAGTTGAAGGCTTTGAAGATGAACCAGTCACAAACCATAGATGAAAACCACTAGACCCCGAGCATATTGACATCAACACGAATTCTTCGGTGCCAAATGGATTAGCTAGGATGGTTACAGTGAACTATGTGGGAGAAATGCTGAATATCAAAGTTGATAATTGTACAGTTTACTCCATTTTGGAGGGAGAATTATGCGCTCCAATACTGGGAATATACCAAGTTTTTGAATGTGGTTCGTCTAATGCATTGGTTAGGTCAGCCTGCAAGGTACTTTCTTAATGGAAAAAATGAACCTCCAAAGAGTCTTCTCGTTGGTCTTTTCTTTGAGTTGTCAGAGTCGTTAAAAAACTGTGTTAATGTCTCACCCTAAAATGGTGCTAATGCCACTTGAAAGTGGGCCAAACTTTCATTTATGTCTGGTAGTTTTGAATTAAGGGAGGTTCCTCGTTATGGAGACCATGTTCCTCAAAGATCTTGAGTAGCTTTATGAAGTTTTTACTAAGCCTAAAAAAAAAAAAAAAGAGAGAGAGAGCAATAAATGTGAAAATAGTGCAAAGTAAATGAAAAAGTCTCTCCTATTACAATCCGACAAGATAACGACTCAAAATACAAGATTTCATACCTTTATTTTCTTAGCCCTCTCCTATTCTATTATGATAGGTAATCTCGGCAGCCTACTGGGCAAGGCCCGAGATCAAATAAAGACCATGAAAACTGTGCAAATATGAAGGTTGAGATGATATAACGGACGAGCTTATCAACGCATTGTATCGAGATAAAACTGACAAGCATGGAGTCGAGATAACAATATGACCAGGTGCAATGAATGATCATGGGCAAATGTAAATTGAGAAGTTACCAAATATCCTATTAATTAGGGGTGCAATGTCAATGGCACAATATGTAGGCAGAGTCAACCGTGAGATAAGGAGAATCAAATCCTGGTTATTATAGTGTAAAGCTCTCACATGCTAAAGTGTTTTGAACCACAACCATGGTTCTAAACACACTTCCAAAACACCCTGTTGGTTGGTATTTTGACAAGTGTGCATGCTCGAATCTATTATCATTTTGGAAACCAACTCTGCTTTTATGGTGTAGAGCCCAACTTACCCTTCTTATTAGAAAGGTTTAAGGAACTTAGTTCCATTCTTAAGAAGGAACTTAGTTCCATGCTTAAGTCTAATGTCGGTATACCATCTTCGTTTCCTATTATCGTTTCTCCTTTTCTGCTTAGACTTGGTGTTAAAGTTTATGGGCTATGTTTTGATATTGCTTTCCTGCAGGATATATAGGTGTTTCTTGGCTGTTGTTCTATTCAATTTTTTAAGGCATAGTGAACGTGTTGTGGTGTAAACTTGAGGTAATTAGTTGAGTTTTAGAAGGTGAAGCGTTGTCCAGTCTTTGAGTATTAATTGGCCATTGAGGCAGGTTTGTTGAGGAGCTCAAGTATGTCACCGGGTGTCCTTGAGGGTGCTATAGTCTTGCAGCTTCCTTTGGATGAAGAAAACTGAGAATGTGGCTACATAGAAGTAGCTATATGAATGGGTTGGTAGAGGGATGTTGTTTCTTCTATATATATATACACACACACACATATCTATTCCTCATGAAGCGATTTTTTTATGGAAAAGACTTGCTGTATTATTCAATAGATTGTAAATCAGTTCTCACATAGTGGTTGACAAAACTTGGACAATAATCAAACTACAGCATATCGAAATATAGGCCTACACAAATTTTGGCCCAACCCGATCTATCCAAGCTGTATTATTTAATAGATTGTAAGTCAGTTCTCAGATAGTAGTTGATAAAACTTGGACAAGAATCAAACTATAGCATATCGAAAGGCAGGCGTACACAAATTTTGGCTGCGTACACAAATTTTGGCCAAACTCAATTATTCCGATAGACCTAACTTGAATTTGGGCTTATTTTTATTTTTTCATTCAGCGCAAAGGACAATGTGCCATCTTCTGAAAAACCTTCGGGCTTGGGGAGGTGCAGCTGCAGCCCGAACTAGGCCGACGGAACCTTGAGCCAAAGCCTAAAGCCTAAAATATGCTCCTCTTCATATTTGAACCTCAATCCTCAAGGCATAGAAGGGCGCGCATAACCACTTTGTTGGGCAATTTTTTTGGTCAAACGTGTAGCATATATGATACAATATTGAACGAAACCGACACAACCTGGGCCGCAACTCAGTAATTTTATGACTTACTTTGGGCCATGATTTCTTCAAACCGAGTGTTCGGCCTGGCCCAAAAATTTACCCCCAACCCGCCCAACCCAACCTGTGTGCAGGCCTAGTCCAAAAAACCAAAAGCAGCCAACATGTAGGCTACAATGTTCCCTATGTCGGAAATGTAGCAAATGAAGCCACAAGAAGCTTGAGACATATTTTATTGAATATCACCTATGATATTGGATTCAGGTGCACTTGAGGCCGGTCCTTGTATAGCTTGAACAACATTCGCAGCGTCAGATTCAATAATCTAGTTCTGGAAACCGTGCTCCAAATCCAACAACACGCCTTCCCTTACTGCTAAGCATTCTCACAGATGGGGAGAGATATGCCCTTCAATCCGTTTTGTCGCAGCCAATAAAACCATGCCTTCCTCGTCTCTGACAATAATACCGACGCCAGCAAAACCAACTTCCTTCTTGACAGTAGCATCCACGGTAATTTTAACTTGCCCCTGCGTAGGTCGAGATCAATTTCTTTTAACCATATTCGTTGGACGATCAGCAACAGTCTCCTAACGACCACAGCTCAGGTATTCACGCAACACCCGTCTGGCTGATTCCACTACTTCAATGACTGAACGCTGTCGGTTATCAATCAACCTATTTATTTCAGTTAAGCCATACACCCCAGGAGAGCATACAAAAAATCTCCAATTCCTTCTTAGTGCCGTGCTGGGCTAGGAAAACGCCAAGACCAAGTGACCTCCTTTAAAATTTTTCAAGAGAGCCCAAATGGAGTTGAGACACCAAACATGAAGCTATTTTTCTGTTAAAAACTGTTGCCTCAAATACACTTGGTACTAACATGAAGCTATTTTTCTGTTAAAAACTGTTGCCTCACTTGATACACTTTTTACATACCAATATGCTAAAGCAAGATTAACTTACCAAACAAAAACGTTATTATTGTCTAAAAACAAAACACATGTTTACGAAAAACATACGAAAATGAGATAAAAAAACATTTGAAAATGAAATGGAAATGTAGAATGGGCCGTAGCTGGTCTCAAAAAATGGACCTAAGCTAAAAGATGGGCCTAAAACGAATAAAAAAAGTCCAACTTACGAAAATGTCCCTGAGAGTACCTTTTTAAAATAATCCTCTTGAAAGCCCTTTTCACAAACTCCTTTTTAATAAAAGAACTTGATTTAGTAAAATACCAAGTTATCCTTCTTTTATAAATGAAACCTATCAGGTTTTATCATAAAACCCACTAGGTTTTATCATGGTTAATCCACCAGCCTCCAGTCGTTGAAGTAGGGTGTTTGATTAGAACCTGCTAGATTTCAACATATTTTTTTAAACAAAAAAAGTCAACTACCTTCGGTTGCCGACACAGATGCTGAATTGAAACCTGTTAGTGCTAACTTGGAGTATCAAATGCCAACATATTTTTTTTTAAACAAAGAAGCGTCGACCACCTCCGGTCATCGACACGGGTGCAAGATTTGAATCTACCAGATTTCAACATATATTTTTTTAAAACAAAAAAAGTGCCGACTACCTTCGATCGTTGGTGCGGGTGTCAGAATGAAACCTATCAGGTTCCAACTTAGAACCTACTAGATTCCAAAATATTTTTTTGAAACCTACCCGTTTCCATCTCAGAATCATCCAGGTTCCAACACGAACCAAGCAGGTTCCAACACGAAACCAAGCAAGTTCCTTCTTGAAACTCATCGGAAGTTGCCAGTAATAGCCGGAACGCACTACAAAAAAAAAAACCTTCCAAAACATAGGCAAAGAACACAAATTACAACAAAAAATTATTGATTCAACGAAAATTCAAAAGCAAAATTACTAGATATCATAAATAAGTTGCTGAATTTATACCCAAGAAAATAGAATAAAAAAGAAGACAGAACCAGCAAAAGCACATGAAGGAGATCATGCCGATGGCGGCACCGTTGAACTCCACGTGGTCTTCTTCATCGACAGGAGAAATCTAACAGTGTGACTGCTAAACACAGCGAAGTACTTGATTGCACAGCCTCAGTGTCGCTGATGGCATCGTAATCTATTTGGTCCATTTGGTCTGAGACGGCTAGTGATCTGGTCAATTTCAAGAGAGATGTAGCCTGAGCTTGTTGCCAATCTGGTCGATGTCGATACGGTCTTGAGGGTTTGAGTTGACCGCTACGAGAGCCTCCTCTTCACCGATTTGGTCAATTTCAAGGAGTTGAAGCCTCCATTCTAAATCATCCTCTTCTTCTCCCTTCATCGGCAAGCATTTGACTCAGCAAGCACAAAAGCACTGTGGCTTCAATGACGGTCGCTATTTTCTTGGTTGCCATTGAGGTCCCCACCTGGAGAAAGAAGAAGAAGAAGAAGAAGAATAGATCAAAGGGAGGGAGGGTAGATAGAGGAGATAGAGAAAAGGGAGGAGGTAAAGAGAGTAGGGCGGAGTGAAATGGAAGAAATGGGAGAGTGAAGCGAAGATAGAGAGATATGAGAAAGAAAGATCCTAGAGAAAGAAGGGAAAAGAAAAAAATGTGTTAGAGTTTGTTTATTAATTCAGGGTTAAAAGTAAAATTATAAATTTAATTAAAAAAATAACCTTAAAAAGATAATTTTAAAAAGTAAAAAAGAAGATGGCAATTTTAATAAGTAGTATTATTTGGAGGGATCTTGTTTTCTCGTGAAGAGACGGCCGCTACAGTATTACGATAAATGTTGAGCCCGTTTGGTTCGAGTATTTGAATGAAGATTTAAATTTTTGTGAGAGAAAATACTGTAGCAAAATGATTCGAACCATGATTCGAGTATAAAAACAAACCGGTCTGTTATTTTCGTCGACGAAACAGTCTTGGCAGCATCTGATTGGAGATGATCATTGGTCCGCTGACTCTGCAAAAGCATCTGAATATACCCATTGTGCCGACGCAACACCACGTCAGGGGTCCAAGTAGGGGGGTGCTAATCAACTCCATTCGATTTTACGTAATCATCCTCCTCTTACAAATTCTATGGACAACATGCCCACATTAGGCCCAACCAGCCATTCTTAACTGGCCACGTGATTATTTCAGAAGTAACGACCCCCCTCTCGTGGTCTTAAGCAGCACGGAATCACTGGCATTTCGGTAATTCCAACAGAAGACCAAGGTCAAATGTTATGCTTAAATTATCTAAAGCGTTATTTCTCTGCTTAATTTCTTTATTAATTATTATTACCCTCAATTTTCTTTTGAAACTCAAAAAAGAATAGAGTCGCCGAGTGTTGTGTAATTGTGTAGCGCGTAATGTGCGTTGATTTGTATCAACGGACGCCAAAATATATTCAAATACAACCCAATTTCTCATGCTTTTAGAGAGAGAGAGTAGAGAGAGACTCCATTCCTTTTTATTTATTTGTTTATTTTTATTTTTATTTTATTTTATTTTGGTTGCAGAGAGGGAGCTTGTGAGTTCTTATTATTGTATAATAATAATAATTTTAATGTAGTAGTAGCTGCTTCTCCCACCTCCAATCATTTTCCTCCGTTTTAATTCTCTTTCTTATTGAGGAAAAAAAACAAAAAGAAGAGAGAGAGAGAACGAAGAAGAACGGAAATTACAAACAATTTTTCATTCTCTTTCTTCTTTGGTTTCCCGGCGAGAGAGGTGGAAATAGAAGAGTGGAAGAAATAAATTCTTCTGCTTCTACGAAACTCTCTATTTCTATTTCTATAATTTTCCTTGATCAAGACAAAAACCGGTTGATTTGATTGAGTTTCTGCTCAATTACCCATTTCTGATGAACTCTCTCTAACTTCTCTCTCCTCTTCCTATCAGGTACTCTCTCTCTGTTTCTGTTTCTCAATTCTTTGAGCTAATTCAAGTTTGCTTTGGATTCTTTTTTTTTTTTTTGTTGTAACTTGGTTTTGATTTTTTTTTTTGGTGGGGCTTATGATTGTTTGATTATTGCATGTGGGGTTTTTATATTTTTATGTAATTTTGTTTACTATTGAGGCGAAATAGCAAAAAAAGTCTTCCAGTGTTTTGGGGTTTTGGGCTTGGTAACTGGGGCATAGAGCAAGAAAGTAACAGTTTTGAGAGCAGAACAGTGCTGACCTGGGTACCTTTTTGTATTAGCTCTTGAGTCCTTCTGCTGCATTTCTCCACTGCTGTTATTTTTTTTTTTTAAATTTGTGTTCTATAATTATCTTGACATGTCACATGTGTTTTGCATGATTTTATCTATCTTAGCTGAATTTCTTATGTTGGGCATTAAATCAAACTCTATCCAGCTCATCAGTAGGCTGTTGAAGTGTTTGGCGGCTTTGATATTCCTTTTTGTCACTGTAGACAGTAAGCGTTCAATAATTGTGGTAACTTTTGGTGGATGTTTGTGCGGTTGACCTGGTTATGTCACTCTCTTGAGCTTGATTTCAATCATATACGTACACTTTCCCTTGGAGATCACTATTTATTTATTTGTTTGTTTGTTTGTTTGTTTATTTTCATGTCCATCTTCCTGTGTGCGTTAAAAAGATGTGCCTTAACAATTGTTGCTGCCTTTTTTTAGTTACCAAATTTAGTTTTCTGCATTGATTGCTATGCATTTGTTTTTAATCTTTTGAAAAGAAGAAAGAGCTAGATTGATGCATTTGCTTTTATGCCGATGATCTTTGTTTTTGTATGCTTTAAAGGCATGTGTTTGAACTCTATAATGCTTTTGCTTGATTCTTGTTAGAGACTTAATTACAAAGTTTTTAACTGCCTGTGTAGGCGGCTTGAATAGTGTTAGCAATTCTTTCTGTCCATCCCATGGTCTTGTCATGACGTAACTTGAGTCGTTGAGCTCTTTCACTTCCCTTGGGCAGGCAGAAAGTTGTCAATCAACATGGAGAAGCATTCTGTAGATTCTATATCAAGTCACGGTGAAGGTTTCTCCGTTGTCTTAAATTGATTGATGTAGCATTACATTATGCACCCACCCCTTTTACTTTTACATATTTATTTGTTTATGAGTCCTTGAGAAGCCATTTGCGATTGTGTGTAGGTCCATCGGAGATTCCATCAGTTAGTTTTCCTAGAAAGATGGGAAGCAACTTGTGGGGGATCTTACGCGAAACTGATTCATATCATGCACCAAATGATGCCGGCTTGTTTTCTACCTCATTGCCTGTCCTTCCACATGAGAAATGTATGTCAGCCTTTATTCATTTGGTCTTTTCCTACAACATATTATGGATCTTTATCTGTGATATTTGCTATATTAAGATTTGTTTTGTGGGCATGCAGTGAATTTCACCGACTTGGGGCACAGTGGTAAATCAATTGATGATGGCCTGCCTAATTTAAATAAGGTTGACCATGGAAAAGGGGAAAAAGATCCCCTTGAAGATGTTGAACCAAACAAAATTGGAAACATGCTTCCTGATGATGAAGATGAGCTTTTAGCTGGTTTAACTGATGATTTTGACCTGAGTGGATTGCCTAGTCAACTTGAGGACATGGAAGATTATGATTTTTTTGGCAGTGGAGGGGGAATGGAAATGGATTTAGAATCCCAAGGGGGCCTTGGCATGGGCGTATCCAAAATGAGCATTACTGATGGGATGACCTCAAACGGAGTGAATCCTTATCCACTGCCAAATGGTGTGGGAACAGTGGCTGGGGAACACCCATATGGGGAGCATCCATCAAGAACCTTGTTTGTTCGAAACATTAATAGCAATGTCGAGGACTCTGAATTGAGATCTCTTTTTGAGGTGTTTTACATGACAGTTACTTTTGACACTGTCTTGCTTTCATTGTGCTTTTTTCTTATTTTCCAAAGTTTGGCTAACATTTATATGTGCTTACGAAAATTTTAATTGGTGATTTTCCGTCCTCTTTTTTTTTTTTTTGGTGCAATGCGCCTTGTGAATATGTGAATAAACAATTGTCACATTCCTTTCTGTTCTTTTTATTGTTTATTGATAATGGAATGCTCCCCATCCCTTATTCTTGGTAGCAATATGGAGATATCAGAACTTTATACACTGCATGCAAGCATAGAGGCTTTGTGATGATATCTTACTATGATATACGAGCTGCTCGTACTGCAATGCGTGCATTACAGAATAAACCCTTGAGACGAAGAAAACTTGACATTCATTTTTCAATTCCCAAGGTTTGAATGATAATGCCTCTCATGTGATTCTATTTGAAAGGGTTACTTATGTTGACATCAAATATAAAACGAGATTTTTCTCCGCTAAAATTTCAGGATAACCCATCAGAGAAGGATATTAACCAAGGAACTCTGGTAGTGTTCAATTTGGATGCTACAGTATCAAATGACGACCTTCGTCAAATATTTGGGGCTTATGGTGAGGTCAAAGAGGTATAAGTTTTATAGTTGCTAGTCTGTATCACCTATGTACACACACATACACACACACAAACACAGAGATTAATCTATTTGAAGCTTTTTTTTGGAAGGACTATTTGAGCTTTTAGGAATATATGAATTTGTTACTTTGTTAATTATGAATTGTGATTGTTCTCATATGCAAATGCAGATTAGAGAAACACCACACAAGAGACACCATAAATTCATTGAATTTTATGATGTTCGAGCTGCAGAAGCTGCCCTCCGAGCATTGAATAGGAGTGACATAGCTGGCAAACGTATAAAACTTGAACCAAGCCGCCCTGGTGGAGCGCGTCGAAAGTATGCTTTACTCTCTCTTACTGTGTGTTTTTCTGTCTCAGCAATTCAAATTGTCGGGTCTTTTGCTTGATTAAGCTGATAGCAATCTATGGGAGAATAGCAAGAATTTTATTCTGTCTCATGTTGTGAGTATGATGATCTAGATTGGCAACTAGAGGGCTTTGAGTGTAAATTTGCTCTGACAAAAGCTGTGTAGAAAATTTCATCTGAGTAGTTGCTGGGTTCAAATTGCCTTGTCTCTCTATAGCATTCTCTGACTTCTGGAATTTCAAGCTTCTCCTATTTCAGA
The DNA here is from genome assembly GCA_025403435.1 of Artocarpus heterophyllus. Classification (NCBI taxonomy): domain Eukaryota; kingdom Viridiplantae; phylum Streptophyta; class Magnoliopsida; order Rosales; family Moraceae; genus Artocarpus; species Artocarpus heterophyllus. The sequence goes on along the minus strand of CM046348.1, from coordinate 26,032,698 downwards.
ATTTTGCAACTCTAGCTGCAATAGTTTTGGTCAACTTTTGTATCACTCTAAGTTACCAGTTCCCTGAAAATAACTCCTGGATTTTGCTCGTATTGTATCCTGAATCTACCATTTGATTGTTCATTAATCTGGTGTAAAACCTGTAATTTATTATTCTTTTTTGTTTAGCTTGATGCAACAACTGAGTCAAGAGCTTGAACAAGATGAATCTAGAAGTTTCCGACCTCAAGTGGGATCACCAATGGCCAACTCTCCTCCAGGTATATCCCATCTGCACTTCCTTTGATCTAAGGCCTCTATTTTTATTTGTGGTTATCTCAAATGTATGGCGAATTGTAATCTGAAATAGCTTCAATCGCTCTAGGTAACTGGCATTTTGGCAGTCCAGTTGAACATAATCCCATGCACGGTTTTAGTAAGTCTCCTGGTCTGGGAGGTCTCAGCCCTGTAAGTAGCAACCACTTGACTGGCTTAGCTTCAATTCTCCCACCTCATCTCTCTAACTCCCCGAAGATTGCACCTATTGGCAAGGACCAGGGAAGGTTTAACCCTGCAAATCAGATATATAACACTACTAATTCAACACAAGCAACAGCCTATCAACATTCACATTCCTTTACTGATCAGAAATTGGGCACAAGTCCTGGACCCATTTCGTTAGGTGAATCAAATTCCAATTCATCTGCTGTTGGAACATTGTCTGGTCCGCAGTTTCTTTGGGGAAGTCCAACCACTTATCCCGAGCGTTCAAATTCTTCTGCCTGGCCAACATCATCTGTGGGGCGCCCTTTCTCATCTAGTGGACAGGGACAGGGCTATTCATACTCTAGTCGTCATGGCTCTCTCATTGGGTCATCTCACCATCATCACGTGGGATCTGCTCCATCTAATGTGCCTCTTGAGAGGCATTTTGGATTCTTCCCAGAGTCTCCAGAAACATCTTTCATGAATCCAGTTTTTGGAGGTGTTGGTTTAAATAGAAACAATGGGAATTACATTGTGAATATTGGTGGTTGTTCTTCCTTGAGTGCTGGTGTTGGTCTTCCTGGAAATATTATTGAAAATGGTTCACCAAGCTTCAGAATGCTTTCTTTGCCAAAGCCCGGTTCAGTTTTCCTTGGGAATGGTTCTTTTGCAGGATCACCGGCAACCACTGTAGAGGGCTTGGCTGAACGCAGCCGAAGTCGCCGAGTTGAGAATAGTGGAAATTTGGATAGCAAGAAGCAGTATCAGCTTGATATAGATAAGATTATCAGCGGGGAGGATACTAGGACTACTTTAATGATAAAAAATATCCCTAATAAGTAAGAACATTTTTCGCACACGCCTTTAAAACATATTGTTTGTCAGTTTTATTCAAGGTGTTTAAAGAAATATGCCTTCATATTTAAACTTCCTTTTCTCTTTTCATCTTATTAGGTACACTTCAAAGATGTTGTTGGCTGCTATTGATGAAAATCATCGGGGCACTTATGATTTTTTGTACTTGCCAATTGATTTCAAGGTCATTTATTTCCACTACAAACTTTAATATTTTCCTCTTTATCTCTTTATCTCTTAATCGTAACTAATCTTTGCCTAATTGGCCTCACGCTGAGATCAAGGCTTAGTTGTGCCAAGTTTTAGAGACTTTTTTAGAGTACTAATGAAAAAAATAGAAAAGAATTATTTTTTTTGGTCACTGCCACGTCAATAATTGCTTCAAATAATTATAGAATGCTACTGTTGGCAATTACTATAATTACTAGAAGAATCTGACATGTCACTAACTTAAAAGAAGATAATGAAAACTATTACTCTTCCTGAAATATTTTTATTTTTTACTTGTACCAAAAAAAAAAAAAAAAAAAAAAGGTTTTATGATCTTCTCAAACTGGATTTTTGCTGATGGTTTTACTCCTATTCTCCTACTTGCAGAATAAGTGCAATGTGGGTTATGCCTTCATCAATATGGTGTCTCCTTCTAGCATTATACCCTTCTACAAGGTTAGTTTTGGTCCCTTTCTTACCGTCTCATTTGTTAAAAAGTTCACAAGAAATCCTTAAAACTTAAAAAATTATCATCTGCTGCAGCAAAATAACCTGTTTAATTGTTTAAAAGAAAAGTAACCTGTTTAAGCTTTCTGGTTTCCATGAACCACCAAATTTTTGCAGGCATTTAATGGCATAAAGTGGGAGAAGTTTAATAGTGAAAAGGTTGCATCATTGGCATTTGCCCGAATCCAGGGTAAGACTGCGCTTGTAACACACTTCCAAAATTCAAGCCTCATGAATGAAGACAAGCGATGTCGGCCGATTCTCTTTCACTCAGAGGGCCAAGAGACTGGTGATCAGGTAATATGTTTTTTTTTTATCTCTTTCCGTTTTGCTTTTCCGGATGTTTTCTTTCAGTTGATTAGTTTGTTTTCTGGTCATCTGGACTAAGCATCGGAAGGCTATGCTATTTCCTGCTATGCTTGTTTGTATTCTATTACTGTTTCCACTAATAAGAAAAGCTTTTCAATTCATGAAGGGTTTATGAGGAGTTATTCTTTCTTGTAGTCATCGTCTAACAGAAACCCTATTGACCCTATCTACATGGTTGCTAATCCTCCAGGAACCTTTCATTTCTAGCAATTTGAACATATGCATCCGTCAGCCAGACGGGTCTTATGTAGGGGACCCACTTGACAGCCCAAAGGAAAGTCTGGATGAAAAGGCAGAGAATTAACAACGTACCAATGATCCTACTCTTAGCCTTGTGAAATGGGGACGAGGGTGCTAACTATTTCATAGGTATTTAAGTGTAAATTGTAGAGGAGAAGCCAACGAATTGCAATATCAGCGTTCATACGATGGTGGTGTCCACTTTTTTAATTTACGGATACTTCATAATATTCATGGAAAGTAAGTATCGCAGGAGAAGGAAGAGGCAGAGAGCGTTTTGCTGTTGTATAGAGTAAGTAACAAATTGATATTCAACCAGAGAAAGAAGAATAAGGGGAAGCATATTGCTGGAATTGTGAAGTCTCTCTGCAGCCATATGCATTGCTCGCCGGTTTGTGCAGGATCTCTCCTTCGGAGTTTTGTTTTTTGTTTTGTTTTGTTTTTTTTTTCTAATGTCCTTTTTTGTACTTCTGGGTCTTTGAAATCCATTTGCAAATATTTTTACGTGTCAATATCAATAATTTAGGGTTTAGGGGCTGTCGAAATTTGTATAGAAGTGAACCATCCTGTTGGTGTTGGTCGTGTAGAGGAAGGAAACGTGAATTGGATGATATATAAAGCTTTGTACAGATGTTTTATGACTCCATTTCTCCCTTATCTCATTGCCTTGCACACTGCATGTACCCGAGTTTTTCACTTTGTATTTTCGCTGAAGGTAGAATTAAAGGAAGAAATAAAGATTCAGGGCTGCATATAGTGCACCTGAAATAGCGTACATCTTACCTTTTTGGATGCATGTGCAGCTTAAATCTCAACGATTTGATTTTCTTTTAATCATGCAATGGCTTACAGCTTTTTCTCGTCTTTATATATATATATATATATATATATATATATATATATTAATGGTTAGATTGTCTTTTTATTGTTATGTTTGTCGGTACATCAAAAAACCTACCAACTAGTATCAGTATACATAATTTGAAGGAAAAATACACAAAACGTATCCTGTGTGTTGTTTAAATACTATTTTTGTCCCTCTTATTATGAAAATGCCCAAAACATCCATTGTGTTTTTAAAATCATACTCAAAATACCTCCTGAAGTAATAAAACTTTTTCAAAAACAACAGTACCCCATCTAACCTTTACTAAATATAATTTAAAAACATTATTACAAACCAAAATGCAAAAGAAAATCAATATTAAAAAGTTAAAAACTCTAAAAATAATCGAAGTATTTGCACAATTGAAATATTTATATAAACATCTTAACTTAGTTTTTATTTATTTTTTTAGTTAAGTCGTTTGAAATTAAATTTATTATAAATTGAGAAGAATAAGATTGAAATTTTAAAAATTTAATTGTTTCAGGGGCATTTTGAGTATAATTTTATAAACACAATAGGTGTACTGGACATTTGCATAGTAAGAGGGATAAATGTGATATTTAGGCAAGATAGAGTATATTCTGGGTATTTTTTCTAAATTAAATTTTTAAGAATAACTGAGAAACCTGAATTTGTTTTTTTGTCTTAAACTAAAATAAATGAAGATTACTCCTTGGGATCTAAAGGATGCTGGGAAGTCAATATGTTGACCTCTCAGTTCTTGTGGCTAAGAGTGTGCATGGTTTATTCCTATCAGGTCCCAAGCCATTACGTTTTTTAACCTAAATCGTTTTGTTGGTTTAGAAAACATACAAACTTGACCGGACCACAAGGAAATACAAACCTGACCGGAGTGTAAGGAGACCAAACTACTAGACTTGATCATCATAGAGCGGTTTGATTCAATTTAAATCGTGGTTCAAACTGTTTGATTGACTTTTTAATTTTTTGGACATTGGTGACTTTTTTTAATTATAATTATTTTGAGGTAATTTTAACCAATTTAAACTTTGAAATTATAAACACGAAGAAAATAAGATTTTTTTTTATATGTATCTCACATACAAACATACGCATATCTTGTAAAAATAATAAACATATGTACGAATCTAAATGGTCCAATTCGATCACAAATTGCTAAAAACTGTAGAATTTGTCTGGCTCTGCGGTTTGCTGGTTTAGTTGCATAGCCCTACTTGTGGCATTTTTTATAAAAATGCTGGCTAATCTATCATCAAAACTCCTGTGTATTGTTTGCAAGTCCGTGAGGACATCCACATGCTACATGTAAGAATATTGTAAACAAGATCATAAAAATTGATGCAGATAACTGATAAGTATACTTGTAGATATAGCATGCATTAGCTTAATGAACTAGAGAACGATATGTTGATAATATAATACCTACTTAATAAAGAAAAAAAAGAAGTGTACAATGTTCACTGTTAAGATAACAATGATATCTAACTAAAAATATGAGCAAAATGATAATTAATATATTAAAACAATGTCATGAAATCGAATGTGAGAGATGCAATTCTCACAACCAGCAGTTGTCATGATGATTACTACATGTTATCATGGACGAAATTTTGGAAATTTCAAGGTAACGAAATATTTTTCTATTTTAATATTGATTTCGGAAAAATATTAAAGAAATATAAAAAATATCAGTAAATATAAGTGGAAATATCGATATCTGAAAATCTATCAAGCATTTTGCATAAAATTTTGGTATATATCATAAAAATTTCAACCAAATTTTGGTAATATCAGAAATTACAAAATTTAATACATTTTTTTTCTTTTAAAAAATTTATAAGTATTTTATACTTTTAACAAATGAATATTTCTATGAGTTTATAATTAATGAATTTAAGGTCTAATTATAGTAGCTTTTTCAATGAGGCTCATCATGTTTATTATACATATAATCAGGACTTTGAAAAGCATGATAATTCTGGAATCTTTAATTATCCTTATCTGAGCATACCAGTACCGTCTCAGTTAAACAATTAGAAATAGTTTCCATTTATGGAAATATAGTAAGAAGTCAAGAAACCTATATATGACTTTTTTATAACTATATTCAGTGCTACTTAAAGAACATATCATGGCACTAATAATGTTTAAATCAAGATAGAATTCCACTTATATTTGAGCCTTATAAAACTTTCTTTTGGTATTGACAAATCTACTATGTATGGAGTTTATTATGTAAATCATTTTTATTTATGTTTCTTTTTAATGTTTATTGTATTTTAAAGTATTAGAGATATATTTAATGTAAAATTTTTATAATTTTCGTAATTTTTATCACAATTTTCATCGATATTTTTCTCAAAATTTCTGTAAAATTAAAGTACTGATATTTTTACTGATATCTATATTTTCATCCTTGCGTGTTACTAAATCATACTTGTATCGATATACTTTTCTTTCGTACTAATAATTGATCTATTTCCCTTAAGGAGTAATTAACACGATTTGTATCAACATGCTTTTCTTCCTTAGATCTTTTTGATTTAGCTCTTGCCCTTTCTTTTTCTTCTTTTACTCTTAGGCTATCTTAGCTCCTTCCAATTCATGTTAATTTTCTCTTAATCCTTGGGCTATTTTAGCACCTCCCAAGTCTTGTCAATCGTTTCTTTACATTGATTACTCGCTCTATTCATAATTCTCCAAACACCATGATTCTTGAACGCCTATTTACCTCTCCATGTTCAAATGGCTGCTGTGTTTTAGTCTCCTCTCTCACTATTTAGTAAGCCGCACGCTTACGTGCTCCTTCTTCCCATGTTGTTCTACCACACACCATCAAGCTAAGTCTCTGATGGTTGTTTTATTTTTTCACTCTTTACTTAGTAAATTCGTTGGAAGAACTTTTGACAAGCTTCATCCTATTTTAATACAGAGTTTGTTATCAATTTCTTCTCAGATGTTTTTGTTTTCGTCCCTTAAAATTGTTGCATCATAACACAGCTCCAACATTTGCAGAACTATGAGACATAATATTACGGATTTAGGCAATATTGTATATAATCCTGCCACGCCCTGATCCCATGACATTGTTCCTTGGTTTCTTTCTCATTCCTATTGTCCAGCAAATATCTCAAGATATCAAATGAAATAGTCTACAGACAATAGAGAAGGAAAAAAAACAGCTTATATTAAGTCGAGTAAATGGACATTATTCTCTATGCTTTCACATGAATTTTAAACAAAAATGGAAGACCATGCCATTCGAAGATCATGCTGATTCCATGCATTAGTTTAGTATCCAGGAAAGAGCAGCAATGATGTTTTATGACAATTGGGTATAAAGCTGAAAGAAAGGCTTGAAGCTAATACCATAAATCAGTATTGAACCAGGTGCAATACAAAGCAAAGTTTATATCATTTGTTTATTTTATTTACAATTGGTATAATAGTGAAATTATTCACATAAATTAATTCTGTTTTAATTCCTCTAGTTAAGAGACTACAAGACACACACATAAAGCACAGAAGAAGTGTTGTAGATGATGGTTTTGGACCACTTTTATGAAAAACTGAAACACCAGATCATGTTATTGCCTTTTGTTTTAATTTGTTTATTTGTGTATTCTAACAACCAAATTGCAAGTAAAAAGACAATGGCTCAATTCAAATTCCACCAACTAGAAAATATGCAACTATGCAACCTCAGGATGATTGCTACCAAATTTAAGTGCTGCATTTAATTTCTTTCACAAACTTTGTCATCCACCACCAATAAAATTGTTGGAACTTTCAAAGGTCATCAAGTATACACTTTTCAAGTAAGAAAAATCACTTTTTTTTTGTTTTTTGTTTTTTGTTTTTTTTATATAATTGAACCAAGAAGAAAAAGCACATTTTTTTTTATAACACTAATCAATAACGCTAAACGAAACTAAAACTAAAAGTGCTTTGGGAGGAACCCATCATAAATTATTTTAAATTTCTAAGCCAACAATCCTAATGGAGTAATATGGTCCATGGAAGAGGGGCAAACTTACCTGGAGGCAAAAGTTGGCAAGGGCGAGGAAACGACAGTGATGGAGGAATAGGTGAGGCGATAGAGACGTTCACGGACTTGATGGAACAATAAAGGAGTAACGAATCGATGGTGGTGGATCAAACATGACGAAGAAAGGAGAAGATGACAGCCGGACTGAGACTGAGAGATTGTTATGAGGGTTTAATTTTTGAATTGCATGCTTAAGAAAGTATATTAGACGACAACTTAGACAAACACCGTCATTAAATATTAAATATTAGAAGGCGGTTTTTTTTTTTAGAAATTTTCGTTTAAAGTGTGGCATGAAAATATGAAACGTAGAGGTTTTCGTGCTGCGTTACTTATGAGAAAGGTTTCTAAAAACTGTCATCTAATTGCTGTTGTTTAATGTACTAATTGTTGTAGTGTTTTGAGTCTAAATTCTCCACTAAATTCCCATAAGAGCTCTAAAGTAGTGAAGGAATTTTGAATTAATCCTTGGAGGTCGTCTAATTTGAAGGGGAGTTTGTCTTAAAAAACTGTCCTTAATATCGTTACAATGCATTTTATTGATGGTAAAAAATTAATCAATGACAATCCTCACAAATCACCCACGATATTTATGTAAAACAAGGAATTAAAGTGCAGAACAATAACGACACCAGAAATTATAGTGGTTCACGTGTGTGAGCTACGTCCACTTTTTAGAAAGTTTCTTCACTATTCTTTTGAGAATACACTACAATATGGGAGACACAAATCCCTTCTTTGAGGTTTTCCACCCCTATTTATAGTTGCAAGTTTACGTATAAAATAATTAAATGAAATAATAAATAAAATCTTAATAAAATAAGACATATTCCTTTTCTTTATTTTAGTCCCATTATCTTTGTTATTGACTTTCCAATATTACACATGAAGGGTTGAATTCCCTGATTCATGGAGATTCTATTACTCATTTTGTAATTTAAACTTCACGTCTTAAGGTCGAGTGAACTTAAACATTGTATTATCTCGACTCCATATCCTCTTAAACTTATGTTGGCTTCTTAAGAAGCTATGAACGATTCTCTCACCCATTGAAGGGTCTTTTTATACTTGGGACCTTGTTGGGCTTTCTTTTGATCTCGTCTTTAGACCTTGGCCTAGGGAGATTGCCCAAAACAATTGCCCCTTAACATGGAGTGGCTCTTGAGTTGCTTTGCACTCTTGACCTCAAGATCTTGACGGGTCTACAATTGCTTGAGAGTTGAGCTCCTCTTTGTTTTGAGGTTGCTTGTTGAAGAAACATCTGACCATCACAATGATTCAATTTTTTTAGATTTTGATGCCTTGGGTGGCCAAACAGTCACGTCGACTACTGCAACTGTCGCATCTTAGTGTCAAATATCGCTTTACCTTTTGGAGACTTGATTTGAGCCATTGGATCAATTTCTAATTTTCTTGCCTGAAATTTGAGCCCTAGGATAGCGACCTTTGGTTATCGTATTCCTAAGCCTTTAGATTTATGGTTTTTTGATCTGACGGCTTAGATTTTACCTCCTAAAAGAGTTTAAAAGGGTGGCTTTCAATGCCCATTTCTTCACTTTTCCTTTTCAAACCCCTTGCTACTATTCTACTAAAAATGCTCCAAACCCCCAAGTTTCCTTAAAATACTCGAATTTCTTTCTCTTCCAAGATTTATTTGCAATCATTATGCATGCTTTCCTCACTCCAAAGAGAGTACTCAAGTTTCAAGAATTCCTCTATAAGAGTTCTCAATATAGTAAGTTATTTGAACTTTTCTAAATCTTCTCTTCTTTCTTTCTTTTTGTATATTAGCTTTCTTAACACCTTAATCTTGGAAGTTTTCCTACAAAAATACATGTTAGAACATAGAAACATGTTTAAGGAAAAGAAAATGTACCTATTTCTATAGTCTGAGGGCATTTTAGGGCAATTTGGAAAGTACACTAGTTAATCTAGGATTTTAATGAGGTCACCCATGAGATAATTAGTTTGATTGTTGCTTTAAAGATTGTTTTCTAAACCTTAATCTCTTATCCTCCATTCTGACACTTTTAGTTTTGGGTCTACCTCTCGACTTAGGGCTACCTAACTCTTCCTTTTAATTCTTTAGATTAACCATGGCCTCGTCTAGTAACCCTCAAGAGGTTGAACCATTATACCTCGTCCATTCTTATGCAGTGGAGGTTGTCGAGCCCTCTTGGTAAGATAATACCCCGGCTTCCCACGATGACCTTGACTTTCGTGATATTGACAACTTCAAAATGGTGCCATCGAAAGACAGCATCGACAAGATGGTGGACAATGTCTCTATTCCATTGTCTGTCGCCATTCTAAACCCTAGATATCCTCTCCCAATTATGATTGACCCTAACTACCAGAAGGAGGCGTCTTATGTGGCAAGTGTAAGAGAGGATGAGCCATCAGTTGTATTTAGCAAAGAAGTTTTATCACAAAAGGCAAGGGATACAATATCTGCGTGTCGATTCCATGAGATCCATAAGATGTTCTCTAAGGGTAACATTGATAGCCAATATTTTGAGTTTGTCATCCCTAACAAGCATGAACCTGCAGACGCCACCATTCCAGGTTGTTTCACCATGTACAACAAGTGTACCATGGCTAGTCAAACCTTTCCACTCCATCCTTTTATAAAGAGATTATGCTGCAAGCTGCAGATCTCACCCACACAACTTTCCTCCAACTTCTAGTTCATTTTTTCTAGGATGTGGATCCTGTGGCATTTGCATTTCCAAGCTTTGCTTGCCTTGGATGAATTTTGTATTGTTATTGCATTAGTCAGTTACCATCCAAGGGTTATTACTATGCTTCTAAAGTTGAGCAAAAGACAAGGTCCCACAAATAATCTTAGAGCTCTTATCTTCTAGCCATGACTGGAAGAACATGTTCTTCAAGCTTAAGGGAGACTTTAACACCCATCCATTAAATGGTTATCTGGGGTATGGAGAAATAAAATATAAGGTCGCCACTTCCTGGAGGATAGCTACAACGCCTCGCGCCCTCTTCCTTTCCTTTTATTATATTTTCATTTTTTGAACAAATCTCCCTCCTGTAGAACTTGTTGAGCGCCCAGCTCCTTTGGAAGTGAGACAAAGAAGGTTGAAGTATATCATCGACTTACCTAAAGAGGAGAGGAAAATCGAAAATCTCCTCACAATAGAGACTAAACGGGCCTCTGGGCTAATCGTAGATTTCCTACAACCTTCTTGGGTAATCCTAGAAAGACTTCCCCATAGTGTGAGCGAAGATGGTAGAAATTAGATTTTTATTGTTCCATATTTGTTGTGTTATGTCTTTATAATGCTTATTTTTATTTTTCTAACTTCTTCTCTCTTTGCAGAGATTTTGAACCTAAAGCTTCCCTCGCACACAAAAAAAACTAAACCTCGACTGGAGATTCTTCATCTAGAGGTGGTGTTCCACCTAAGAAACCTTCATATAGGAAGAAGGATTCCAGTAGTCGATCTGACGACACCCCTGACCCGAAGAGCCAGCAAGTGGATGACGGCACATCAACTCTAAAAAGTCGACCCGACAAAGCAGTGGTGGTTGAAGTGCAAGATCTTCCATCTCCTCCCCCTCGGAAAGCCCCACATCTCCTACCTGGAAGTCAGATTACTAACCCAAATTTCATTGTGGGTGATCTGTCTAACTCCCAAGTCGAAAATATCCTCAACTTTCTGTCATGGTTTAGCCTCGCCGGTCAGGCGATTTATGATTGCATTTTTAAGAATGACTAGTCCACGACCGAGAAATCTCTTCTTCTCTATCGTCAGTGTGAGCTGATTTACAGCCAAGTCAAGGTAAAAATTACTCTTCCTTTTCTTTTTTTAGTTGCATTTACTAGCTTTTAACCTCTCCTTTATTTGCTTTTAGGCTCTATTGATGGCCCTATCCTCCTATAGCGAAGTCGAGTAACTGGCGAATGACACCGAAGGGTCTCAGAAGGAAATAGAGGCCCTCAAGGCACTCTTTGACAGTGAGAAACTTACGGTTAAGGATGTAAAAGACTAGGGGACAAAGAACCAAAATCTTCTCCAAATTGAGCAGGAGAAGAATGTAGGCCTGACCAAGCAAGTCAAGGATCTTAAAGCGGAGGTCGAGAAGGAGAAGGAGAAATTATCCAAAGCTAGGGAAGAGGGCTTTAAGGTTGTGGAAGAGGAGGCCGAGAAAAAGAAGACTGAAGAGATCGCTGCCACTGTTGCTGCTGCTAATGTCGTTGCTTCGAGACATACCAGGCTTTTGAGGAGTCCAAAAGGCTATTCTCTTCTCAACGGGCGAGCAAATAGTGGAACAGATTCATGCAATTCATCTTGACTAGGATTTGTCGTTTCTCTATTCCACCAAGACCTAGACCCCGCTAATGACTCGACCGTAGCAGGCCAGGGGATGTCGTGGACAGCGAGTAGTATACTTCTTTGTTTATTTTATTTTTTTAATGTAAAGCATCAAGGCCTTTGGCCTGATGTTTTGTAATAACTTTATATTAATAACTTTATATTAATGTAGACTCCATTTTTAATTTGCCTAAGTTTGTCACATGTCAATATTACTCAAACAAATTTCTTTAAAATTTGCCAAGTAAAATGGATGGGAAAAGTTCCTTTGAATTGAAACCTTACTATGTTAGGGGGAGAGCTTTCTTGGGTTTTTAGCACTCCGCTGCCCCCATGTCAAACATTGAGTCTTTGTCTCCATTTTTGACATGTAATAATTTATTGCAAAAATAAAGAAACTGAGATAAAACAATTAAAATCAAAATAATTCTTTTGGAGTTTTATTCAATAATTTATAAATTCTTGCAGTTGACATAACATAATCCATAAACGAAAGTAATCACACAATACACATAGAAATAAGAAACATTTTACTAATAATAAGGGCATAAATGCTCGTTTTCCACGAGTGCTTTATACATCAACCTGCCATAGACTCTAGTACATAGGTCCCTGGCCTAATGACATCTTGAACCCTATAAGGCCCTTACCAATTCGGACCAAGGAGACTAGTATTCCTTAGCTTTATGTTAAGAGTCACCCTTTTAAGGATTAAATTGCCTACAACAAATCTCTTGTCCCTAACCTTCTTATTGAAATACCTTATTGTTCTTTGTTGGTAAGTGGTGAGGCACATTTATGAGTCAATCTGTCGCTCTTTGAGCAAGTCAAGCTCTGCGTCCATTAGCTGTGCATTCACCCTTTCATTATAATAGACCACTGGGCTGGTCGGCATGGTTAACTCGACTAGAAAAACTGCTTCAAAACCATTGGTCAAGGAAAATAGGGTCTCGTCCATGGTAGTTTTGTAGGCCGAAGACACCTTGGGAAGCTCTTAAACCCATATTCCTTTTAAGTCATCCAGGCATTTTTTCAAAGTGTGTTTTATAATCTTATTGATGGCCTCGACTTGACCATTTGATTGCTGGTAGATGATGGCCAAGAAATTCTTATGGATGTCGAGGTCATGTAGAACTTCCTTATTTTTGTGTTGTCAAACTGCTTTCCAATGTCAAATGTGAGACCAAATAAAGCTGGTATAATTGGCCTCATTGATACTCATGAACGCCTTTGCCTCTGGCTACTTGATGTAATAGTCGACCGCCATTATGGCAAACTTAAAGCCCCTAAGCGTTGTAACAAATGGAACGATTATATCGATTTTTGATTTTACAAAAGGCTAAGGACTTAAGATCTATATCAAGTTTTTAGAGTGAGATCTTGGCACTATGGTGTAATGTTAGCATTTATCACATTTGCATGTATAGTCAACTACATCCTTTTTTAAAGTCAGCCAATAGTATCCTTGTCTCAACGTCTTATGGCCCAAAGATTGGCCTACAGAGTGGTTTCCATACAGACCTTCATGGCTCTCCTATAACATTCTTAGTCCTTCTTCCTTGTCCAAGCATCTCAAGAGAGAGGTTGAGTTACCTCGATTGTAGAGCACCCCATCTTGCAAGAGGTAATGAGCTGACCTATATTAGATCCTTTTGGCTTCATTAGGATCAACTGACAGCTCTCTATTAAGAAGATACTTCATACTTGTAGTCATCCAATTATTTCCTTGGATGATAGGTATTGCCTCTTGTACCTCTTCCTTCTCTATGGTTAGGACTTCGAGAATCTCAACGGGCACCACCTTGAGCAGCTTTGAATCTTTCGATGTGGCGAGATGAGCTAAAGCATTGGCATTGCTGTTCTCGACATAAGGTATTTTCTTAATCTCAAAGGATTGAAACTTTGAAAGCTCGTCTTTTAGCTTTCGTAGATATTTCATCATCACCCCATCATTGTCCTTGTACTCATCTGAAATTTGGTTTACAACCATCTAGGAGTCACTGTAAACCTCCAATGGGTTGGCTTTTAGATGATGGGTACTCAACTTCATTATGCGATGCTCTAAACTTGACCCTCACCATTGCCATGATCTTCACCATCAGGGCTTACTAACATAACCCCTACACCCAAGCCTTGTCCATTTGATGAGTCGTCAACACAAAGTTTCCACTTCTTTGACTCGGCGTTAGCTTCCATCTTGTTGCCCCCCCCAGTCGAGCGTAAATTCTGCCACAAAGTTGGCCAGAGTCTGCCCTTCAATCGCCGTTCTAGGCTTATAATTGATGTCAAATTGGCTTAGCTCAACTTACCATTTTAGTAGAAATCCTAAAGTCTCGAGCCTCTAAAGAGCTTGCCTCAATGAGTAATTGGTCAGCACCACTACTTTGTGCTCTAAGAAATACATTTTCATCTTTCTAGTCGACACGACCAAGGCTAATGCAAGCTTTTCCATATCTCGATACTTTGATTCTAAGTCGAGCAATCACTTACTAGCATAGTAAACATGGAGTTGAGCTTTCTACCTTTCCTTTATAAGGACCAAATGTAACATATGAGGCAAAACATCTAAATAAATGCAGAGGGTCTCCCCCAGTAGAGCTTTCAAGAGCAATGAAGGTTTCCCCAGATAATCTTTAGGCATCTAAATGCCTTGTCATATTCTGCCATTCACTCGATTGGCTTCTTCAAAACTTCAAAGAATGGAACACACTTATCAGTCACGCTTAAGATGAAGCAGTTAAGAGCCACGACACAACATGTTAACTTCTGCACCTCTTTGGGCTTTTTGTGGTGCCTCCATATCTAACAGTGCTTGAATCTTTGTTGGGTTAGCCTCAATATTTTGAAGACTTACCATGAACCCTAGAAACTTTCCTGATGCCACTCTGAGTGTACATTTCAAGGGATTGAGCTTTATCTTGTTCTCCCTCAAGATTTGGAACATTTTATCCAAGTGTGTGACATGTAAACTCTGTTAGACATGGTGCCCTAAGGAGTAAAATGTTGTAATATCTTTTTGGAGATATTTTATCAATAAAGAGTTTATTTGCTATTCATATACCAAATATTGTCCCTTTATGTTCATTTCTATTGGATGTATAATAAGCAAATAAAAGTCTAAGACTGTCAGTCTAAACCTTTAAGAATCGTGCATATAATGGACATATTATGCGGAAGACATCAATCTTAAAGGTGATGGTCTAAATCATAAGATTTGTAACCAAAGGAATAAAGTTGTGTGCTCTATTCATGCTAAGATTGGTATGTTGTCTACATCCCTAATGGGAGATGCCTTGTCTTGGTCATTGAAGTAGAACTTCACCAGTAGAAACATTGGTGTATTATCATAGGTAACGATGTATTGGATTGGGACATAAAAGTTGAATTAATTTGGTTTATAATTCTGTTTGTACAAATCAATTCACTTTAGACAATCATATGTATTGTCTCTTAATCCTAAAATGACCAACGGACCTGTATTCTTGACTTATGTCTTCTAATGTATTAAAGCATGACATCTTGATTTAATGATGGTACACATATCGGTACATTAGATACATGACTCTTGATTCACGTAGACTCATTTTTTTATGGATTTGGAGTCTATAGCTCTTTTTGTAGAGTTAATGATATTCTCTTATATGCATTATCTTGTAATTGGAAGACTAGAGAGCTTAACCATTTTTGACACATAGATGTAATCAAATGGTGTACTATCTAGGGATAGAAAGTATTCCAATGGTGTGATAATGAAACGTAAGATAAAAATAATAAAAAAGGTAAAACAAAATTTATCCTTAAGCCGATTATAAATATCCTATGGGGATGTAATATATTATGATATGTCATAGACGGCTGGGTTATTGAAATTTCGTAATTTTATATATTTTGAGAGTGTAGCTCTAGGCTTCTATTAGAGTAGTGTTAGAGTTGATAATTATAAAATATGTATCTGGGATATTGTATTTTATATTTACAGGAGCTTGAACTATATATGTCTATTGGGTCCCCTTTGCTGGTTCATTATAAATACTATAACGATACGGTATATTTTCCCACAATTGGTGACTTTTGTTAAATTATTAGATTAGCTAAGATTCGATAAGATTAGATTTAATAATTCATATTAGTTTATCGGTTGAATTAATTTTGTAAATTGATTCAAGATAAACATGTTGACTTATTTGGACAATATTTTATTTTTTATGGGATTATCTAGATATGACAATTTTAATCAGATAACTTCTCCATTAGATTATTTGAATTAAAACTGAGGTTTTATCCAAGATTCTTGGGTGAAAAATAAGATATTCTTAGGGATCAAGATTATCTTAAGTTCATCGGCCTGCCGATGGAGTAAGTTACTGATCGTGCGATAATTTTTATAAGTATTTTTAACGCGTTTTTCATCAGAAGTTGATCCAAACTTGAACTTTGAGGCCTAATTTATTAAGGTTTAACCCTAAACTCGACCACTATAAATAGGGGGTGAGTTTTCTTAGGTATGTGATCATTTGAGAAGCATAGAATGAGTACTCTGGCTTGAGAAACTCTCAAACTTCCTGAGAACTATTATTCAACATCAAGAACCTTAGTTTTAGGTATTCTCAAGTGGTTGGATGGAGAGTCACTAGAGGAAGAGCTGTACGACGTGTGACCATTTACATTCCAATCATAGATAGAGAATAGCAAAGAAGACTAGTTGGTTAAGGCTCTTTTGGAACGTTATGCTCTACATGGATTTGGGCCCGCTTTGGTATACAAAAGAGATTAGTAAGATTTGTTATTAATTTATATATTTAGCATGTCAAACTTATGTTTTGAAAAATACTCTAATTTAAAGTTTTTAAAATTCTACTGCGTACCGTTTTTCCAACAATTGATATCAAAGACTAGTTTTTACATTGATTTTTGAGTTTAAAATCATGCTATATGCATGAATTATGTGATCTTATTCTCTCTTACGCTTGAATTTAATCTTTTAGAGAGTTGGCACTCTAAGATTTCTATATAATTAAATGTTGTCATGAGATTATATAGTGAATGTCTATTAATTAATTATGGTTAATTAAATTTCTATTTAATTATTAATTAATTAATTAATTTGCGCCGGTTATGGTTCCTTAGAGGTTAGAATATATATTTATGTTTTTCATGTAATTAGATAGCGGTCTATCATCACCTTCTACAAATTATTATTTTAATTTTAAATTTGTAAAATTTTGTAATTAAATAATCATTCAAAGTGAAGACAGATCTAGAAGATAAGGTTGATAAGTATTCCATTGTTTTTCTGTGTTTATAAATTTTTATGTTTTTGAATTGTTGAAAATAAGTTTGAAAAGCTGCTTAAAAACTATTTTCTAGAAAAATGACTGGTTCAACTCGATCAGTAGGCCAAACCATTGATTTAGCAGGCCAATGGTCGCAGATCGGTAGGCTGAACTGGACGGTAGCCGGGCAGAATGTTTTTCGAAAAGGTACATTTTTGATGTCGTTTTTTATTTTATTTTGGAGACAATTCTAAGAAACATGAAATTTTATGATGACCAGAAAAATAAAACTTTTGATCTATGAGGGATTGATGAATTAAAGATGGATGCCACATGAAGAAGGATATAACTTGAAAATACAAGATGAAGAATCGATAATATGTTTCGATTAATATTTTGTAATCTTTATTTTCTTTTCTCTAGGATAGAACCATGATATTACGACTATTTATTTATTATTTTGCTTATGGCTTTGCATGTTGCTTTGCTTCTATGTATTATAATATGATTTGCCATGTATGTTGATAACATGCTATGTAGACTAGGGAGTGTCGCTCATTAAAATTGTTCATGCATGTTAACATAAAACTTTGACTTTTAAAATATTAAGTGAGAGAAGGTTTTTAAAGAGATGACCTACAGCCTCTATTGTTGGTCCATAGGTAGCATATGATGGTTCCGACCCTTAGGAAGGTATTTCGTCATGTGCCGAGTTGGATCTCATGAGAGATAATTTATTTTAGCATGATTTATTGTAGGTGGCGATTGTAATCATGGATAAAATAGTTGAAACGATGGTTATACACTCTAGATTAATTAACCTCCCCTAGAAGCTCTGTTAATGAAATTAATGGCCAAAGAAAATGATTATTGATATATGCTAGATCAGATGGGTCTTGGATGGCATATATTAATTAGAGGGGATCAGTATTCCTAATTGGATTTTGAGTTGGGAATTATCGTTGAAAGGTTGTGATTTTTTTCAAGGTTTTGACAAATAAACATAATTGTATGTTTACTTGTTTGTGCTATCTTACTAAATTGATAAAGAATGTTTGCTTATATTTGGTATATGAATCTTTATTGTAGATTAAAATGTCTAAAAACACTTTATCATTGATACTTGATAAAAACATGTCAACTGGTGAGAATTATAATGATTGGAAAAGGAACCTGAATATTGTCCTTTTCATTGAGAAACTGAAATTTCTGCTAACAACACCATGTCCTCCCAAACCTATTAGGGATTCCACTAATGAGTAAATTCAAGCATATGATTGGTGAAAAATGCTAATGATCAGGCCTACTGTTATGTTTTGGGTAGCACGAATAATGTGCTTCAGGCTCAACATGATGATTATGAGACTGCAAAGTAGATCTTGGATAATTTTGAAGACATGTTTGGAGGCCAAGCCTTAACAAAATGGCAAGGGGCTCTTTGGAAACTATTAAACTGCAAACAAAGATCGGGGGCTCCTGTGAAGGAGTATATGATGTTGGTCATAGGTTACCTTGTTGAGGCTCAAACCCATGGAGCTGGTATTGATGCTAAGTCACAAATGACTATGGTTTTTTAAAGTCTATTGAAGGAGTTCATCACATTTAAAACTTCATATAATTTAAGCAATAGATAGGATGTGACCTTGACTAAATTGATGAAGCAGCTGCAGGAGTTCAAAAATTTGATCAGGGAAACTCCTACTGGTGGTAAGGTTAACTTGGCGGCTATGTTTGGTTCCAATCCTAATCTAGGGAATGGAAAGAAGCAAAGGACTAAAAATAGGAAATCTTCCATTCCGACAAATAGCAAGGATAAGAAGAAAAATAAGAGGAACCCGAAGAAACTAAAGTGTTTTTTCTACGAGAGGGTTAGGCACATAAAGAAGAATTGCAAGGGCTTCTTATCTAAAAGAAGTAGGTGTGAACTTCTGGTAATTGAGATTTTGTTTAGTCGAAGTATCAAGTAACACTTAGGTCGTTGATTCTAGCACGACTAATCATGTCTGTGTTTCTCTAAAGGGATTTAAGGAACGAGAAGTTTGCTATATGAGCACTTCACACCACAAATGGGTGATAGATATTTAGTGTGGCTGAAGCAATGGGAAACATTTATCTTTACTTTGATAATTATAGGACTTTGGTTTTGAGAGATTGTTTTTATGCTCCTAAACTTAAAAGAAATTTAATATCTATCGTTTGTTTATTTAAAAACTCTTATTCAGTCTCCTTAAATAATAAAGTTGTGATTCGTAAAAAAAATCCTTTATCTATAGTAGATGGATACAAAATAACCAATATTTTGTCAAACCTAAGCGGGACTCACTGCTGAACACTGAGGTTGATGATAACTCTAAAAGACTTAAAACTTTCACTCTAATAAGACTTATCTTTGGCATTTGCGATTAGATGATATAAGCCTGAATAGGATTCAAAGGTTGGTAAGAGATAGACCTTCAAGTCATTTAAAGGTGACAAATGATCAAAAGACCATTTGGGATAAAGGGCAATAAGACTGAAGAGGTTCTAGAACTTGTGCATAGTGATGTTTGTAGTCCCATGAACATCAGGGCACGTGGAGGGTATGATTACTTCATCACTTTTATTGATGATTACTCAAGATATAGGTATTTCTACCTAATACATCATAAAAGTGAAACTTGTAACAAGTTTAGGGAGTTTCGGGCTGAAGTGAAGAAGCAATTAAGTAAACCCATAAAGGCACTTCGATCCAATCGAGGTAGTGAATACCTCTTTGATGAGTTCTTAGGACACTTATTAGAGAATGAAATTTTATATCATTTGACTACATCGGGCATTCTGCAATAGAATGGTGTAGCTGAGAGAAGGAATAAGACTTTATTGAAATGGTTAGGTCTATGATAAGTTATTCGACGTTACCTTTATCCTTTTGAAGATATGCACTACAAACTGCATATTGTCTTTTGAATGATGTGCCTTCAAAATCAGTTCCTAAAACTCCTCATGAGTTGTGGACAGGTAAGAAGACATCCTTAAACTATATTCGTATATGGGGATGTCCAGCTCATGTCCTGTATAAGGAAGCGAACAAGTTGAAAGCATGTTTGGAAGTTTATGTGTTTGTAGGATATCCAAAAGGGACTAAAGGGGTTATTTCTATAACCCGAAAGAAATTAAAGTCATGGTTTCAATGAATGCAACATTCCTTGAGGAAAGTTACATGAATGACTTTAAGCCTTAAAGTAAAGTGGTGCTTAAGAAGTTGGTGAGTGATTCGATCATTCTGGGGGTTTTGGTTGAAACCAATCCAATCACTGTAAAAAATCGATTGGACAACAACCTAAGGGGTTTCGGCATAATGGGAGGATCGGGCATTAACCCGAGAGGTGTATGTTCAATGGTGAAGCCAACTTGACTGAACCAGTTGAACATGACAGAGGTCCTTACACTTATGTAGAGGCTATGGAGGATGTTGATTCAAAGCTTTGGACAGAACCTATGAACACTGAGATGAAGTCTATAGAGACTAATCGAGTCTAGGAACTTGTGGATCTTTCCGAAGGGGTAAAACTCATCGGGTGTAAGTGGATCTATAAGAGAAAGAGAGTAGCATATGAGAAGGTTGAAATCTATAAGGCTAGACTAGTAGCTAAGGGATACACACAAAAGGAAGGAATCGATTACGAGAAAACGTTTTCACTTGAAGCCATGCTTAAGTCCATCCGTATTCTCTTATCCATAGTTGCCGCTCTTGATTATGAGATTGGGCAATTGGATATCAAGATGCCTTTCTAAATGGCAATCTTGATGAGTCCATATATATGATACAGCTAGATGGGTTCAAGGCTAAGAATCAAGAGGGTAAGGTCTGTAAGATGCTAAAGTCAATTTATGGACTTAAGCAGGCTTCTTGTTTTTGGAACATAAGATTTGATTAGGTGATCATGACTTATGGGTTAGAACAAAATGTAGATGAACTATGTTCTTACAAACACATTAAGGATGAGAAGGTGGTTTTTCTACTACTCTATATGGATGACATTCTGCTAATTGGCAATGATGTTGGGGCATTGTCATGGTCAAATTATGGTTGACCTAGCAGTTTGACATGAAAGACGTGGGTGAAGCTAATTATGTTCTCGGTATTCAAATCTTTCAAGATAGGAAGAACAAAATAATAGCTTTATTCCAAGCAGCATACATACATAAAATTCTCGAGAAGTATACAATACAGAATTCCAAGAAAGGTGGGCAACCATCAAGGTCTGGAATAAATTTCTAAGAAAAACTAACCAAAGTTTGACGAAGATAGAGAATACATGAAAAAGGTTCCTTATGCTTTAGCAGTGGGTAGTTTCATGTATACTATGCTTTACACACGACCAGACATTTGTTATGTGGTCGGGATAGTAAGTCGATTTCAGTCAGATTAAGACTGAACCACTAGGTTACGTTTAAGTATATTTTCAAGTACTTGGGAAGGACTCGAGGGTATATGCTTATGTATTCGGGTGAGGATCTAACACCTGCAGGATACACTGATTCGGATTTCCAATCTTGTCTAGATTTAAGAAGATCAACTTTTGGTTTCGTGTTTACTCTGGGCAGTGGTGCCATTGTTTAGAGAAGTGTCAAGCAAGATTGCACTTCACATTTAATGATGGAGGCTGAGTATGTGGCAACTAATGATGCTTCAAAAGAAGCAGTATGGCTCTGCAAGTTCCTTGGGGATCTTAAGGTAGTTCTTGGTATAGATAAGGCAATATCTATACATTATGATAACACTACAATGATAGCTAATGCTATGGAACCAAGGTTTCATAAGAATATTCATCGAAAATGTCGTGTGATAGAGGACTTCATTGAGGGCGGGCATGTTGCAGTATGCATAATCATGTTTAAGGACAATTTAGCTGATCCTTTCATGAAGACACTAGCTAAGAGAGTTTTTGAGAAGCATGTGGAGGCTATAGGGATGTGATATATGTCATATTTACTCACTTAGTGTAAGTGGGAGATTGTTAGACATGGTGTCTTTAAGGAGTAAAATGTTATAATATGTTTTTAGAGACATTTTATCAATAAAGAGTATTGTTCATTTACCAAATGTTGTCATCTTTGCTTTTATATTTGTTGAATGTATGATAAGCAAACAAAAGTCTAAGAGTGTCAATCTAAACCTTTAAGAATCGTGCATATGATGGATAGATTACGCGAAAGACATGAATCTTAAAGGTGATGGTCTAAATCATAAGATCCTCAATCAAGGGAATAAAGTTGGGTGCTTTATTCATGCTAAGATTGTTATGTTGTCTTCATCCCTAACGAGAGATGGCTTGTTTTGGTCATCGGAGTGGGACTTCGCGAGTAGAAACAGTGGTGCATGTGACGATGTATTGGATTGCAACATAAAATTTGAATTGATTTGATTAATAATTCCATTTGTGCAAATCAATTTACTTTAAACAATCATATGTATTGTGTCTTAATCTTAAAATGACTAATGTGCCCGTATTCTTAACTTATGTCTTTTGATGTACCAAAAGGTGACATCCTAGCTTAATGATGGTACGCATATGGGTATGTTGGAGACATGACTCTTGATTCACATAAACTCATTATTCATAGATTTGGAGTCCATAACTCTTTTTGTAGAGTTAATGGTATTATCTTATATGCATTATCCTGTAATTGGAAGACTGGAGCACTCAACCATTTAGATACATAGGTGTAACCGAATGGTATACTATCTATGGATAGTAAGTATTCTGATGGTGTGATAATGGAACATAAGATAAAAATAATCGGGAAGGTAAAACGAAATTTATCCTTAAGCCGATTATGAATATCCTATGGGGATGTAATACATTATGATATGTCATGGAGGGTTGGCTTATTGAAGCTTCGTAATTTTATATATTTTGAGAGTGCAGTTCTAAGCTTTTAGTGGAGTAGCGTTAGAATTGATAAGTATAAAATATGTATATAGGATATTATATTTTATAAGTATAGGAGCTTGAACTACATATATCTATCGGGTCTCCTTTGATAGCTCATTATAAATCCTTTAACGATGCGGCATGTTTTTTTCTACATATTGGTGACTTAGGTTAAATTATTAGATTGGCTGAAACTCAACAAGATTGGATTTAATAATTCATATTAGTTTATCAGTTGAATTAATTTTGTAAAATGATTCAAGATAAACATGTTGAATTATTTGGATAATATTTTATTTTCTATGGGATTATCTAGATCTGATTGTCTTAATTAGATAACTTTTTTATTAGATTATTTCAATTAAAAATTGAGGCTTTATCTAAGATTCTTGGGTGGAAAATAAGATTTTCTTAGGGATCAAGATTATCGTAAGTTCGGCAGGCCGATGGGAAACTTCAGCTTGCCGATGGAGTAAGTTGCTGATCATGCGATATTTTGTATACATGTTTTTGACGTGTTTTTCACCAATGGTTGATTTAGACTCAAATTTTGAGGCCTTATCTGATAAGGTTTAACCCCAAACTTGACCACTATAAATAAATGGTGAGTTTTCTTAGTTATTTAGATCATTTGAGAAGCATAGAGTGAGTACTCTGGGTTGAGAAACTCTCAAACTCCCTGAGAACTATTGTTCAACATCAAGAACCTTAGTCCTAGGTGTGTTGGAATAATAGTACGCATCATCATTTTAAAAGATTTTATACAGAGTATTTTCTAAAATACAAGTTTGACATGCTATATGCATAAATTAACCAGATCTTACTAATGTTGTTTGCCAAAAAGCTTTGCAATCTGTGAAGAGAAGCAACGCTCTAGAAAAGCTTCAACTAACTAGTCTTCTTTGCTACTCTTTATCCACGATCGGTGTGTGTGTGGGCACACTTGTATACCTTTTCCACCAGGCGACTCTCCTTCCAACCAATTGAGAAAACCCAAAGCTATAGTTCGTGATGTGTGAACGATAGCTCTAGGAACTTTCAGAGTCTTACCAACAGAGTCTCACTCTTAATCTCTCAATTGATCTAAATAACAATGAGTCTCACTCCTCCTTTTGTAGAGGTTGGGCCCAAGGGTAAGTCCTTATCAAATAAGCCCTTGAAAATTTGAATCAAAATCAATATTAGATAAGAAATCATGTCCAAAAATGCGTGATCAGAAATCATTCGGTCGGCAGGCCGAACTGGCAGATCGGCTTGCCGAACTTACTCTATCGGCAAGCAAAATCTAATGATTGGCCTACTCAACTTACGATTTTTTATCCCTACGAATCTTTATTTCCTACTCAAGATTCTTGGGATAGAGCCTCAGTTTTAATTCAAATAACCCAATAGAGAAGTTATCTGATTAAAATAGTCATATCTAGATAATCTTTAGGAAAATAAATATTCCTGATAATTCAACAAGTTTATTTTGAATTAATTTATTCAAAATTAATTTAACGGATAAACAGACATAAATTGTCTGATTTCGATAATTCAACAAGTTTATCTTGAATTAATTTTTCATAAAATTAATTCAACCGATAAACAAACAAGAATTATCTGATCCTACTGAATTTTAGCAATCTAATAATTTGACATAAGTCACCTATTTATTGGAAAAACATGTTGTATCGTTATAGGATTTTTTATGAGCGAGTAAAGGGGACCTGATGGACCTATATAGTTCAAGCTCCTGATAAATATGAAACCTAATATCTCAGATATACATTTCATAATTATCAACTCCAACGTTATTCCATTAAATGCTTAGAGCTGCACTTTTGAGTTATATAGAATTACAAAGCTCGTATAGCTAAGTCTGTATGACATATCAAAATGTATTGTATTCCTATAGGATCATCCATAATCGGCTTAAGGATAAATTCTGTCTTACCTTCCCGATTATTTTTCTTTTATGTTCCATTATCTCACCATCGAAAAACTTACTATCCAAAGACAGTATACCATTTGGTTACACCTATGTATCCAAATGGTTGAGAACTCTAGTTTTTCAATTACAGGATAACGCATATAAGAGGATATCATCTACTCCTAAAGAGAGCTATGGATTTCAAATCTATGAATAACAGGTCTACGCTATCAAGAGTTATGCCTCTAACGTATCGGCATACGTACCAACATAAAATGTGGATGTCACCCTTTGGTACATCAAAAGACATAAGTCAAGACAACAGGCCCATTATTTATCTTTGAATTAAGATACAATACATATGATTATCTAAATTGAATCGATTTGCTAAGACAGAATTGTTAATCCAAATCAATTTATTTTATGTCCCGATCCAATACATCGTCATCTATGACAATGTGCAAATATTTCTATTTACGGAGTCCACCTCGATGGTCAAGACAAACCATCTCCCCTTAGGGATATAGACAACATAACAATCTTTGCATGAATAAAGCACTCAACTTTATTCCCTTGATTGTGGATCTTATGCTTTAGACCGTCACCTTAAGAATTGAGTCTTCCGCATAATCTGTCATTCATATGTCCAATTCTTCAAGGTTTAGACTGACAGTCTCAAACTTTTGTTTGCTGATCATACATTCAACAAATATAAACGTAAAGAGGACAACAATTTGGTATATGAATAATAAATATATTCTTTATTGATAAAAATGTCTCCAAAAACATATTACATTTTTACTCCTTAGGGCATACATGTCTAACAAGGTGTTCTTAAGTGGTTAGAAGGAGAGTCACCAGAGGAAGAGTTGATGACATGTGACCAACCACACTCCAATCGTGGATAGAGAATAGCAAAGAGGACTAGTTGATTGAGGCTCTTTTGGAACGTTCTTCTCTGCATAGATTTGAGCTCGCTTCGATATACAACAAAGGTTAGTAAGATCTATTATTAATTTATGTATTTAGCATGTCAAACTTGTGTTTTGAATAATACTTTGATTTAAAAGTTTTAAAATTCTGCTGTGTACTGCTTTTCAACAAACTCTCCTTCACTGATTTTATTAGTATATTGTCTGTTAGACATGGTGTCCTTAAGGAGTAAAATGTTGTAATATGTTTTTGGAGACATTTTGTCAATAAAGAGTTTATTTATTGTTCATGTACTAAATGTTGTCCTCTTTGCGTTCATATTTGTTAAATATATGATAAGTAAAGAAAAGTCTAAGACTGTTGATCTAAACCTTTAAGAACCATGCATATGATGGACAGGTTATGCGAAAGACATAAATCTTAAAGGTGACTGTCTAAATCATAAGATCCGCAATCGAGGAATAAAGTTGAGTGCTTTATTCATGCTATGATTGTTATGTTGTCTACATCCCTAACGGGAGATAGCTTGTCTTGGCCATCGAAATGGGACTCAATGAGTAGAAACATTGATATATTGTCATAGATGATGATGTGTTGGATCAGGACATCAAGTTGAATTGATTTAGATTAATAATTTTGTCTGTGCAAATTAATTTACTTTAGACAATCATATATGTTGTATCTTAATCCTGAAATGACTGATGGGCCCGTTATCTTAACTTATGTCATTTGATGTATCAAAAGGTGACATCCTAACTTTACGATAGTATGCATACCGGTATGTTGGAGACATGAATCATGATAGCATAGACCTATTATTCATAAATATGGATGGAATCCATAGCTTTTATTGTAGAGTTAATGATATTCTCTTATATGCATTATCTTGTAATTGAAAGATTAGAGCACTCAGCCCTTTGGATGCATGGTGTAATCAAATGGTACACTGTCTTTGGATAGTAAGTTTTCCAATGGTGAGATAACGGAACGTAAGATAAAAATAATGAGGAAGGTAAGAATGAATTTATCCTTAAGTTGATTATGAATATCCTATGGGGATACGACATATTATGATATGTCATGGGCACTTAGCTTATTTAGAGCTTCGTAATTTTATATAGCTTGAGAGTGCAGCTCAAAGCTTTTAGTGGAGTAGCATTAGAGTTAATAATTATTAAATATATATATGGGATATTGTATTTTATAATTATTGGATCTTAAACTATATAGGTCCATCAGGTCCCTCTTTGCTAGCTCATAATAATCCTATAATGATACGGCGTGCTTTTCTAACAAATCGATGACTTATGTTAAATTATTAGTTTGACTGAAATTCGATAGGATTAGATAATCATGTTTGTTTATTGGTTGAATAAATTTTGTGAATTAATTCAAGATAAACTTGTTAAATTATTAAGATATTATTTATTTTCTATGACATTATCTAGATAAGATTGTTTTGAATAGATAACTTCTTTATTGGGTTATTTGAATTAAAACTGAGGCTCTATTTGAGAATCTCAGATTAGAAATAAAAGATTCTCGAGGATCATATTTTTGCAAGTTTGGCAGGCCGATCTTCTAGTTTGGCCTGCCGATGCAGCACGTTTGGCAGGCTAATGGACAAGTTTAGACTGCCGATTTAATGATAATCTATGCTTCTGATTCATAGGTTAATCCAAATTTGAATTTTTTAAGCCTTATCTGATAATGATTAACTGCAGGTCCGACCTCTATAAATAGGGGGTGAGTTTTCTTGGTTATTTAGATCAATTGAGAAGTTTAGAGTGAGTACTCTAGTGTAAGAAAATCTAAAACTCCCTGAGGGCTATTGTTCACAATCAAGAACCTTAGCTCTAGGTCTTCTTAATTGGTTGGAAGAAAAGTCACCGAAGGAAGAGTTGTACGACGTGTGCCCACTCTTTCGATCATGGATAGAGAATAACAAAGAAGACTAGTTGGTTTAGACTCTTGTGGAACGTTCTTCTCTTCACTGATTTCAGGTGCTCTTCGACATACAAAAGGTTAGTAAGATTTTTGATTAATTTATGTATATAGCATGTCAAACTTGTGTTTTAGAAAATACTCTAATTGAAAAATTTTAAAATTTTACTGTGCATTCGTTTTCTAACATCATTGACTTATATCTCCATGGTTTTCCCAATTTTATTTGCGAACATTTTATTCACCAAACGCTGGTATGTTGCCCTTGTGTTTTTCAATCCAAAGGGCATAACGAGATATCAATACAATCCCCTATTAGTAATAAAAGAAATATGCTCTTGATCTCCTGGGTACATAGGGATCTGGTTATAGCCTAATTAAGCATCCATGAAGCTTAATAGCTCATGCTCCATGGTAGCGCCGATTGGCTAATCAATTCATGGGAGATGAAAATTGTCCTAAGGGCATGCTTTGTTGGTCACTAAAATCTATGCAAGTTCTCCACTTCTTGTTCAGCTTGCGGATAAGTACTAGGTTTGAGATCCAGTCAGGGTAATAAGACTCCTCGGTAAACCTGTTCCTCTATAGCTTGTCGACCTCCCCTTGAAGCACGTCATACCTCTCTGGGTTCATTGGTCACCATTTTCTTTTATCTTTTTAGGGGATAGCTTAGGTCGATGTTCAAATGATGGCAAGGGACCTCTAGATCAACTCTTACCGTGTCCTTGTGAGTCTAGGCAAAGATGTCGAGGTTGTTGCCTAGGAACTTTATGAGCTTATCTGCTTGCTTTTTGCTCAGCCCCAATCCTACTTTCAACACCTTTGATGGATCCCGTTTGTCCACTTTTACCTCAACAAGGTCCTTAGCTGGCTCGATTCCAATGATCTCTTCCTCCAAAATTGGGTTTATATCTCCCACCATAGGTCCTTGGTTCACCATCCTCATCTCCATTTTCTTTTGGTCTGCATATGCATGCACCACATCCGAAGCGTCGACTCATACTTGTTTCCTCGTTATTTTGCCCACTCCTTTTGGTGTAAGAAACTTTACATTCTAATAGCAGATAGAGGTAATGACTTTAATGCCCTCAAAGTCGATCTTCCAATAACCATGTTGTATTGATCTCCTTCTTTGACTGCCAGAAATTCAACAGTATGGTTTCTCTTGAACTATTCTTGGTAGCTTGATTATTTCCTCGAGGATTATGCTGGGTTCTATGAACCCAAAGAGTAGTCGAGAGTTTACAGTCATTTGTTCCATAGAGATCCCTATTTTCTTTAAACAATCAGTGTATATTATATCGATAGAGATACCATTATCCATCAGAATGTGACACACGGTGTAATTTCCAATAATTGCCTCGACCACCAAGGCATCATTTTGTGTGAATGAACTCCATGTGCATCTTTTTCGGAGAATACAATCTTTGTTTTTTCATATTTCGGGACCTTAGTCGGTCTGCTTGTCAACACATTTATATATCTCTGCTTTAAATTTTCTCTTGCCTCATAAGCATAATTCTTTTGGGACTTCCTAGAGTCGTCTTTTATGTATGGTTCTCTAAAAATAGTGCAAGTTACACCTATGGGCTTTGTTATATTGTTCTCCTGATGATCATTTTCTTGTCATCGGCCATCATTTCTCTAATCATTTCTACGATCATTTTTGCTATCATTCCTCTTGTTGTTTCTATTGACTCTATATTTGTGTAGCTAACCTTCTCTAATCAACCTTTCAATCTCGTCTTTGAAGTCTGTATACTTATTTGTATGGTGCTCGACATCACCATGGAATCTGCAGTACTTGTTCTGATAACACTTATTTGGATTTGGCCTTATTGGTGGTGGATGCTGTAAATAAGGTTGATCGCTAAAGCTGTGGTGAATGTCTTCTATTGAGGTAGTGAGGTTGTGGTAGTTGTCATATCTTTGCTGTAGACGAGGTCGTCCATCTTCTTGCTTTTGTGGTTTTACATTATCTATGATAATTGCTTGGTTAGGAAGTGCCTATTAGGGATCATAAGCTAGTAACTTCGGTGCATTGCTCTGCCCCTGAGGATTATCCCTCTTCCTTCCTCTTTGGCTCGACCTCTGTCCATCACTAATGTTACTTCCTCCCATAACTTGCCTGTGAATCGGGCCCTTTACTTCTTCCTGATTTATCAAACCTCGAGCTTTTTCCAAAAACTCCCTGTACGACGACACTTTTGCAGTCGAGATCATCCTCGAAGGGAATATCTGTCCTTATACAGCTGAGTGCCCTTATAAGGGCGACATATTTGGTAATATCATCAATCATGGCCACTCCTTGGTATATCTCGCGAGCTAATTCTTCAAAGATTCCTTTGGCCCTTGAGTTAAGAAACGAAACTTTTCTTTTGATGGGAGGAGAGCTCTGACTCCTACAAACTGGTCAAGAAAAGCGATCTTTATGTCCTCGAAGCATATAATGCTTCCTACCTTCAAACTTCTGAACCATCATCTAGTAGAACTCACGAGAGTTTGACTAAAATCTCGACACATGATCTCGTCTGGTACCTTGTATAATTCCATATATAACTCATAAATCTGAATATAGCCGTTGGGGTCAGTTCATACTTCATAAGGAGTCATTTGTAGCGGTTTGAACTTTTTTGGAAGAGGAGCATTCTTGATTGTAGGAGAGAAAGGGTTGGAGTCTATTATCTCCTCTTCATAGTGGACATTGAGCTTATCCTTCAATTTTCTGACTTGTCCCACTAGGCGTTTAGTCTCACCTGTCAAGAGTTTCAGGGCGACTTGTCACTGTTGATTTACCTATTGGGCAATAAAGTAAGGGTCAACCTGAGGATTGTTTGCTAGCTGATCGACAGCTGGGAAATCTACAAGGTTAGGATTGTTTCCTTAAGCAACAACTCTCCTAAAATGTAGGTGATCCCTCAGATCATCTCTACACAATTGATCCCGTAGTTGTTGCCATTTAGAACTGAAGTTGTATCCTGTCTAGCTTCACATTTCGGCAGAAGAGAAGGAAGTCCTGTATTCCACTGTTGATTCTGCTAGCCTACTACTTGTTCTTGGGCTTGGACTAAATTGCTCTTTGTCTCCTTTCTCGGTTGCCTATCGAGTTTGCTCTCTTTGGGTGGCCACCTTCATTCTCTTCGGTTCCTTCAAGGCAACTTGTTGGCCACCATCATTTTGGTTACCAGCATGATGATTGCCTTGGTCTCCCAGGTCATTACCTGCGGCATTACCACCCCTGCCCTAAATGTCTTCGAGGGTTGCCTAGATCTTCTTGCACAATCCACTCATTCTTTCAACCCTTTGCTTTAGAAAGGTGGCCCTTGAAGGTTGTTTGCCTCTCCTTAAGCCTCAAACACTGTCAACGCCACCTGCAACATATTGTTCATCTCCCTGATTGGCAAAGTAGTTACCTCCGGAAGTTTGGTATGTGTCACCATGATGATTCATGAGAGTGATATTATGGGATGGGAGGTTCTATCCTTTATATAAATTTGGCCCTCCTTTTAGAGCCAATTGTTGATGTTGAAAAATTAATCAACAATAATCCTCATAAATCACTCATGGTATTTACATAAAACAAGGAATTAAAGTACATAAAAATAACGACACCAGAAATTATAGTGGTTCACTTATGTAAGCTACGTCCACTCTTTAGAGAGTTTCTTCACTATTCTTTTGAGAATACACGACAATATAAGAGCCAAAAGTCCCTTCTTTGGGCTTTTCTACCCTTATTTGTAGTTACAAGTTTGTGTGAAATAATGAAATGAAATAATAAATAAAAGCCTAATAATGTTAGAAATATTCATTTTTCTGATTTTATTTTCACTATCTTCATGTTTGACTTTCTCATATTATGCACGAAGTTCTAAATTCCCTGATTTTATGGAGACTCAATTGCCCATTTTGTAATTTAAACTTCACATCCTAAGGTCTAGTGAACTTAGAAATAAAATTATTTTGGCTCCCAATCCTCTTAAACTTATGACAGCTTATTAAGAAGCTATGAACAATTCTCTTACCTGTTGAAGGTTCTTTTTATACTTGGGCCCTTGTTGGGCTTTGGCCTGATCTCTCCCTTGGGCCTTGGCCCTACGAGATTACCCACAACACATTTGGTTTTAAAAATGGAGAAACAGAGAGAAGTAGCTAGCTTTCACACCCTCTCTTTATACAAATCCCAATTCTTCATCTTTGATACATTTATGTGCATTTTATTACTCAACAATATACAAATTCAAAATCATACCAAAGGTGCTACACAAACATGAGCCCTTTTAAGGAACTACATGAGCCAGTATTACATCGTGTACTATTAGTGTTGCATGCCATTTACTTAAGCGTTAACACTTGTAACTCACATTGTTAACATATCGTTCTATTGCCTAGCTAGTCACACAGGGATGTTAGAGAAATATTAATCATGTATTAAACGAAAATGACAAAATGTTACACAATTATCCGGTGGTTTCTAGACTAGGTTGAGGACTTTCTTAATCTGAACATTCAATTTTTTATTAGAGTAATAATTGTACTAACACCCTTTAACCTAATATCAACCATGTATTACACGAAAGTGACAAAATGTTACACAATTATCTGGTCATTTCTATACCACGTAGAGGACCTTCCTAATCTCAGCATTCAATTTTTAATTAAAGTAATAATTATACTAGCGACCTTTAACCTATTTGACTGCTTGACATTTTATGCTTGACAGCCTAAGAGTGTCTTCAACCGAGCATCAAATCAGCAAATTGATGTTGATTCTTCTCTCCAGCCTGGCGCCAAACAGTAACACCACATCAGTGCTTGCTATGGTGCTGAATAAAATCTGGTGCGGCATTATTCATTGGCGCTACTGTGTCATCGCATTCCCAACCCCCCCACCCCCCCTTTTTTTTTTTTTTTTTTTGGGTTTTAAAATCTGAAATTGACCCTAAAAACTTATATAATTCCTAATTTTTACCCCAAACTGCATATTTTTAAACAAAAATTTCCCTAATTTTTTAAATTATTTAAAAATTGTGTAATATGCAATAAAAAATAAAAAAAATTACAATTCAAACATGTAAAATGCATACATTAATAAAATTATTTGGGATGAATATACTAATTCAAGAGAATAAGTAATTATATGTAATTTTATTTTCATCTTTTTATTTAATGTAGTGTTTTCTACTCATTAGAGTTAATAAAATTTAATTTTAAATTATAATGCTATGTAGAATATTTTTAATGTAATTTAATTATTTATTTATTTATTTTTCAATGGTCAGTTAAATTAATAATATATTTATGTATTAATATGAATGAATAATTATCAAGAAATAATTGGTTAAGTAGATAATATTCTTTTTGGTGCGCTTTTGATGTTATTGGGTTAGAGATGAACTTTAAGTTTGATGCTAAAATTTCACCATTTTGATGCAAAAGCAGCACCAAAATTGTGCAATGGGTTGGAGGTGGCCTAAGCCTCAATATTTTAATTGGTTGGCCCATTTGGCAGCATTTATGTTAGGCTGCTAGATTAGTGGTTTTAATAATTACATTTTCAACGGGTGCTGTTGTTATTTGCGACTCGATATAAAAATGACAATTATAACAAAGTGAATAGTTGATAAAAAAATTATAATAATTAATAAGGTTGAAGTCTTATCATGCCATGTTATCAATTTTTGTTAAAATATACCCTTTTTAAAAATATAATTATACACTAAATATACATTAGGTTTTGGTTTCTATTGGATTTTCAAAGTTAAAATCCAACCAATCCAATTAAATTGAATGAGTAAAGATACTATCCAAATCCATTGATATTCATTTTTTAATGGATAGGATTGAATTAGATTGATTGGATGATTGCATATTATGTTTCCCGCCCATTAGTGTACTAATTTGCGTCCTAAAAAACAGTCCATTTCGTTTAACTTATCCAACGCAGATCAAGGTTGGTCTTAATACAAGATCGTCATTTACGACTGAAGTGTTGCAAATGTAGAGCCAAATCAAGTTAACACTTTAGCAAAAAGGAGAAACGCAACGCTCGTGAGGCAGAGGGGCAGTGCCGCAGCGTTGGAACAAGAGCGCCTAGGCGCTGATTGAAGAGCACTGAGGCACTGGCTGCAAAGAGCCTAGGCGCTGGGAGATGAGTGCCACGGCGCTGGAAGAATAGCGCCGTGGCGCCGGTGGTGAGCACCACAGTGCTTGTTTCGAGCGCTGCGCCCCTGAAGTGTTGTGTTGCACGATATTTTTTGAGTCAGAGTCGAACTCAAATGCTCTAAAAATGGGATGCTACTAGGGTTTCTCATTAGTTACTATTTTTCTCTTCCTTTGGGTATAAATAGATATAAGGTGGCTAGGGTTGAGTGGGTGTGACATTGTGAGTGGCATTATTCTGTGTGAGGCATAGTTTTTAAGAGCTCTATCCTTGAGAGAGAAAAATTCCCACAGGGCGCTAGGTAGAAGAGAGTTTTGGTAAGCATAATTTGAGAGTGTGTAAGAAACTTCTCTTGCAATCTGTAATCTCCTTCATCATAGTGGAATCTACAGTGGCAGAAACAAGACGTAGTCTCAAATTTGGACGAACCTATATAAAAATTTGGTGTCTTTCTTTTCTTCTCTTCTTCAATTTCTTTTCTGCAACTATTCGTTCTTGCGATCTTTGGAATTACGAGACGCCTAATTCCCCAATAAGTGGTATCAGAGAGGAGGTTTTGATCAAGAATGATGATGAGAGAAGAAGGTTCGGCAGCCGGTATCACCAAATTCGATGGTTCAGATTTTTCCTATTGGAGGATGCAAGTGGAAGACTAC
Organism: Artocarpus heterophyllus; assembly: GCA_025403435.1. Taxonomy (NCBI): domain Eukaryota; kingdom Viridiplantae; phylum Streptophyta; class Magnoliopsida; order Rosales; family Moraceae; genus Artocarpus; species Artocarpus heterophyllus. Next base: position 25,998,000 of record CM046348.1, on the reverse strand, counting down.
CTATATAGTAGGAAACTGCACTTGCCCTTGGGTAATAAGCCCAAAGGCATGAAGGATGAGGAGTGGAATCTCCTTGATAGACAGGTGCTGGGTGTGATCCGTTTGACCCTGTCAAAGAACGTGGCCCACAACGTTGCAAAGGAGAATACTACAGCAGGGATGATGAAGGCTCTGTCAGAGATGTATGAGAAGCCCTCAGCCAACAACAAGGTACATCTCATGAAGAAGCTTTTTAATTTAAAGATGCCTGAAGGTGCCTCGGTAATAGAGCATCTAAACAGTTTCAACACCGTCCTAAACCAATTGGTCTCGGTAGAGATTAAATTCGATGATGAGATCAATACCCTAATCTTCTTGGCCTCGTTACCGAATAGTTGGGAACCCATGAGGGTGGCCATTACAAATTCGATTGGGAATGTAAAATTGAAGTTTGTTGATATCAAAAACTCTATTATGGTGGAAGAAGTTCACAGGAAGGACTCAGGTGAAGCCTCAACATCGAACTCGACCCTTAATGTTGATAATAGGGGTAGGAAACTTGAGAGGCATTCCAACAGGGATAATGGCAAGAAAGACATGTCGAGGAGTAGGAGAAGCAAGTCAAGAAACGGTAGGACTATAGAGTGCTAGAACTGTGGAAAGACTGGCCACTTAAAGAAGAACTGCAAGGCTCTAAGGAAAAACGAAGATAAGAATAATGACGCAGCTAATGCCGCTACTGAAGAGCCACAATATGCTTTAATCTTGTTTGTTGACAGTTCTTTTGATTCGTGGGTGATAGATTCAGGAGCATTATTTCACACCACTGCACACCGCCATGTCTTGGAGAACTACGTTGCCGAAAATCATGGTAAGGTTTATCTTGTTGACAGAGAACCTTTGGATATTGTTGGCATTAGAGATGTTAGTTTGAAAATGTCTAATGGGTCTGTATGGAAGATTCATAAGGTGAGACATGTTCCCAAACTAATGTGCAACTTGATTTCGGTGGGGCAACTAGATGATGAAGGACATAAAGTGACATTCAATTGTGGAGGTTGGAAAGTCACTAAAGGAGCGATGGTTGTTGCTAGGGGACGCAAGGCTGAAACTCTCTACATGAACTTTAGTTGTAGAGATACCATAGCAGTTGTTGATTCTGCTGCCAATACCGAGCTATGGCATTATAGGCTCGGTCACATGAGTGAGAAGGGAATAAAGATGCTTCACTGTAAAGGAAAACTGCCAGGTTTGAAAACTGTTGATCACAGTTTTTGTCAAGCCTGCATCTTTGGTAAACAGAAGAGAGTTAGCTTCTCAACAACAGGTAGAAAGCCCAAGTCTAGAATATTGGAGCTAGTTCACACTGATGTGTAGGCGCTTGCACCGGTGACTTCCCTTGGTGGCACAAATTACTATATGACGTTCATTGATGACTCAAGTAGGAAGGTATGGGTTTACTTTCTGAAAAACAAATCTGATGTCTTTGATGCTTTCAAGAGATGGAAAGCCATGGTGGAGAATGAGACAGATTTGAAGGTAAAGTGCTTGTAGTCTGACAATAGGGGAGAATATTTAGATAATGACTTTAGGCGGTACTATGCTGAGAATGAAATAAAGATGAGAAAAACCATTCCAGGGAAACCACAACAGAATGGTGTAGCTGAGAGGATGAACAAGACTTTAAACGAGCGTGCTAGAAGCATGAGGTTGCATGCGGGGCTCCCAAAGTCGTTTTGGGCTGAGGCAATTAACACAGTAGCTCATCTGATCAATAGAAGTCCATCCACACCGTTAAAGTTCAAGCTACTGGAAGAAGTCTGGAGCTGTAAAAAGGTTGATCTCTCTTACTTGAGAGTGTTTGGGTGTGTTTCCTATGTTCACATTGATCTTGCTACTAGAAGTAAATTGGATGCCAAGTCAAAGAAGTGTTTTCTGGTTGGCTATGGTGGACTTGAGTTTCATTATTGTTTCTGAGATGACCAAAGTCAAAAGATTATTAGGAGCAAGGATGTGATCTTCAATGAAGGTGTTCTGTACAAGGACAGAGACAACACTGACTCTAGGGGTTCAAGTTCTAAAGACAAGAAGCCTGAGGCGATTCCATTGAAGGATCTTCCTAAAGTGGAGGTGCAAAATCCAGAGGTTGAAGACCAAGAAGACATAGCTTCAGAAGGAAACCAGAGGACTCCTGCCACACCAGTCAAGAGGTCTAACAAGACCATCAGACCGCCGTAGAGATACTCTCGTTCTCTGCATTACATCTTGTTGACCGACAGAGGTGAGCTAGAGAGCTATGATGAAGCCATGAAGGCTAAAGAGTCGGTCAAGTGGGAGTTAGCCATGAGGGATGAGATGGATTCCTTAATGTCCAATTAGACATGGCAATTGACAAAGTTACCATAGGGCAAAAAGGCCTTGCACAACAAGTAGATATACTGAATAAAAGATGAATCTGATGGCAACAAATGGTATAAGGCAAGGCTACTGGTAAAAGGCTTTCAGCAAAAAGAAGGCATCGACTTTAATGAGATTTTTTCTCTGGTGGTGAAGCTAACCATGATTAGGATGGTACATGCGCTTGTGGCAAACGAGGACTTATTCTTGGACAGTTGGATGTCAAGACAACTTTTCTCCATGGTTATTTGGAGGAGGAGATCTACATGAAGCAGCCACAAGGTTTCGAAGTACCGGGTAAGGAGAACTTGGTGTGCAAACTTTAGAAGAGCTTGTATGGCCTCAAATAAGTTCCCAGGCAGTGATACAAGAAGTTTGACGGTTTTATGTGCAGTAATGGTTTCTTGAGGTGTCAAGGACATCATCGTTGTTATGTGAATAATTTTGGTGACTCTTACATCATATTGTTGCTATATGTTGATAACATGCTAACAACAGGAGGTTGCAAACAAGAGATTGACAAGCTAAAGAAAGAGCTGTCTAAGGAGTTTAAAATGAAGGATTTGGGTGCTACAAAACAAATCCTTTGTATGAGAATAACAAGGAACAACAATAGTCTGAAACTGTCACAGGAAGAATATGTTGAAAAGGTGCTTAGCAGATTCAACATGGGTAATGTGAAGCCTGTGAATACTCCTTTGGCCAGTCACTTTAAGTTATCAAAGGAGCAATCATCGACCACAGAGCAGGAACGAGATCACATGGCCAAGGTGCCTTATGCTTCAGGAATAGACAGTCTCATGTATGCCATGGTTTGTACCAGACCGGACATTGCACATGCAGTGGGAGTTATGAGTAGGTATATGAGCAATCTAGGAAAGCAGCATTGGGAGACAGTGAAATGGATTCTTAGATATCTAAGAGGTACTGTGGGTTTAGCACTGTGTTTCAAGAAGTCAGACTTGAGATTACAGGGCTATGTAGATGTTGATATGGCTGGAGACATTGATGACAGAAAGAGTACCACTGGTTATGTCTACACTTTGGGTGGTACAGCAGTTACTTAGGTCTTGAAACTGCAAAAGATAGTTGCACTCTCTACAATAGAAGCAGAATATATGGCAATGACAGAAGCGGACAAGGAGATGATTTGGTTGCGGTCGTTTCTATAAGAACTAGGTCATAAGCAGGAAGGCGTGCATTACACAGTGACAGTCAGAGCACCATTCACTTGGCAAAAAATCTCGCATTTCATGCTAAGACGAAGCATATACAATTGCGGTATCACTTTATCAGGTCGGCTTTAGAGGATAGAGTGTTGAAGCATGAGAAGATTCTTGGGAGTCAGAATCCAGCAGATATGCTCACCAAGACGGTTCTGATCGAAAAACTGAAGTTGTACGCAACTTTAGTTGGACTTCTCCATGAGGCGTGAGAAGTTGTTGTCGCTACAGTTGGAGACGTGGTGATTGATTAGTCTCCAAGTGGGAGATTGTTGTAGATGTGGAGACAAATCAAGTCAACACTTTAGCAAAAAGGAAGAAAAAAGGAGAAACATAGCGCTCGTGAGATAGAGAGGCAGTGCCACGGCTCTGCCAGGAGAGCTCTGCGGCATTGGAACAAGAGCGCCTAGGCGCCGGTTGAAGAGCTCCTAGGCGCCAGTTGAAGAGTGCCTAGGCGTTGGCTGCAAAGAGCCTAGGCGCTGGAAGAATAGTGCCGCGGCGCCAGTGGTGAGCGCCGCGGTGCTAGGGCGCTGTGTTACGTGATATTTTTTGAGTCAGAGTTGAACTCAAATGCCCTAAAAACGAAAAACTACTAAGGTTTTTCATTGGTTGTTATTTTTCTCTTCCTTTGGGTATAAATAGACATAAGGTGGGTAGAGTTGAGTGGTGTGACATTGTGAGTAACATTATTCTGTGTGAGACATAGTTTTTGAGAGCTCCATTCTTGAGAGAAAAAAATTCTCATAGGGTGCTAGGTAAAAGAAAGTTTTGGTAAGCATAATTTGAGAGTGTGTGAGAAACTTCTTTTGTAATCTATAATCTTTTTCATCATAGTGGAATCTACAGCGGCAGAAACATGACGTAGTCTCAAATTTGGATGAACCTGTATAAAAATTTGGTGTCTTTCTTTTCTTCTATTCTTCAATTTCTTTTCTGCAATTATTCGTTCTTGCGAACCTTGGAATTATGAGACGCCTAATTCCCCAACATAAAGAACTTAATTATTTTTTTGAAAGTTTTAGGTGCATGCTTTTTCATCATAATGGAATCTACAGCGGCAGAAACATGACGTAGTCTCAAATTTGGATGAACCTGTATAAAAATTTGGTGTCTTTCTTTTCTTCTATTCTTCAATTTCTTTTCTGCAATTATTCGTTCTTGCGAACCTTGAAATTATGAGACGCCTAATTCCCCAACATGAAGAACTTAATTATTTTTTTGAAAGTTTTAGGTGCATGCTTTTCTGCCATTCCCTAATTTGTATGAACTATGTGTTAGGAATTTAGCACAATTATTGTGACCTCATAAGGATTTCCCTTTGGATGAAGCATTGGAATGTAGTTTAAATATATAAACACCTATATAGACACACTTATAAGAATAGAAATTAAAATGTCAAGAAAATAATACCATTTTCTAACGGGGAGAAAAAAAAAAGGAAAACTAAAGTTGCCACAGATTGGATGTGGGCCGTGAAGGATGTGTATTTGTATCATCTAAATGCTATTAATGCATGGAAACCATAAGCATGGCTAGTTTGAAAACATCAATATCCAATGATTAAAAGTTCACCAAACAGCTAGCGAGAGTTTTATGATCTTACCTGCCACAAAACCTCCTTTAACGAAATTCCAATGGGCGGGCTCCTATACATACATGCGTGTATATATATATATATATGGATTCACTTCTTTTCTACAACATCATATTTATGCAGATTGAAAAGATGATAAAATCTGATGCCTACCATATTGCATGTTACTCTGGCCAGCTGGCTTGATCAACGAATATCTCGGAAAATAACACTGTAATTATTAATTTAATTAATATTTTTTAATTTTTTTTCCCTTTGGAGGCCGGTGAAAAAGACAGTTGAGATCGCAAAACCCTAAGGGCATGCATTAAATGGGTCACTAATTAATTTTCCTTCTTCACTGCAACATTCAATGAATTGTAATACTTGTATAATGTCAGATTTGTTATTAGCATCAGAGAAAGATCCAGAAGTGTACATACATGCTTTGTCCCCATATTCAATAAAAGGCTTAGTAAACTGAATGGTTAATGCAATCTTTATGATAATTTAATTGGCTGAATTAATTAATTTTTTGAACGGCTGTGATCATTTTGATTCTCGCGATCTGGCTATGACATATCCATTTCTCTCATACAGTACTAATTAACCAAAAAAAAAAAAAAAAACAAGAAACTTTTTCAAAAGGTCCTCGGCCAGGCCTTAATGAGTGCTAATGTCGTTGGCCCAATCGGGAAAACACAAAAAGGCAAAATCAAGATTCAAAGTACTAAGGAAAGTGGTTGTAAATTAGAAATGACATTTGACTCGTGGCAAAATATTTGTGTGTGTGTGTGTTTTTTTTTAATATTTTACTTTGAAAAAAAAGGGTCCATCAATCAGAAGATATGGTGGATCTAACTCGTGATTGGCGCTCTCTATTCATTCCAAGATTAAAATAATAAATATATAATTTCACCTTTAAAACTGACTATTCTTTTATATTCTTTTAATAAAATTATATTATATTAATTAAAATATTATAATAATTAAAATATTATTGTATTAATTATATTGATGTATTTTAATTAACGTGATATAACATAAAAGAGGGAAAAAAAAAAAAGTCATATAAGCTAAGTTCCTATAAGCCTAGGTGATCAGAAGGAAGTTTAGCTGATATCGGGCCTGAATATGCACGTTTTTCAATGACTTCAAAAAAAGAAATTGTGAGGAGACAATACATGAACAGTATTTTGTTTGCCCTATTTTCCAAGGGGGCAAAAAGAAAAAGCAAAAACAAGCTTAGTAATGGCAGTCACCGAAATTGCGACCTAACCCAATTTTTTGTTGCTATCAATTCAAACGAAAGGACTGTGAGAACATGTAGAGGGTATGTGCAGTAATACAATCAAAACAAAAATGGAAACTCAAGTTGAGCATGTATGATTGAACTGTCTAATATGGAAACTGATTCTTTTCAACCCCAAAATAAATGTCCTTATAGTTTTTTTTTGAATGGATTAAAAATTTTATTGATAATATTTGTTATATGTAGATATTTTTATTTTAAAATAAATTATCTATCATATGCATGCAACTTTTGTTGTTTGAATAGAACGGTCTTTACTTGGCTTTCTTACTTGCTAGAAGAAATGAAAATTAAAAAAAATAAATAAATAAATTGAAAAATGTTAAGGATTGAATTGAAATTAATTAATGCTAGCGGTGTGAGCTCCCTTGGTCAACTTCCTTCACCCATTTAATGAGTCCTATAAATATATCCACTGCGCATCCCTTCCTCTTCCATACCCCCGTCTCTCTTTCATATTTACTGCCTTCTTCTTGTTCTTCTTCTTCTTACTCTTATAGCAACATAGCATCTTCTCTAAGACATCAAAGACAAACACACAAAAAAAAAAATTGAAAGAAGAAAAAAAAAATCATGTTCTTCCCTGTGGTACTTCTGAAGCTAGCAGACTGGGTGGTGTACCAGCTGTTGGCTAATTCATGCTACAGAGCTGCGAGGAAGATGAGAAACTACGGTTTTCTCTTGGGAAACAACTTGTCTCTTAGGTCTCAACAACAGTCTCCTTTGTTCCCGACAATATCAAAGTTTGTTCTCGAGGAAAATAATAATAGTAGTACTAGAGAATCCCAAACTTCTCTTGTTTCAGACTTCCATGGAGTTCTTCTCAGGTCCCACTCTTTCTTCCCTTACTTCATGCTCGTCGCCTTCGAAGGCGGTGGGATTTTCAGAGCCTTTCTCTTGCTTTTCTCATGCTCTTTCTTGTGGCTTTTGGACTATGAAATGAAACTCAAACTCATGATCTTCATATCCTTTTGTGGGCTCAAAACCAAGGACATGGACAACGTTAGTAGAGCTGTTTTCCCCAAGTTTTACTTGGAGAATCTTAATCTTCTTGCCTATGAGGTCTTCTCTTCTGCAGCCTCTAGGGTTGTCTTCACAAGTCTTCCTAAAGTTATGGTTGAAGGCTTTCTCAAGGACTACTTGAGTGCTGATGAAGTTTTAGGGACTGAGTTGCAAACTTCCGGTAAATACTTCACTGGTTTTGTGTCTGAGTCTGGTTTACTTGTTAAGCACAGAGCTTTGAAGGAACATTTTGGTGATAAAATGCCTGATATTGGGCTTGGAACTTCTAGTTTTCATGACCAACTTCTTCTCTCCCTTTGCAAGGTAAACCACTATATTCGGTTTTTTTTTTTTTTTGGATTACTTATTCTTTCTTTCTTTCTTTCTTTTTTTTTTTTTAAATTTACTAATGGAAATTGTACCATACACTTTTGTTTTCTCGGATTGTATTGAAGTTAGACAAAGAGGCAGAGGAAAATAATATACTACGTAGGACAATATTTTTATATGCATGTTTTATATTTTTTGACATAAATTTGTCCAAGATTTACTTGGACAGGTAAGTTTGGCACCTAACTTAATATTTATTAACTGGTGCCTTGTCAACCATTTCATAATTAAGTTTAAAGCACTTGAAGAGGGTGTGTTATACATGCAAGACCGTTTTGTCCCTACAAATAAAGGAAAGAAAATTAATGATTTTAGTTAAATTTTTTTGCGGCAATTCTCTTTCCCTGAGGGCAAGCTTTCTTTCAAACTTAATAATCATCAAAACACTAGATTAATTGTTCTCTTGCACAAATTCCAAACTAATCCGAACAACCCCATATTAATTCATAGCTTATATAATATGATATCGATTATTTGGAGACCCAATACATAGAGCAAAGCGTCCAATACAAACGTACGCGAGTGGAAATTACAACCTAATTCTATTTCTTTTTTTTTTAAAGAAAAAACTTTATTACAAAGAAGAAGAAAAAAAACAATTCTATTTAACTCTACGAGTTATAACCTAACTACTCATAAAACTATAAGCTTTAGTCTAATATGTAGTTATTTTTTAAACTGAGTTTTATTGTTTTATTAGGAGCGAGAATATAATCTATGGGATGAAAAATAGTGTTACAAAAAGTAAAAAAATTGCAGACATTTTCTAATTCTGCACATGATGTTTGATGGTGACAGGAAGGATACATAGTGAACGTAAAAGATCAAGACAAAAGCTCATTAATAATGCCGAGGGAAAAGTACCCCAAACCCCTAATTTTTCACGACGGAAGGCTTGCATTTTTGCCCACCCCATCTTCAACTCTGGCAATGTTTTTATGGCTTCCCATTGGAATAATCCTCGCCATCTTCCGGATCTTAATGGGCTTCCTTCCTGTTCAAATCGGCACTCCATTGGGAATTTTTGCCGGCGTGAACTTGACTGTAAACGGGCCCACCAAGTACCATTCAGACGGCCAACAAAAGGGAATCCTCTACGTGTGCAACCACAGAACACTCGTGGACCCCATTTTCCTAAGCATATCGTTGGCAAAGCCCGTCACTGCCGTCACCTACAGCCTAAGCAAGATGTCGGAGTTCATAGCAACAATTAGGACAGTGAGATTGACGAGACACAGGGAACTAGATGGCTCAACCATGAAGAGATTGCTTAGTGAAGGCGATTTAGTTGTTTGTCCTGAAGGGACAACATGTAGAGAGCCTTACTTGTTGAGATTTAGTTCATTGTTTGCCGAGGTAAGTGACAATATTGTCCCCGTGGCTGTCCTCACACGTGTGACCATGTTTTATGGGACCACGGCTAGTGGGCTAAAATGGTTGGACCCAATTTTCTTCTTCATGAACCCTAGGCCTGGATATTCCCTTCATTTTCTCGGGAAAGTTCCTAAAGAAATGACTTGTGGGGGTGGAAAATCAAGCTGTGAAGTGGCTAATTACATACAAACACAACTGGCGGATTCTTTGGGATTTGAGTGCACAACTCTCACGAGGAGGGACAAGTATTTGATGTTAGCCAGGAATGAAGGAATAGTCGGTGATAACAAGAGAAAGAGACCCTATTTTTAGATTAATCTAAACAAGAAAAGAAAGAGAAGAATTATCCCTTTCTCCATATTATTAATATATAACATATATTATGTATGTGTAAGGTAATTTTCTTTGTTACCACAATGTATTCTATTTCCCTCTCCTGCTTTTCTGGGTCCTTTAATTGGAAAGGCTTCGAGGACCAGTATTATATATTGTCTTTAATTTTTTAGTCAATCATAAATATGGTGAAAGTGAAGTGTCCAGCCTTGATTTATTTTCTGTGGTTTGTTGGAACGTGACACGACTTGTAGTAGTACATATGCCATATTGAATAGTTATTAATTTATTTCAAAAGTACTCTTTGTTGTTCTTGATGTTGGTCATCTGTATGTAGAACGATGCATATTATAGAGTGAGTTATTCAATATACAAACGTACGTTGTACGTATTTACTGGTACAACATTTACAACGAAGATGAGTTTTAGGCCACCGACTCCTCAAGAATAATTGAAGCCTCAATTATTTGAGTTAATAATCCTGTGCTCGTGATATACGTAACAAACTTTGTTCATACTTTAATGGTTTTAAAGGTGTTAGCTACTGAGAAGTATTTCACTATCAAAAATATATATGTGGCGAAACACAATAGATCTATCATTATATAGCTGCCGTTGCTAGCTAGTTACTTTTATATTATCTTCTTGTAAAGGAGTGGTTCATGATATAAATATGAATGATTAAGCCAAAAGAAAGATCTAGTGTCACTCTTAATACCGTCAACTTTCTATTCACGGGGGTGATCACAGGCCAATTAGTGGTAGTAGAGTGTAAATTATTCAAGTTGGTCACACGCTGCTATTCGGGGTGTGTAGAAAGCTGAGTTTGTAGATAAAGTAGGGCTGCTATTCTGAGTTTGTAGATGAAGTAGGACTCAGAACTATATTCAGGAAGATTGACAACTCAGCAGTTTTTGCATATCATTTTACTAAAATATTGAATGGCCAGGCAGAGAAATGGATGCATTAAATTTATGGTTGGGATGTTAGTTCTTTTATTTTTTCTGTCCATACTAATTTTTTTTAGGTGTTAGAAGTTTGATTGTCTAAGTATATTATCGGCAATAGCCATGATCCAAAAATCCTGTACTAGGACACTCATCACAATTTATTTATTTAATTAAACAGAGAATTACAAAGGGTAAGAAACTAACTATGCTCATGATATGACGAGCGGCTGCCAGAGTGCTTACAAGAAGATATACCCCCCACAACAAAACACCAATGAAAAAAAGGGTAAATTTCACAAATTACTTGTGTCAATATGTTCTCAAAACTTAAAAAAAGTACTTGTTTTGTTCCACGATCAATGATTTGTCTCCAACTTTACCCCCTCTGTTAAATTCTATCAATTTTTGGACAGAAAAGCCGAACTCTCTATTTTTTTAGAGTTAAGTATAATGTTTTGGTTTTACTAAGTACCTTTCTCTTTCAAAATATTAGTTAGGTACTAAAACCCATATATTTAGCTTCCAGCTGCTGGTTATAACAAGGAAAAAAGAGGAAAAACCCCAAAAAGAGTCATTAAGAAACCCACTAACAAACTCATCAAGAATCCACACCATGTTTAGATTTACCCTAGAGTAATAAATTCATTAACAAACAAATAAAAAAAAACTGTTACACAAAAAAAAAAAAAATTGGCCGAGAGTACTTAATTTAAGTTATGATTTTATCCTTGCAATAATAAACTTATTAACATACAAACTGAAAAAACACTTCCAACAAATATATATATATATATATATATATATGTATATAATTGCTATCCTCTCAGGAGAGAAGCAAGAATATATTGCCTACATTACAAAATTATTAACTTAACAAAAAAATCTAATAGAAAAAATAAAATAGACAAATAAACGCACCCAACTATTGAAACTTACCTTGTACATGGTGAAATTTTTAGATAGTTGGGCACGTTTGTTTATTTCTTTTGTTTTTTTTTCTGCTGGAATTTATTTGAGATTGTTAAGTTCATAATTTTGTAATGCAAGAGACATCCTTAATGAGCTTGCTAGTGAGTTATTTTAATGAATTTTTGGTTTTTTGCCCTCTTTTTTGTTCTAACCATATATAGAAGCTAACATATATAAGTATTGGCACCTAACTAATATTTTAGGAGAGAAGGGTATTTAATAAAACTAAAATATCATACTTAACTCTCAAGATAATTAATAATTCAACTTTTCCATCTAAAAAATTAATGGAATCTAATAGCAAGGTGAAATTTGGAGACAAATCATAGATCAGGGACAAAACAGTTACATTTTGAAGTAAAAGAGATCTTATTAAAATCCCTTTTTAGAAGCACACAAATCTTTTACCTAGGGAAAGACAGAGAGAGTTGAAAAACGCAAGAATTTAAGGAGAAACGGCGCTGTTCCCAATGGTGAAATTTGGTCTTAAAAAATTATTGACTTCTTGATGTGGTAATAATAGCGTGCAACGCGGAGCTTCCGTATAGACAAATCATAGATGAGTTTAGTATAGAAGCTGATAGTTATTTAGATCGAGCAATTCTCAGTGCATCTAATGTCCTGAGGCCGAGGTCTGTTAGGGTTTTGATCTATGCGCTTCTATGGTGGTGCTAGTGCTGTCTTTTGGCGCAGTGGTGGCTCATGGGGCTTAGACACCACTATTTGGACAACATCTTGACATTAATGTGTATCTTTTGGAGTTCGCAGCTTATCCTAGTAATGTTTTACTCAGTCGTCTCCTTGCAAAAGGATTTGTCAACAGACGTGGGTGTTTTACTCTTGTTTTTCTCTACACTTTTATCTATAATAACTATGACTTTTACCAATGAATTGTTAGTGTTTAATTCGTTTGCTACTCCCATGTTATATTTTCAGTGTTGTAGTACTATATTTGTTTATTTATAGTGTTTTGTGTGGCCTATAGATTTCTCGATTTTAATCAATCGTATTTTTTATTGATTGTAGAGATCTTATTAAAAGTCATTTTTGTACTTGATTGTTTGTGTATCTATTTCGACACACACAGTCGAAACTTGGTTTTAAGGTAGTATGGGTTAGAATTAGAATTTGTACTTGGATACACACATTCAAACTTGGTCAATGTACTAATTGTTGGTAATGGAAGCTCTTTTTTTTTTTGGGTTATTACACCAATGGTCTTTAAACGTTAGGGTCTTTCTAACTTTGGTCCCCTTGAACTTCCAAAATAACTGCTTTATCCTTTGAATTTTCAAAACTCTTTACTTTGCCCTCTGAACTTTTAAAGCTCATCATTTTATCCATTGAACTTCCGATTTTTAATTCAAATGGATGGAACTAATCCTATGTGATTTACACATAGATCACCTGTAAGGGTGATGACTCTATAAGATAGAGTTATTTTACCAACTTTTAATGTGCAAAATTAGTTTTGTCCTTGAGATTTTACTTTGTTTTCAATTTGTATTGTATTGTTTTGTTTTAATTAATTTTTGTTTGATTTTTAGTTTAGTTTAATTTTTAATTTATTTTGCTTTATTTTGATCTAGTTTGTAGTTAGTTTTGTTGTGCACTAGATAGTTTAATTCTCAAATGAGTATCTAATTAAGAAAGATTTGGGTAAAAAAATGTAAAAAAAAAATTGTGTGGTTCGGTTTTGAAGAGAAGAAAAGCCAATCAGGCTAAGACATGTGATGTGCACATTGGAGAAACAAAACAACTAATTGACTCCTCTTTGCACGAATTTAGTGCTGAAATACAAGGATGGCATTTAATTCTTTTGTTGACATCTGAGTAAACAACGATCTAATGTATTTTTTTTTTTTTCTAATTGAGGAATTAAGCCATCCCAAGGCTATATATGGACTTGCAAATTGAAGGCTTTGGGATGTCCAGAGAGCCATTTTAGCTCTTTATTAATAAGAGCTTTAGAAGCTCATCAATAGACGTGGAGCAATGCTCTAGAGAAAAAGAAAAAAAAAAGTAGTTTCTTTTATTTTCTTTTAAGTGTTTGTATTTGTAAAATATTGTGAGATAATGCTATTATTGTGGAGGTTGACTCACCAACACTATAATAAAATTTCGGGTAATTTCTAAACTCTCTCTGTAATATTTTTAATGTTTGTTTAATGTTAATATTTGTGATATTGTTTATTTTTGTTGTTATTATCATGTTCTAATTTTATTTCTGTTGAGATTGTGATGGAACTTTAATTATAAACATTTTATTTAGTTAAATAAAATTATTGTGAACCTCATATTTATGTTAAGTATTTACACTAGACTTAATGCTTTTAATTAGCTGGCCACTAGTTAGATAATAATATAAATTATGATGAAACTGATAGGAGATTTGTGATTTAGGAACATGAGTAGAATACCATAAATTACATGTAAGATAAAGATATACTTACATGGTTTGCATGGTCATAATAAGAATACCTACAGAATATAAAAAGCTTAGACATAATTAATTTACATAAATATATTATGCGTTTTTACGCTTAGGTATTTTTAACATAACTCGATTGACAGCATTGAATAGGATAGGAAATTCGACTATCAACACAGTATGAGAAGATCATAATAATATGTTTAATTGAATAGGATTGAATTAGCTTTAATGAAATCATAATTCTCAACGTTTTAAAGATTTGTTTGTTTCAACATTCATTTGAATTTTCTTTTTAACTTTATTTTTATTTTATTTTATTTTAAAATTGAAATTTTTATCATTCAAATAATTCTAGAGTTAAGATATAATTTTGATAGTTAATCGAAAATTAATACAATTCTTGTGGGATTGATCTTTGTAATTTGGTACACTGTACTACTTGTTATGATTACGTGTGCTTGTATACATGAAAATCCACAAGTTTTTCGAGCCGTTGTCGGGAATTGTTTTGTTTAATTTTTGTTAATATCGATACTAATTAGCTCTAGGTTTACTTTGAATATTTTTTCTGTATTTTTCTTTTAAATCTCGTCGCAGAAAAAATTATCATAGCCAATTCCTCTCGAATTTTACCTAACAATGTTCAAAACCATTTTATGCCTTCTGAAGGAGATTCAATCAATTGGTGGAAAGATTTTCTAACCACAACTTTTCAAATGAGTCTCTAACTTACATTTTCTACAATGGGTTGAATGATGACGCACGGAATTGAGTAGATTACGGAGCTTTTAGAACCGATGGTCATGTGCTTAATAGAAACCATGAAAATGCATGTCACTTGCTAAATGATATGGCTAATTTTGACTAACACTGGCATTGGGATCCATCACTGCAGGATTGGAACTATCAATATCCTCCATATATCCATCACCCTAACATTATGCACTAATCCATCGGGCCTTAAGAAGTGAAAAAGTCAAGACTAGAGGAAATAATGGAATAGCTAAAAAGTACTATCAACCAAATGGACAATACATAAGAAATTCAATTTTGTTCTAGGGGGTATCTTGGTGAAGAAATGGAGCTTTTTAGGAAATCAATTTAAAAAAATCATGTCGAAGAACCGATAGTAACCAATTGGTATACGAAGACTATGGTAAAGCAAAATGAAGAATTGGTGGAACCTATTCCTACCACAAACATTAAAGATTGCCACTTTGAAGAGCCGACACCAAGAGAGGAGCATTTCGACTTGTTCGTTGAAGAAAAGTCAAAACAAGTTTGTGATTGTTGGGTAGGGGTGAACAACGGGTGGTTTGACGGTTTTTGGGTGAATGCGGGTCGTTTTTTTTAAATAGCGGATTGGCGATTAACCAACCCACAGACCGCCCATGGAATGACTGGCAGTTTCGGTTTAGGTGCGGGCGGGTGCATCGGTTTGAGTCTATACCGGTTTGAGTCCATACTAATGCACAATGTAATTTTTTGAGCTTTTTTTTATTAAAAAAAAGTGAAGAAAATTTGCAGAAAATATAAGATGATAATGTATGAAGCATTCCTAACAACAACCAAGTTTGATGCCTAAAGATAATGACCATATTCATAACAAATTAAGAAACATAATCATTCATTACAACAAGAAACATTAACTACAGATGAAGTAATGAACAAAGTCAAGAGTTCTTGTTCTTCCATCAAAATTGTTCATTGGGTTCGAAAATAATAGGATATTACAAATGAAATGATGAACAAAGTCAAGTGTTCTTTTTCTTTTTAGGGTATTTTTCTACTAACTTACTTGATTTGAATTTTGATTACTTCACGAAATAATAGGAGACTTTCTAGTTTTCAGCATGTCAAGAGGCAGTCGTGCCTGTGTTTGAAGTGTTAGATTGTTCAATCATCTCTAAAATAAGAAGAAAATCAAATAAGTGATAAATTTTAAGGAATAAGTAGAATTGTAACAAACTTAAGAATTATGCAATTACCTATCTCAAGATTCTCAGAAGTCTCAAGAACCTCTTGCTCATCCATATACTCCATCACAAGGATTGGTTGATGAGACTCGCTCAACCAATTCTTCAAGCAAATCAATGCCTCTACTGTCTTAGGACTTAGCGAGCTCCTAAAAGGATTAAGTATGTGGCCTCCCATAGAAAATGCAGCCTCAGATGCGACAGTTGTCACCAGAACAACAAGTACATCATGGGCAATATGAGACAAGACTTTGCATTTGATAGAATTCACCATCCACCACTTCAAAATGTCAAAATCATCAATATTAGTTGTGTCTATATCTTTAGGAGGCTCGTTCAAGTACCTATCCACCTCATTCTTTATTTTACCACTATCTTGATTACGCCGTTGTTGCACGAAACTATCATGGCTGCTAAATTTAGTAGCTCTAGTAAGCATAAAAGATGACGACAATGAAGTTTGCTCGACAATTTCTACTTGACTTGCAGCTTGAACTTGAGGTTCTATTGGCTGTGGCAATACACCAAACTCTTTATCGTTATAATAATTAAATATCTTCCTCAAATCATCTTTAACATTGTTTATTATAGACTTACATGTCCTTGAGTCATGAAAAGCACTCAAGCAATGATGTAAATACTCAAGCTTGTATCGAGGATCAAGGACGGTGGCAAGCAACAAACATCCATTACTCTCCTCCACTTTTCCCCAATATTTTTAATATTTGAGTCTCATGTTAGAAGCCATTAATGCCAACAAAGAATTCTCAGGAAGTCTCATCACTCAAATCATACAAATGCTCTTGAATTTGACAAATATCTCGAAAATATTTATTAGAAGTGACATAAGTGGAACCTACTAAACCTCAAAGTGATCTCATAAAAAATAGCTAAATATTGCTCAAAGATTTTTGCATTTTCCAATCAAGTTCATCCGGTGGCCCATCCCTTTTTTTGCCATCCTTCTCAACCTCCTCAAAATATTTGAAATAATTTTGATCGCCATCCAACCTTTCAAATGCCTTTTGAAACTTCAATGCTTGGTTTAACATCAAATATGTAGAGTTCCATCTAGTAGTAACATCTAAGCATAAAAGTCCTTTACAAGGAATTCCCTCCATTCTCACACACTCCTTAAACGTCAATAGTCTTGCCGTCGATGACCGCACATATCTTACAACATTTCAAATAATGTTTATCGGTTCTTGTTTTTCTTTCAAACCATCCTTGATAATCAAATTGATAATGTGAGCACAACACCTCATGTGTAAGAACTTACCATCAAGTACTAGCCCCTCCTTTTTCTCTTCAAATTTCTTCTTCAAGTATTTAATGGCCTTGTCATTGCTAGAAGCATTGTCAACTGTCACTTGGAAAATTTTATGGATACCCCACTTAATTAAACAAGCTTCGATTGCCTTAGCGATGGTGTCTCCATGATGATCTATAATTTGAGAGAAATTAATAATTCTTTTTTGCAAATTAAAATGACTATCCACCCAATGAGCTATAATTACCATGTACCCAATATTTTGAATTGACGTCCAACAATTTGTAGTAATAGAAACCCTTTCCTTTTTCAAGATGTCTTTCAATTTCTTCTTCTCATCTAAATACATCTTGTAAATGTCTCTAGCAATTGTCATCCTTGATGAGGGATCAAAGCTAGGTTGAAGCTTTAGACAAAAACTCTGAAACCCTTCACTTTCGACATGCTTGAATGGCAATTCAACCAACACAATGTACTCAGCAACAGCTTCCCTACAAGCCTCTTTGTTGTAATGCTTAGCCACTAATTGTCCTTCATTTACTGCATTGCCTCCTTTCTTTGGTTCAAATACTAAGACCTTTTGTTTCTTGTCAACAGGTTTATTGGGATTTTTTGAGCAACTTTTCAAATGATTCCACAAAGTACTCGTCCCATGCTTTTTTGCTTGACTAGCAAAATTTGCCTCAAAATGTTTGCACATTGCTCTTCTCTCCCCTTTCTCATCAAAATAATGAATGAAATCCTTCCAAACCTCACTATTTTCTCTAGGAGGATTTTGGCCTTTCCATTTTTTTGAATTTTTTCCATCTATTGTCTCTTCATCCGATTCAAACTCATTCTCAAGATCAACTGGATTTGCTTTTTTAGAAGCACTATCAACAATGCCAAAACTTGAAGAGGCTTGAGATTGACTAGAACTGCCGTCCATTTTTCACCTAAAGTACATCATCGAATAAGAGAAAATCATACATGGATGCAAGGCAGTTTATTTAAAGTTTGTTAAATTGTAATTTATTTTCTATTTAATCAGAAATGATTCTAATATAACATAATGGTTAAAGATTGTTCAAATGATAGGGATAACCTCTTTTGCATAGAAGTGTTGAAAAGGTTTTCTTATTTGATATATATTACAAGGAAACAAAGTCTTTCACAGTTCACACCAGATCTCAACATTTGAGAAGAAAAAAGAGAGGAAAGTAATCAAAAGAAGAAAAAAGAGAGTAAAAAAAGGCAATTGATAAACGATAAAAAGAGCAATCAATCAGAAAAAGAATGAAAAAAATTAGCTTAACGAATTAAAAATGGGGATTTTGACCTTTAGTGTGCTTTATGTGAGTTTCTTAAAAAAATGGAACCTTCCTCTGCTGTAAGAAGGAAAAAAATCTCCTTTTTTTTTTTGAAAGGCATAAAAATCAAATTTCCAAAAGTTTGATTCTTTTTTTCCCCAAAAACGAATTGAAAAACTACTATAAGTGAATAACAAACTAAAATCCAAGCTACATATAAAAAGTCTTTCTTCGTTTCCAAATGAAGATGATTAATTGACAACAAGAATCAACAAAAATTGCCAAAAAAAAAAAAAGAAAAAGACAAAAGCTGGGTCTGGAAATCTATATTAAGTGAAGATGACTAAGTAAACTTGTGTCGTATTGCACGAAAAATGACACCATCTATTCTCTTAAATGATTGTTTCAAATTATTTGTTTTATAAGAGGTTGTATTGAATAAGAAAAACAAAAGAAAGAAAACCCGAGAAACTTCTATAAGCTGTACATTTTCCCCCATACAGCAGAGCACTTGTTAGGTAGCTGATATGTGATAATAAAAGCATCTGCACTTGAAGAATTTCATCTGCATTTTCACCACCATATGTTCATCCTCCAATATGCCCTTGACTTGATAATAATAAACTTACTTTACATCAAAACTCACTTGATACATGAGGTTTAAAATTTAAATTCCATTTTGATTTGTTCTAGTGTGGTAAAGTTAATAATTTTGGTACTTTGATTAGCGGCTAGGTGCCATTGATAAAAATGGATATTTCAGTGACTTTTCAATGCATAATTAACTAACTAGAAATGGATTTGGTATGGAGTTTGTAATTAAACATCCATTTGAGAAGTAGCTAACCACGCAACAGCTCTTAGCCTTTCATCCTAACCATTAGTCTGCTTTGCTTATGAGTTAAAAATGAACGGGACATTGGACCATTCTCTTTAGTTTATAATTAACTGCTTGCTGAGTTATATCCCCTTCTTCTTTTAATTTTTCTTTTTTTAATGAAAAAATTAGAAGAAACAAAATGACTTTTTTCTCAGTGTTTTTTTTTTAAAAGAAGTAATAGAGTGATTTTAGAAGTAATTCAAAGGAATAGCCGAATAGGATATAAAGAATCTCTAATCCCAGTTATATATCCACTCTTACAATTTACCAAAAAGGAAAATAAAATAAAAAATAAAAAAAACACAAGATCGAAGGCGATGAAGTCCCAGTTAATGGAGAGCAGATAAAAAACACAAGATTGAATCTCTAATCCCAAATGTTGAGGGTGACCTCGATGCCACCGCCAAGGAGACGAACTTCGGGTGGTCGGTCAAACAGCTCGGCAGAGCTACCAGGGAGCAAACTACCAACCCTGATGACAATGGATGTTGCATCCGAGGTGCTTCTTAGGGCCTTCAGGGCTACACGTCAATAGGTTGCCACCTTGGGCTATGTACCAGCTCGAGTCGGATTATTTTCATCACAAGTGCACTACTTCTCGCTACCATAGGCCAACAAATGGCAAACAACTCATCGTCTGATGGAGGCCAATCCATTGATGGAGGGATGTGACACTTGTCACCTACTACCTGACATGCCTTGATGTGACACCGAGTTGTGGGCAAAACCCACCTGACACTCGGTCCAAATGGTAGCCTATAAATAGGATGCATTTATTGTATTCTAGGATGATGCACCTTCCCACCTAACAAGCTCCCATCCTCTGCCGAGCAACCCTTGCCTTGAGCATCGGAGAGTCCTTGTCTATTGATTGACACATTTTCTCTCACCTCTGAAGCGTCTGTCCTCTTGTTGCAGGTACACCCAACTGGGTAGAGGCTAGCTAGGAAGAGCTAGACACTGTGCGTAGCCGCACGTGGTGTTGATTCTACGCCGGACCTCAGTAAGCATCAACATTTTTGAGCTAGAAGCAAGGCCCCTATGCCTTCATTCAGACACCAGCTACATTAACTCCAAGGACCAAGATGGTAACTCAAGGAAATGCCCGAGACGACGCTGCCCAACAGGAGGGGTCGGGAGACTCGATAAATCAACAACAAAATCCAGGTAGGCCTACAGCCTAACCCCGGGCCACAAGGTCCCAGTCCGGGGGGCAGGGAAGCATAGCCAGGGCTGAGCAAGCACAGGACCTAGTTGCTCAAGACCCAATCCGAGAGCTTAAAAATGCTGTTTGGATTCTTACACAGCAGCTCACACAACAGGCTCAACGTCAGGCCGCACCTACTCTCCTGCCTCCAGCCTCGGCTGACCATGTCGGAGGTCGCGGGCATGATGGGATGTAGCTGACCCAAGCGAAGCTTATTTCAAGCATTCAAGAGGCTCTACACATGGCGCCTTGGCCAATGATAGACTAGTCCAAGAAGGCAGTCTTGGCCCTCAAGTAGCATGGGTACCGTCACCCCAAGGCTCCCGAGCATCAGTATTTGACCGACTAGGATGCCAGGGAGAAGCGCGTCAAAATCGCCCGCCTGGGGCTGGCCACTGTGTGGAGGATGGAGCACCCTACAGGGTTAAACTGCCTGAAGATACAAACAGTCGCCAGTTTTGGGTGTTATAGTGCCAAATCGATGAGATCTGAAACAACCGTTTCGGCTTGGATGATGTCGGAGCCCTAGACCCACCATTCCCAGATGTTATCATGCGAGCCTCTATGCCGCCCAAGTTTAAGGTTGTTGGAAACAAAGTGCGCAGCGGAATTTTAAAAAATTTTCATCAGAGTATTTTCCAAAATACAAGTATGACATGTTATATGTATAAATTAAACAGATCTTACTAACCTCAGTGTGCCGAAGAACCTCCGCGACCTGTGTAGAGAAGTAACGTTCCAGAAGAGCCTCAACCAACTGGTCTTCTTTGCTATTCTCTATCCACAACCGGAGTGAGTGTGGGCTCACACGTACAGCTCTTCCACCGGTGACTCTCCTTCCAACCAATAGAGAGAACCCAAAGCTAGTGTTCGTGATTTGTGAACAAAAGCTCTCAGGGAGTTTTCAGATGCTCACTAGAAGAGTATCACTCTTAATCTCTCAAATTGATCTGAGTAAATCATTAGACTCACTCCCTTTTTATACCTATTGGTCCTTGGGGTCAGTCCATATCAGATTAGGTCTCAAAAATCGAAACAGAATCAAGTTCGGATCAATATCTGATAAGATACGCGTGAAAAACGCGTAATCTTAGCTGTCGCGGTCGGCATGCCGAACTGTGAGATAGGCAGGCCGAACTGGCCAGTTCGGCAGGCCGAACTTTCTGATCGGCAGGCCGAACTGCCGAGAAAAAATCTCCGCGAATCTTTTATTTTCCACCCGAGATTCTAAAGGATAAAGTCTCAGTTTTGATTCAAATAGCCCAATAGAAAAGATATCTGATCAAAACAAACTCTATCAAGATAATCTCTAAGAAAATAAATCAATTCAAATAATTCTACAAGTTTATCTTGTTCTAATTGTCCAAAATTAAAACAACCGATAAACAGACAAGAATTATCCGAACGCCATAATTCAACAAGTTCATCTTGAACTAATTTCTTACATAATTAATTCAACCGATAAACAGACATGAATTATTTGATTCTTATAAATTTTAAACCAATCTGATAAATCCGACATAAGTCACCAATTATTGGAAAAGCACGCCGTGTCGTTACAGGATTTTGTGAGCTAGCAAAGGGGACCAAAATGGACCTATAAAGTTCAAGCTCATGATAATTATGAAACCCAATATCCCAGATATACATTTCACAATTATCAACTCCAACGCTACTCCACTAAAAGCTTGGAGCTGCACTCTCGAACTTTATAGAATTACGAAGCTCGTGTAGCTAAGTCTCCATGACATATCATAGTGTATCGCATCCCCATATGATCATCCATAATCGGCTTAAGGACAAGTTCTGTCTTACCTTCCCGATTATTTTTATCTTACGTTCCATTGTCTCACCATTAGAAAACTTACCATCCAAAGATAGTATACCATTCGGTTACACCTATGTATCCAAATGGTTAAGCGCTCCAGTTTTCCAATTACAGGACAACGCATATAAGAGGATATCATTACTCCTAAAGAGGAGCTATGGATTCCATATCTATGAATAACAAGTCTACGCTATCAAGAGTCATGCCTCCAACGTACCGGCATGCATGCCACTATAGAGATGTGGGAGTCACCCATTGGTACATCAAAAGACACAAGTCGAGACAACGGGCCCATTATTCATCTCAGGATTAAGATACAATACAAACGACTGTCTAAAGTGAATCGATTTGCCAAGACAGAATTATTAATCCAAATCAATTCACTTTATGTCCCGATCCAACACATCGTCACCTATGACAACGCGCCAATGTTTCTATTCACGGAGTCCAACTCCGATGGCCAAGACAAACCATCTCCCAAAAGGGATATAGACAACATAACAATCTTTACATGAATAAAGCGCCCAACTTTATTCCCTCGATTGCGGATCATATATTTTAGACCATCACCTTAAGAGTCGTGTCTACCGCATAATCATCCCATCATATGCCCAACTCTTAAGGTTTAGACTGACAGTCTCAGACTACTGTTTGCTTATCATACATTCAACAAATATGAACATAAAGAGGACAATATTTGGTATATATAAATGAATAAATTCTTTATTGATAAAAATGTCTCCAAAAACGTATTACATTTTTACTCCTTAGAGCATACATGTCTAACAATCTCCCACTTGCACTAAGTGAGTAAATACTGCAAATTTCGCATCCCCATAGCTTCCACATGCCTTTCGAAGACTCTCCCAGAAAGTGTCTTCGTAAATGGATCAGCTAAATTGTCCTCTGACGCGATCTTGCACACCGTGACATGCCCGCTCTCAACGAAGTCCTTTATCACATGATACTTCCGATCAATATGCTTACTCTTCTTGTGAAATCTTGGTTCCTTAGCATTAGCTACCGCCGCACTGTTATCACAGTACAGTGATACCGCTTTATCCATACCAGGAACTACCTCAAGATCCCCAAGGAACTTGCGGAGCCACACTGCTTCTTTCGAAGCATCACTAGCCGCCACATACTCGGCCTCCATCGTTGAATCCGAAGTGCAATCTTGCTTCGCACTTCTCCAACTGATGGCACCGCCACCCAGAGTAAACACAAACCCTGAAGTCGATTTCCTAGAATCCAGGCAGGATTGAAAATCCGAATCAGTGTATCCTAGAGGAATTAAATCCTCACCCGAATACACAAGCATATACCCTCGAGTCCTTCTCAGGTACTTGAAAATATGCTTTACCGCAGCCCAATGGTTTGGTCCTGGATCCGCCTGAAATCGACTCACAATCCCGACCGCATAGCTAATATCCGGTCGAGTGCAAAGCATGGCATACATGAGACTACCTACTGCCGAAGCATAAGGCACCTTCTTCATGTATTCTCTTTCTTCATAAGACTTTGGAGAGTCTTTCTTAGAAAGAGTAATTCCAGACCTAGATGGTTGCCCACCTTTCTTGGAATCCTGCATTGCAAACCTCCTGAGAATTTTATCTATGTACCTGGCCTGTGACAAAGCTATCATTTTGTTCTTCCTATCCCGAAAGATCTGGATACCGAGAACAAAATTAGCCTCACCCAAGTCCTTCATGTCAAACTGCTTGGTCAACCATAATTTGACCGATGACAACGCCCCAACGTCATTGCCAATTAGCAGAATGTCATCTACATAGAGTAGTAGAAAAACCACCTTCCCATTCTTAATGTGTTTGTAAACACATGGTTCATCCACATTTTGTGAGAACCCATAAGTCTTGATCACTTGATCAAATCTTATGTTCCAAGAACGAGAAGCCTGCTTAAGTCCATAAATAGACTTTCGCAACTTACAAACCTTACCCTCTTGACCCGCGACCTTGAACCCGTCTGGTTGTTCCATATAAATGGACTCATCAAGATAGCCATTTAGAAAAGCCGTCTTGACATCCATCTGCCAAATCTCGTAGTCGAGAGCGGCAGCTATGGACAAGAGAATCCGGATGGACTTAAGCATGGCTACAGGCGAAAAGGTTTCCTCATAATCGATTCCTTCCTTTTGCGTATAACCCTTAGCTACCAGTCTAGCCTTAAAGGTTTCGACCTTTCCATCCACTCCTCTTTTCCTCTTGTAGATCCACTTACACCCTATGGGTTTTACCCCTTCGGGAAGATCCACAAGCTCCCAGACCCGATTAGTCTCCATAGACTTCATCTCAATGTTCATGGCCTCTGTCCAGACTCTTGAATCAACATCCTCCATAGCTTCTGCGTAAGTATAAGGATCCCTGTCATGTTCATCCGGTTCAGCCAAAAAGACCTCCCCATTGAACATATACCTCTCAGGTTGACGCCCGATCCTCCCACTACGCCGAAGCCCCTGAGGTTGTTGTTCAGGTTTGTTTGGTTTTTCTACACCGATCGGAATGATTTCGTTCGGAACCTCCGGAGTAAACGGATTACCCCTCAACTCCTCAAGCACCACTTTGCTTTGAGGTTTAAAGTCGTTCATGTAACTCTCCTCAAGGAAAGTTGCATTAGTTGAAACCACGACTTTATTTTCCTTTGGGTTATAAAAATAACCCCCTTTAGTCCCTTTTGGATATCCTACAAACACGCAAACTTCTGAACGTGCTTCCAACTTATTCAGATCCTTAAACAGGACATGAGCTGGACATCCCCATATGCGAATATGGTTTAAGGATGTCTTCCGTCTTGTCCACAACTCGTGAGGAGTTTTAGGGACCGATTTTGAAGGCACATTGTTCAAAAGATAACATGCGGTTTGTAGTGCATATCCCCAAAAGGATAAAGGCAATGATGAATAACTCATCATGGACCGAATCATGTCCAACAAAGTCCTATTCCTTCTCTCTGCTACGCCATTCTGCTGCGGAGTGCCCGGCGCAGTCAAATGGGATAAAATCCCATTCTCTAACAAGTGTCCCAAGAACTCATCAGAAAGGTATTCCCCACCTCGATCTGATCGAAGTGCCTTTATGGGTCTACCCAATTGCTTTTCCACTTCAGCCCGAAACTCCCTGAACTTATCATAAGTTTCGCTTTTGTGGTGCATTAGGTACACATACCCATATCTAGAGTAATCGTCAATAAAAGTAACGAAGTACTCATACCCTCCTTGTGCCCGGATGTTCATCGGTCCGCAAACATCACTATGCACAAGTTCTAGAACCCCTTCGGCCCTATTGCCCTTAGACCCGTATGGTCTTTTGGTCATTTTACCCTCCAAACAAGACTCACATTGAGGTATAGATTCCACCTTTAAGTGACTTAAAGGTCCATCCCTTACCAACCTTTGAATCCTATTCAGGTTAATATGGCCAAGGCGCAAATGCCAAAGATAAGTCTTATTAGAGTGAGAAGTTTTAAGTCTTTTTGAGTCATTGTCATTTATCTCAGCATTAAGCAATAAGTCCATCTTAGGTTTGATAAAATATAGATTATTTTGCATCCATCCAGAACAGATAAAAGATTTGTTTTTACGAATCACCACTTTTTCATTAAAAGATACCACGTAGGAGTCTTTAAATAAAGAAGATACAGAAATTAAATTCCTTTTAAATTTAGGAACATAAAAACAATCTCGCAAAATTAAACTCCTATAATTATCAAAACAAAGATGGACATCTCCCACTGCTTCCGCTGAGACCAAGGATCCATCGCCCATCCGAAGCGTTAAGTCTTCACGAAGTAGACTTCTCGTTTCTTTGAATCCCTGCAGAGAAACACAAACATGATTAGTTGCACCGGAATCTATGACCCAAATGTCACTGGATTCCTCAACCAAACAAGTTTCTAAATATAGAAGATCACACCTACCTCCCTTGGAAAGGAAGTCCTTGCAATGCTTCTTTATATGCCCGACCTTACCACAGAAGAAGCACTTAAGCTTCTTTGGGTTCTTCTTCTTTTTCTTCTTGCTCTTGGTAGCAATAGGAATAGAAGACTTACCACTCTTGGCCCGTTGCTTCTTTCCATTCCAGAGTTAGGATTGGAACCAGAAGCAGCTACCATATTGGCCTCTCCACCAGCAGGAGACTCCCTGATCAGCAGTTCAAACTCCTGTAACTGTTTCATCAGTTCTGTCAAGGTCATATCCCGTCTATTGCTCAGATTAAAAGTAGCTCTAAACGGAATAAAATCCTTAGACAGAGTCTCAAAGACCATAGTCATCTGAGTTTCAGCATCGATGTCGGCTCCATTGGTTTGAGCCTCAGCGAGGTAACCCATGACCAACATCATGTGCTCCTTTACATATGTCCCCGGTCTCTGTCTACAGTTTAAGAGTTTCCGAAGCGCCCCTTGCCGCTTTGTTATGGCCTGGCCTCCAAACATGTCCTCAAGATTATCCAAGATCTGCTTCGTAGTCTCATAATCCTGATGTTGAGCCTGCAGCACGTTATTCATGCTAGCCATAACATAGCAGCGGGCCTGATCATTAGCATCTTTCCAGCGGTCGTACGCTTGGAATTGCTCATTACTTGAGTCTCCCGTAGGCTCGGGAGGACAAGGAGTTGTCAGTACATATTTTAGTTTCTCAAAGGAAAGGACGATGTCCAGGTTCCGTTTCCAATCATTATAGTTCTCACCGGTCAATTGGTTTTTGTCAAGTATCGATGATAAAGCGTTTTTAGACATTTTCAATCTACAATAAAGAATCATATACCAAACATAAGCAAACATATTTAATAATTTAGTAAGATAACACAATCATGTAAAATCATACAAATGTGTTTATGTGTCAAAACCTTGAAAATATCGCAACCTTACAACGATAATTCCCAACTCAGAATTCAACAAGCTCCTAGGGGAGTCATGCCAAATTCAATCAGGAACACGGATCCCCTCCTGATTAATATATGCCATCCAGGACCTGTATGATCCAGCATATACTAATAATCGTTTCTTTGGCCATTAATTTTATTAACAGAGCTCCTAGGGGAGGTTAATAATAAAATTAACGTGAGTGTATAACCACCGTTTCAATATTTTATCCATGATTTATAATCACCACCTAGGGGTGTGCAACCATAAATCATACTAAAATACCTTATCCTTTTAGAGATCCAATCTGGTACATAATAGAAATCCCTTCCTAGGGGTTGGGACCATCATGTTCTTCCTATGGACCAACGATGGAGGCCTTAGGTTCTCTCTTCGAAAACCTTCTCCCACTCAATCTTTTGAAGTCAAGGTTTTATTTTAAAATTATGCATGAACAATTTTAATATGAGCGGCACTTCCTATTCTATATGACATGTTATCAATATACATGGTAAATCATATTATAATGCAGACAAGCAAAGCAATCAAGCAAAGCTACAAGCATAATAATAATAACCGTAATATTATGGTTCCACCCTAGAGAATAGAAAAAACTAAGATTACAAGAGAATAATCGAGACATTTATCGATTCTTCATCCTTGAATCCTCAAGCTGTATCCTTCTTCATGTAATATCCATCTTCAAGTCCTCAATCCCGTATGAATCGAACACTTCATATTTCCGGTCATATCCAAATTTAATGTTTCTCAGAATCGTCCCAAAAATAAAATTAAAACTGCACTGAAAAATTGCACCTTTTCTGGACACCTGGATGCTCTCTGTCGGCAGGCCGATCTAGGTGATCGGTCTGCCGATCATGGTGGTTCGGCCTGCCGAACATGAAGGTTCGGCCTGCCGGCAGAGCACCAAAATTTCTGCCCCACTGTCGGCCTGCCGGACCGTACGTCCGGCCTGCCGATCTGTGACCTTCGGCCTGCCGAACTGTGAGGTCCGGCATGCCGACCGAGCAGAAAACACTCAATCCAGAAAATACAATTTTAATGCAATTCATCAATTTTATTTTCAACAATTCAAAAACACAAAATCAGAGACTCAGGAAATACCTGGAGGCGCCATCATCTATCTTCAAGATCCGACTTCTCGTTCCGTCTTCTCCGAATAATTATTTAATTACAAAATTCTTACAAATTAAAAATTAAATAATTCCTAGACGGAGATGATAGTCCGCCATCTAATTACATGAAAAACCTAGATACACATTCTAACCTCTAAGGAACCATAACCGGTATTAATTAATTAATAAATAATTAAACAACAATTTAATCAACCATAATTAATTAATAAACATTCACCACATAATCCATGACAACATATATATTATATAGAAACCTAGAGTGCCATCTCTCTATAAAATTCAATTCAAGCATAGGAGAGATTAAGATCACAAAATTTATGCATATAACATGATCACAAACTTGCAAATTTATGTAAAAACCTCGGCTCTGATACCAATTGTTGGAAACAAAGTGCGCAGCGGAATTTTAAAAAATTTTCATCAGAGTATTTTCCAAAATACAAGTATGACATGTTATATGTATAAATTAAACAGATCTTACTAACCTCAGTGTGCCGAAGAACCTCCGCGACCTGTGTAGAGAAGTAACGTTCCAGAAGAGCCTCAACCAACTGGTCTTCTTTGCTATTCTCTATCCACAACCGGAGTGAGTGTGGGCTCACACGTACAGCTCTTCCACCGGTGACTCTCCTTCCAACCAATAGAGAGAACCCAAAGCTAGTGTTCGTGATTTGTGAACAAAAGCTCTCAGGGAGTTTTCAGATGCTCACTAGAAGAGTATCACTCTTAATCTCTCAAATTGATCTGAGTAAATCATTAGACTCACTCCCTTTTTATACCTATTGGTCCTTGGGGTCAGTCCATATCAGATTAGGTCTCAAAAATCGAAACAGAATCAAGTTCGGATCAATATCTGATAAGATACGCGTGAAAAACGCGTAATCTTAGCTGTTGCGGTCGGCATGCCGAACTGTGAGATAGGCAGGCCGAACTGGCCAGTTCGGCAGGCCGAACTTTCTGATCGGCAGGCCGAACTGCCGAGAAAAAATCTCCGCGAATCTTTTATTTTCCACCCGAGATTCTAAAGGATAAAGTCTCAGTTTTGATTCAAATAGCCCAATAGAAAAGATATCTGATCAAAACAAACTCTATCAAGATAATCTCTAAGAAAATAAATCAATTCAAATAATTCTACAAGTTTATCTTGTTCTAATTGTCCAAAATTAAAACAACCGATAAACAGACAAGAATTATCCGAACGCCATAATTCAACAAGTTCATCTTGAACTAATTTCTTACATAATTAATTCAACCGATAAACAGACATGAATTATTTGATTCTTATAAATTTTAAACCAATCTGATAAATCCGACATAAGTCACCAATTATTGGAAAAGCACGCCGTGTCGTTACAGGACTTTGTGAGCTAGCAAAGGGGACCAAAATGGACCTATAAAGTTCAAGCTCATGATAATTATGAAACCCAATATCCCAGATATACATTTCACAATTATCAACTCCAACGCTACTCCACTAAAAGCTTGGAGCTGCACTCTCGAACTTTATAGAATTACGAAGCTCGTGTAGCTAAGTCTCCATGACATATCATAGTGTATCGCATCCCCATATGATCATCCATAATCGGCTTAAGGACAAGTTCTGTCTTACCTTCCCGATTATTTTTATCTTACGTTCCATTGTCTCACCATTAGAAAACTTACCATCCAAAGATAGTATACCATTCGGTTACACCTATGTATCCAAATGGTTGAGCGCTCCAGTTTTCCAATTACAGGACAACGCATATAAGAGGATATCATTACTCCTAAAGAGGAGCTATGGATTCCATATCTATGAATAACAAGTCTACGCTATCAAGAGTCATGCCTCCAACGTACCGGCATGCATGCCACTATAGAGATGTGGGAGTCACCCATTGGTACATCAAAAGACACAAGTCGAGACAACGGGCCCATTATTCATCTCAGGATTAAGATACAATACAAACGACTGTCTAAAGTGAATCGATTTGCCAAGACAGAATTATTAATCCAAATCAATTCACTTTATGTCCCGATCCAACACATCGTCACCTATGACAACGCGCCAATGTTTCTATTCACGGAGTCCAACTCCGATGGCCAAGACAAACCATCTCCCAAAAGGGATATAGACAACATAACAATCTTTACATGAATAAAGCGCCCAACTTTATTCCCTCGATTGCGGATCATATATTTTAGACCATCACCTTAAGAGTCGTGTCTACCGCATAATCATCCCATCATATGCCCAACTCTTAAGGTTTAGACTGACAGTCTCAGACTACTGTTTGCTTATCATACATTCAACAAATATGAACGTAAAGAGGACAATATTTGGTATATATAAATGAATAAATTCTTTATTGATAAAAATGTCTCCAAAAACGTATTACATTTTTACTCCTTAGAGCATACATGTCTAACAAAGGTCCCATAAATTAAGGCCTACGATGGGACCGCAGATGCCGACAAGTATGTTGAATTGTTCAGAGGAAATATGCTCCTTCAGAATGTCAGCGATGTAGCGATATGCAAAGCCTTTTCGTTGACATTAACTAGGCAAGCTCAGCAGTGGTTTCGAAGACTTGAACCAGCCTCTATAACTTCTTTCCGACAACTCACTGACGCTTTCTCAGCAGCCTTCTCCCTGACGAAGACACAGGGAAAAGAGATCACATACCTATATGCCGTCAAGCAAGGGGACGACAACATCTAAGACTATATCAACCGGTTTACCCGAGCAGCTCTGGAGGTCAACACGTCGAAGATGAGACCCTCAAGCACATTTTTGTAGGGGGTCTCCGAGACAAAAAGTTCATGGTCTTTGGCCTTCAAGCAGCTGAGCACTTTTTCACAAATGCTTGGCTATACGCAAAGGTACGCCAACGCCTCAGAGTACATGAAAAGCCGTAAGGAGGAGGCTAGCCCCAGTGGGACCAAGAAGGAAAAGAAGCAAAGGAAGGCACCGGAGCAGACCAGTATCGAGCGAAATAAGAAGCAAAAGAAAGAGAAGAAACCTGAGAATCCAAAAGCGTCGCCCGGGAAGTTTCAAAGCTACACACCCCTGGTAGCGACTATTGATGAAGTGCTTGCCCAGGTAAGCGGTAGGAACCTGCTCGTACCGCCGCCCAAGCTTAAGGGCAGTAAGACAAAGCGAGACCAAGCTAGATACTGCGAGTTCTATAAGGATGTGGGACACCATACTCGCGAATGCATTCAGCTGAAGGACCAGATTGAAAGATTGGTCTACGAGGGGCAATTAAGGGAGTTTGTTGAGTGGGTTATAACCCCAGGCTCCACCTTGGGAAGGAATGAACCATCGAGCCGAGATGCATCGAACCGCACCTGAAACGACTGTGGGAACACCTCGAAACCCCCTATTTGAAAAAGAGTGCGCAATAGAATTTTAAAAATTTTACATAGGAGTATTTTCTAAAACACAAGTTTGACATGCTATATGCATAAATTAACCAGATCTTACTAACCTTGGTGTGCCGAAGAACCCTTACAAAACGTGAAGAGAAGTAACGTTCTAGAAGAGCCTCAACCAATTGGTCTTCTTTGCTATTCTCTATCCACGACTGGAGTGAGTGTGGGCTTACACGTACAGCTCTTCCACTAGGTGACTCTCCTTCCAACCAATCGAGAGAACCCAAGACAAGTGTTCGTGATTTGTGAACAAAAGCTCTCAGGGAGTTTTTAGATTCCACTAGTAGAGAATCACTCTTAATCTCTCAATTGATCTAAGTAACTCTTAAGACTTACTCCCTTTATATAGAGATTGGTCCTGGGGTCAGTCTTTATCAGATTAGGTCTCAAAAACTCGAAACAGAATCAAGTTCGGATCAATATTTGATAAGATCTGCATGGAAATACGCAATCTTATCCTTAGTTGATCGGCAGGTAGAACCACCTGATCGGCAGGCCAAACAGGCCCCATCGGTAGGCCCAACACATCCATCGGTAGGCCGAACTATTGAATAAAAATCTTACGAATCTTTTATTTTTCACCCAAGATTCTATAGGATAAAGTCTCAGTTTTAATTCAAATAACCCAATAGATAAGTTATCTGATCAAAACAACTTTATCTAGATAATCTCTAAGAAATTAATCAATTCCCAATAATTCTACAAGTTTATCTTGATCTAATTTATCTAAAATTAAATCAACCGATAAACAGACAAGAATTATCCAATCCTTACAATTCAACAAGTTTATCTTGAATTAATTTTTATCACAAAATTAATTCAACCGATAAACAGACATGAATTATTTGATTCTTCCAAATTTCAACCAATCTGATAAATCCAACATAAGTTACCAATTATTGGAAAAGCACGCCGTGTTGTTACAGGATGTTGTGAGCTAGCAAATGGGACCCAGTGGACCTATATAGTTCAAGCTCCTGATAATTATAAAACCCAATATCCTAAATATACATTTCATAATTATCAACTCCAACACTACTCCACTAAAAGCTTGGAGTTGCACTCTCGAACTACATAGAATTACAAAGCTCGTATAGCTAAGTCTCTATGACATATCATAGTGTATCGTATCCCCATATGATAATCTATAATCGGCTTAAGGACAAGTTTTGTCTTATCTTCCCGATTATTTTTATCATACATTCCATTATCTCACCATCAGAAAACTTACCATCCAAAGATAGTATACCATTCAGTTACACCTATGTATCCAAACAGTTGAGCGCTCTAGTTTTTCAATTACAGGTTAATGCATATAAGAGGATATCATTACTCCTAAAGAGAAGTTATGGATTCCATATATATGAATAACAGGTCTACGCTATCAAGAGTCATGCCTCCAACGTACCGGCATGCATACCACTATTAAGATGTGGGTGTCACCCTTTGGTACATCGAATGATACAAGCCAAGACAACGGGCTCATTATTCATCTTAGGATTAAGATACAACACAAATGATTGTCTAAAGTGAATCGATTTGCTGAGATAGAATTATTAATCTAAATCAATTCACTTTATGTCCCGATCCAACACATCGTCACTTATGACAACGTGCCAATGTTTCTATTCACGGAGTCCACCTCCAATGGTCAAGACAAACTATCCCCTAAAAGGGATATAGACAACATAACAATCTTTGCATGAATAAAGCGCCTAACTTTATTCCCTCGATTGCGAATCGTATGATTTAGACCATCACCTTAAGAATCATGTCTTCTGTATAATCCGTCCATCATATGCCCAATTCTTAAGGTTTAGACTGACAGTCTCAGACTTTTGTTTGCTTAACATACATACAACAAATATGAATGTAAAGAGGACAAGATTTGGTATATAAATAATAAATTCTTTATTGATAAAAATGTCTCCAAAAACTTATTACATTTTTACTCCTTAGGGCATATATGTTTAACACCCCTGAATATCGTTCACATGATCTTCGGAGGGCCTGTCACTAGGAATACGTCAAGTGGGCCGTGAGCCTACGTCCGAGAAGCTCGACTGGTCGAAAGGGGCAAATTCATAAACATGTCCAAACATGTTACTAAGATTTGCCGCCAACAGGATACCTTAATCATATTCATCGAGGAGGAAGCGGACAAGTTGATTCATCCGCACAACGATGGCCTCATGTGCGAGCTATGCATCACCAACAACATAGTGTGGCGAGTGTTAATTGATAACGATAGCTCGGCTGACATCCTATTTAAGCAAGCCTTCGACAAATTGAAGATCAGCAACGCTACCATGGTACCAGTCTAGACCCCGCTTTATGGCTTCATGGGTAAATGCGTCCGAGCAATGGGAAAGGTCAGTCTGCCGTTACCTTTAGTGAGGGCATTGCTCAGATCACTCGGCTCATCGACTTCCTAGTTGTTGACAAGCCCTCTCAATACAACATCATAATCGGCCGACCAACAATGAACGCATTGAAGGCTGTGGTCTCCACATATCACTTGGCAATGAAGTTTCCAACAGAGGATAGAGTTGGAGTAATCTGCTCATCCCAGAAAGACTCCCGAGCTTGTTACGCCAACACCGTCAGAGCTGCTATAGCTGATCGCCTGGGTGTTTCGACCATTTACATGGTCGACGAGACAGATCTGCCTACTGACTCGGTGCCCAAGATGCTTTCCAATCTTGACCTCGAATGCCCAAGAAAGAGGTAAGAGCCTCCCCGGTTGAAGACTTGGTGCCGTTCCCTCTAGACCTTGCGAGGTCTAAACACACCGTCCAACTTAGATCCCAGCCAAGACTTGAGATCCAGGCCGATCTGGAGGGATTTCTTACCGAATATCAGGATGTTTTTGCATGGTCTCATGAGGACATGCCCGACGTCGACCCAAGCATGATCTGCCATCGGCTCAACGTCTGACCCAATCATAAGCCAGTGATACAAAAGAGAAGGGCTTTCAATCTAGAAAAATACGCTGCCATAAACAAAGAGGTCCAGAAGCTCCTCAAGACGGGATTCATCAGAGAGGTCAAATATCCAGAGGCAAATGTCATTCTTGTCAAAAAAGCAAATGGAAAGTGGCGAGTTTGCATCAATTATACTGACCTGAACAAGGCCTGCCCTAAGGACTGCTTCCCACTTCCCCTGATCGACTAGCTCGTCGACGCAACGACCAGCACGAGCTACTGAGCTTCATGGATGCATATTCTGGATACAATCAGATAAGGATGGCCGAGGAAGATTAAGTGAAAACGGCTTTTGTTACTGATCAAGGTCTATACTGCTATGTAGTAATGCCCTTCGGACTAAAAAATGCCGGGGCTTCCTACCAGCGCCTAGTTAATAAGATGTTTGCTCAGCTGATCCGCAAAACAATGGAGGTCTGCGTGGATGGCATGCTGGTTAAGTCTGTTTGAGCAGCGGATCACATGGTTGATCTCCGAGCAAGCTTTGATATACTCTAAGAATATGAGATGAAACTCAACCCCATGAAGTGCGTGTTCGGGGTTAGCTCAGGCAAATTTCTCAGATTTTTGGTCAACCGACGAGGAATAGAGGTTAACACGGCAAAGGCCCAAGCAGTTATAGACATGCACTCACCCTGGACTGTGAAGGAGGTGCAGAAGCTCACCAGCATGATAGCGGCCCTTTCCAGATTTGTCTCCCGGGCTACCGACAAGTGTGATCCATTTTTTAAGGTACTCAAAGGGAGGTTTGAGTGGAGCAGGGAGTGTGAAAAAACCTTTCATAATTTGAAGAAGTATTTAGCCATGCCCCAGCTCCTATCCAAACCTTTGCCTGGGGAAGTTTTGACCACCTATTTAGCCATGTCCGAGAAGGCCGTAAGCTTTGTCCTAGTCCGAGAAGAAGACAGAGCCCAAAAGCCAGTGTACTATACCAGCCACGCTTTTCAGGGTGCCAAGGAGCGGTACCCCCTACTCGAGAAGTTGGCCTTCGCATTGGTCACTTCTGCTCGAAAAGTACGGCCCTACTTTCAAGGCCACACCATATAGGTTCCGACCAAGTCCCCACTTCGGTAAGTCTTACAAAGCCCAAAAATATATGACAGGATGGCCAAGTGGTCGGTGGAGCTCGGCCAGTACAATGTTCACTTTGTGCCGAGGACAGCCATCAAGGCTCAAGCCCTTGCAGACTTCATAGTCGAATTTATTGATGTCTAGCAAGGCACACCGTTGGCAGAAAAAGCGCCAATAGAAGTGCCAGACGCCTCCAGTTGTAGCAAGGATTGTGCCACCTCAGAGCCAAAGTGGAAGCTCTTTGTTGACGGATCTTCCTATGTAGAAGGATCAGGTGCTGGGCTGATATTAATAAGCCCGGACGGATACAAGGTGATCTACGCACTCCGATTCGACTTCAAGGCCTTAAACAATGAAGTAGAGTACAAAGCACTCCTAGCCAGACTTCGAATCACCAGAGATCTTGGGGTAGACCATATACTCATTCATAGTGACTTAATGCTCGTCATCCAACAAGTCACTGGAGTATTCCAAGCTTGAACGGACTCAATGGCCGCATACTTACAAGAGGTCAAGCTATTGCTCAGACAATTTAAGTTTTACTTATTCAAGCAGATCTCCAGGTCGAAAAACACAGAAGCAGACGCCTTTGCTCAACTAGCCTCAGGCCTCGACGATAGCAACTTGGATTTGGTCCCCATCGAAAGGCTAGCCGAGCCAAGCATACACAGAGAAGTGGCGAATATAGCCGAGGAACTCAAGACCACTTAGATGGACCCCATCATTCGATACTTGACCACAGCTGAATTGCCCGATGACTGAGAAGAGTCACATCAGATACGCAATAACTTGGCTTGGTATTCGATGATCGGTGGGAAATTATATAGACGAGGCTACACCACGCTATGTTTAAAGTGCATAGGCCCCAAAGAAGCCAAATACCTAATGAAGGAGATCCACGAAAGCCTATGTAGTAACTATTCTGGGGGGCGATCCTTAGCCCAAAAATGTCTTCGACAGGGCTACTACTAGCCAACCATGGAGCAGGATTGTAAGGATTTTACACGAAAATGCCTTAAATGCCAGAATTTACAAGGGTGCCTAGACACCATGTCTAGCCACTCACTTTAGTTACATCGGCGTGGCCATTTGCCAAGTGGGCTATCGACTTGATCGGACCCCTCCCGTAAGCTCGATCACAATTTAAGTACTACATCGTGGCAATAGACTGTCTCACTAAATGGGTTGAAGTATAACCGTGCACCAATATGACCGAAGCAAAATGTACCAACTTCATGTGAAAGAACATTATTTGTCGATTAAGAATCCCATACATGATCGTGACCAACAACGCTAAACAATTCGAATCCATTAATCTCCTCTACCTGTGCGAGTAGCTCAGCATCAAGAAAGTTTTCTCCTCTCCGAGCTACCCTCAGAGCAATGGCCAAGTAGAGGTAGTCAACAAAACAATCAAGGACAACTTGAAGAAAAAGCTCGAAGGCCTTAAGGGAGCATGGATTGACGAGCTCCCAAAAGTACTCTGGGCTTACCAAACGACTGCCTGAACAACTACCAGAGAGACCCTGTTCTCCCTTATGTACAGGGCAGAAGTTGTCATTTTGGTGTAGGTGGGGTTGCCGAGCTATAGGATCGAGCACTACGAGGAAACCTAGAACATCGAGGTCATGATATCCGAGCTGGACTTACTCAAAGAAAAAAAAACAGGCCAAAATTCACAATGCTGCTTGGAATCAAGTCGTTGCTCGATACTACAACAAGCGAGTCCAACCGAGGAGTTTCAAAATCAAAGATTTGGTGCTGAAAAAGGTCACGGTACAGCAGCCCAGGTTGGGGTCTTTTGGTCCAAAGTGGGATGGGCTGTATAGGATCGTCAACATCATTCGGCCAGGCACATACAAACTATCCGACATGGAGGGAAACCAGCTCAGCCATCCTTAGAATGCCGAGCTCCTTAAAAGATTCTTTTGCTAAACCGATGCTAGAAACCTTTTTTGACCTTTGGCTATAATTCCTTTTGTAACTAAACCTATTCAATAGGACTCGGATGTAAATACTACACATCAATGAAATGTAAATTTCCTACACCATTCCATTGAGCAATGTGTTTAAGGGAAATGAATAGACCCAAAGAGGGATACCGTAACTCTAGCCTGGAGGACTAGACAACAACTCACAAAAAAGGAGACTCGTCCTAATAATCAGACTAGGGGCTAATCGACACCTCACAATTGTTAGGTTTGTCACCATGCAGACCACCCAATGAGTCGCCTAGCACAGCTATATACGCGACCAATATTAGACTTGCAAAGTTTCCTCAAACTTAAATAAGTCTAGGGGGGCGACAGGGTATAGGATATTCACAAGCCGTTATGCACTGCTCGAATGAGAAAACATGGATACTTTCCCTGCTTAGATTAACTCGATAATGATAGGGTATAGGGCATTCACATGCCGTTGTACTCTGCCCAACCGAGAAAACAGGGATACCCTCCCTGCTTGGATTAACTCGGTAATCATCGAGACAACACACTTGGCATCAATATAAATTGAAAAGACAGAAGCTCAAAAAACATAGTTTAGGAATGCCCCTCTCGAGGAGTATCCAACTTGTCTGAATTCCTAATTCAATTTTGAGGCTAAGGTCTATGTTAACTCGACGAAGATGAAGGCTTAACTACGTTCTCGAGAAACCCCTCACCCAGAAACTTGAAAATATATCTCCAAGAACAATCGCACTTGGGAAAAAACATAATATACAAAAAATTCGAGAAGCGATAAACTTGGAAACAAAAATATATAAATGAGTGCTGGTGGGGAGGTATAGTTAACTGAGCACCTCTCAATCCCGGCCAAAAATAAACAAAACAACAAAAAACAAAAATGATGGCCTAAGCCTGGGTCCCATCCCTGGCATTGCCTTCCTTGCCTCCACCGCCGTCGGTGCTCTATTCGTCCCTGTTGTCGTCACCGTCCACTTCGACAACCTCCTTGCCTTTCTGTCGCTGAGCAGCGCCTTGCTCTAGCTTGACTATGAATGACCAGTCAAAGCCCTCATCCTCAGGGTGCTGCCTAAATAGATGATCTCGGAGGTCTGTCACGCCGAAGTAGTAGTAATCGACATACTCTAGAGACGCCTTGAATTCCTCTATGGCATGGGTGAGTCAGCCAGGGAGCTCCTCTAAAAATCACTGTTGCTCAGCTTGTAGAGCCACCAGCTGCTCTTTGATCCGAGCAGCCTTGTCCTTTGCCTGCCTAACCTCTTTTAATGCCTCCTCGGCCTCCGCCTTGGCCTAAACGGTGTCCTCCTTGGCCTTCTGAGCTTCCTCTTCGGCTCGAGAGAGAGACGCCTTGATTTGTTCTAGCTTGATATTCCTAGCATCGAGCTTCCTTTCGACCTCTAATTTGTCGAGGAAGGTCTTCTTATGCCTCTCTTTTTCCTTGTTGAATTCCTTCAGCCCTGTTAAGTAGGCCATATGCAAGAAGGTGCTCATCTGAGGATAACAAAACTTCAGTGCTCGATGGGAAGAAAAGTAAAGGTCAAGAGGCTCGGTTGGACAAGCACTTACTGTGGTGGCAGAGTGGAAGGCCGCATCGGACAGGCCTTGGAAATCCTCCCCTCAGAGGTTCACCAAAAAGTCCTCCTGGGGCATCACATCCCCAAGGCGCTTCAGAATGGTTTGGCCATAGTTCAGACGTTTCCTCGGGGGGTCTTGTGAAGGCACCACGATGGTATCGTCGGTGGGCGGGGTCTCACTCGATGAAGCCTTGGTCCTCGGAGGCTGGGGTGGTTGTTCTTGGACTGTAGTGGGTACCTGCTTAGGTCGCGGGGGAAGTTCCTTCCTCAGAGTTTGCTTGTGCTTTCTCCCGACCTCCACGGCCTTGCCTTTCTTTTTCCTGAGGCTCTCCATAAGAGCCCACCTCTCAGCTGTTGTGCTCGACCGTGAAGACATTTCTACAAGCCAAAATCTCCCCAAGTCAAAATTAGGTCGGCACAAAAAAAAAAAAACTCTGGGCTGACCTCTGATCCAAAGTTGGTGAGACGGGTTAATGAGCCGGATCACGTCCTCGAGGTCCTCGTCAGCCATGGGTGGCCCCACATCGAAGGAGCCACTCAACGAGTCTTCTGAGCTAGACAATGATGGCTCCTCCGTCGGCCACCTGGATCAGGAAGTGCTTGGCCCTAGGACGTCCACGACGCTTGGCTTGGCACTGTCACCTACCTGATAGACCGGGCAGGGTGGATTGGTGGGGGATTTGTTCCGCTGGGTTCCCTGAACTAGCAATAACCAGAAAAAGTCTCCTTCCCAAGCAGGAAAGACTGCTACCTAGTGGCTTTTGACTTCTCGAACAAGTCTTCGACCGCCCTAATCACATGGCTTGATGCCCAGGGCCTCTTAGACCACACGTGCTCTTGTTCGAACGTCCTCGGCATAAGCTGGTCAGTAGGGATGGCCTCACTAGCTTGGGCTAAATAATTATCTTCGACATAGAACCACTCATACTTCTAGAGTTTGTCCGAGTCAGGGTTGCCTAAAATAAAGTCTTTCCTAAAGCTGGTGACATAATACCACCCGAACTGCCGAGGAAGCTTCTTCATTTTATATACCTGTTTAAATGCTTCCAGCGACACTTTAGTTGCTCGATGGTATCTCTATAGTATGTATATCCCGATCAATGACTTGTAATTGTTCGAGTTCAGCTGAGCTGGGCACACATTGAAATCGTTAAGTGCCCGACAAAGGAATGGGTGGAATGGGAGGCGTAGCTCAGCCCTGAAAAACTCAACATTGAGCATTATGCACCCCTCGGGCGGCTCCTGGGATGAATCATTCTCCTCGGGTATGATAAGGATCACGTCGTCTGGGATGTTGAACTCAACGCGTAGGTCCTCTAGCCGAGACTTCATTATAGTGTTGGTATAGGCTGCTGTCGAAGTCTGCCCAGGCGGGGTTACCCTATAGGCTGTCACCCCTCGGACCCGGGTGACTCGGACCGCTTGTCCTCTTCTATTTTGGGCTATTCTGCCCCCTCTACCTCTTTTGCTGCACGCTCCTCATCGGAGATGTCCATTGTAATCTTGCCCCATTACCTGGACAGGGGCCCCAAAATTTTGGCCAGATGTGCTCGAAACATCACCGGCTGCCTCCAGCTCAGCTCGCTCCTAGGCAGTAACTCAGGAGGAGCCTACGGTGGCTGCCCTGATGTAAGGGTTTTTGCCCCTGCATGGCCTTACCGGGCGTTCCCCATCGAGCAAGTTGAGGAATTCCTACTCGAGGATTGTCTAAGAGTCGACCCTCAATATTTGTTCGAGTTGGTTGGCCCCGTTCCGCTTTGGGAACATGTTCTCGATATCAACTTGAACGGTGGACGAGTTGGCCTCTAGGATGCTTTTCGACCAGGAAATGTCGACGTTTTGAGAATCTAACACATCATTCATTTTTTGTGCTTCTCGGGAAGTTACCTGATTGGGCTGTGGAAGTTTGGGAACATGAAGTTTTTGGTCTAAGAAACTATAGCTCAACAGCTGAAAGCTCTTGGATACGAAATCTGACCTTAATTGCATGAAAATGATACGAAGAAAGGCCCTATTTATAGGCATTTCAGGTGAGAAATCTAGGCGCTGAAAATGAAAAGGCATGATGCTTACGCCTGACAGGCGGTGCAGTCGACTGCAGAGTGACACGTGTCCCCTGATTGATCTACGCGACCTTTCGTCTCACACCACTTCGAAATGCCTTTTGGTCTTCTTTCTCTAGCCGACCTCACCCACTCGGCGTAGTCCACCCGGTTGGACATTGACCATATGAACTAGGGGCTAATGTTGAGGGTGAGCTCAGCGTCGCCGTCGAGGAGACGAGCTCCAAGTGGTCGGCCAAACAGCTCAGTAGAGCTACCAAGGAGCAAACTATCGACCCCGATGACAACAGACATTGCATCCGAGGTGCTTCTCACAGTCTCTAGGGCTGCACCTCAGTAGGTTGCCACCTCGGGCTATGAACCAGATCGGGTTGGATTATTCTCATTCACAAGTGGATTGCTACTCGCCACCACAAGCCAACAAATGGCAAACAACTCACCGTCTGATAGAGGCCAATCCGTTGATGGAGGGACATGACACTTGTCACCTACTGCTTGACATGCCTTGATGTGACACCTGATTTATGGGCAAAACCCACCTGATACTCGATCCAAATGGTAGCCTATAAATAGGATGCATTTATTGCATTTTAGGATGATGCACCTTCTCACCTAACAAGCTCCCATCCTCTGGTGAGCAACCTTTACCTTGAGCATCGGAGAGCCCTTGTCTATTGACTGACACCTTTTCTCTCACCTCTGAAGCGTCCATTTTCTTGTTGCAGGTACACCCGATAGGGCAAAGGTGAGCCAAGAAGAGCTAGACACCGTGCGCAGTGGTACGTGGTGTTGATTCGACGCCGGATCTCGATAAGAATCAACACCTGATATACATAATCTCTAATCCTAGTTATATATCTAAAAGAAAATTGTTGGTTTTATATTATTTATTGGCTGTGGCAGGTATGCGATGAAGTCCAATGGACAACAAAAAAAAAGATCAATGGTGAAGCAAAAGACAAGCTAAAAATGAAAAGTAAATTGTAATACTATTTTTTGGGAAATAACAATAGTAAAACTGAAAGCAATTACAGTTAATGGAGAGCAAACTATAATGATGAGGAATAAAGTGTGCAGATGATAGTTTTAAACACAAGCAGTACAAATCAAAGACTTGAATGGAAGATGACTTTGAAGTTTGGAAAAAAAAAACTTACAAAGCAAAGAAGAATCAATGGAGGACGAGGACGGAGGATGCCAGCCGCCAGCGGATGGAAGAGGAAGATAGCCACTTGAGGGGAAGACTGCTACTGAAGTCGAATAACCACCAAGTGCCACCAGAGGGGAAGATAGCCACAAAGTGCCACTAGTGTCTACCACTATAGTTAGATTCTCGGATCGGAAGACTTAGAACTGGAATCTGGAAGTGGGAGGAAAAGAAGAAAGGGGGGAAATTTGAGGGTGAAAACCATGAAATCAATTGTTTTTTGTTAAGTTTAGGGTAAAATAAAAGGGCCTGGGGAGTGGGGAAGGGTTTAGATTAGGATTTTTTTT
Source organism: Artocarpus heterophyllus (assembly GCA_025403435.1). Classification (NCBI taxonomy): domain Eukaryota; kingdom Viridiplantae; phylum Streptophyta; class Magnoliopsida; order Rosales; family Moraceae; genus Artocarpus; species Artocarpus heterophyllus. The sequence goes on along the minus strand of CM046348.1, from coordinate 25,955,012 downwards.
TAAAAGAATTAGGTGGGCAGGTTCGGTTTAAACCTGTCCCCTAAAATTTTAAACCGTACCCGCCCGCCAACATATGTAGGTAGACGGATTGAACCTGCCAATGGGCAAGTTGCTGACATAAACCCCTTTTGTTTTAGGCAAGTTGAGCGCTGGTGCAGGCGCCAGCGGCCGGCGGTTTTTGTGTAGTCCTATTGTTGGGGGTGTGCCTGACGCCATCCCTGAGGTCTGCCTCTGTGGCAGCTTGGCCGTCGTGCTTGACAACATCATTGAAAAGGCAATTTGCAACTCCATGTGCTTGGCTCTTTCACTCGAGGTGCTCCTTAGAACCTCAACTGGCTACGACATAGGGCGTCACCTCCTCAAGAAGAACACGTGCTCAAGTCGTACTGTCAGAGCCTACAACTAGGCAGCAACTTGCACAAAAGGTTGACATTTGACCTCATTCCAACCCTCAGATAGAGACCAAACCTTTGGTGGGGATCACGACACTTGTCACCTACCTTCTGATAGGTCTTGATGTGGCATATAGTTCATGGGAAAAACCCACTTAGAACTTGATTCAATTGGTAGCCTATAAATTGAGCGCATTACTGTAGCTTGAGGTAACATGCTCTTCCCTACTAACTCAGCTCATATACTCTGCCAAACAAGTACTTAACTTGAGGGTCAAAAAGCCTTTGGCCAGCACTGCATTGATGCCCTTACCTCCAAAGCGTCCCTCTTCTTATTGTAGGTTCACCCAGAAAGACCACCCTGATAAGTGATCGGTGTCCCCCTATCAGACACTAGGGTTACTCTCGTAAGCTAACAGTCTACAACTGCATTATACCTGGATAGCCAGTCCATTCCTAGGATTACATTATACATACTCATGGGGATTACGATCAAATCACTCTTTAAAATCTCATCCCCAATCTTTATTTTACAAGCTTTACATATACAATTCATACACACCCGCCCCAAGGGTGAAGCTATAACTAGGGGTTCATCAAACTCTTTTATCTCTAACCCTAAGGCATGTACAAAAGAACTTGAAATAAGAGAATGAGTGGCACCAGTATCGAACAAAACGTGAGCTAGAGATTGACAAACTAGGATCATACCATCTATAACCATGTTGTTGATCTAGGCATCCGAACTCCTTGTCATCATGGTATGAACCTGCACTTGGGTCTTCCCTTTTCCTCTACTAGTATTACTAGGTCCTGGGTTAGTTGGCCAATACTATTGCGATGGAGATGACTGCACATTGGCTGTACTCTGCACTCGATACCGAGGGGCATTGCGCTGGAAGTTCTACTGCTGGTGTCCTTGTGCTGGGTAGTGCGATTGTTGGGGAGAGAACTAATGGAATTGAAGCTAAGGGTACTGCTGAGGCGGAGGTAGCGTCTGAGCTTGGGGTTGGTAACTGGCTCCTTCTCCGGTCTGAAGTCATAGGTGAGCACTCCTGATTGGGCAATTCCTCTTGATGTGTCCTGGTTGCTGGCAATAGTGACAGGGAAAGCTATAGGAGTTGCTGTGCCCGCTGCTAGATGAATTGCTACTACCACTACTCATGCTACCTTGTTTGTTCTTTCCCAGAGGTGGTCGACTACTGGTGCTCCTCCTGCCGCTCCTCTACGGTCCTCTTGACATCTTGGCTTGATTCTCACAATAATGCGCATAGTCATTTTCCACAGATATTGCTGACGATACAAGCTCACCAAAACTCTTGAGTTGCAGAGCAACCACTTGTCATCGAATAGAAGCCTTAAGCCCTTCTTGAAATTTGATGCACTTTTTGCATTTCGAAGCCACTGTTGATGGAGCAAACCTGGCCAGCTCATTGAACTTTGCCTCATACTCCCGAATTGACATATCACCCTGTTGCAATCTATAAAACTCAGTCGCATTCTGATCCCTATATCCTTATGGAAAGTATCGATCATAAAACTGGCTCCTCAAACCTGTCCCAACTGATGTTACCATTGTTTTCCAAGCCCTTTGCTTGCTTCCACCAAGTATTGGCACCACTTTCGAACCTATATGTTGCAAACTCCACACGATATTCTGTTGGCATGCCAAGAGTATCCAACTGTTTCACGATCGAGTCGAGCCAATACTCAACCACTTGTGGGTCCCCATTCCTGTCAAAAATCGATATAGACGCACAATGGAATTTCTTAAAGTATGCATGTCAACGACTAGCCTCAGAATCCTCCAGTCTTGCCCTTGCTACCATCTATCGAAATGCTGCAAACATGGCTCTCATCATGCCCTCATCATTTCCAAACTCGGCGTCAGCTGTCGAACGACGTCTAGGTGCCATTCTCTCACTTCTAAAAACAAAATTTGGACTATCAGTGGTATTTCATTATCATACATATGTGTGCACAATTCCCAAGGTTCATAATCTCGAGCTCTGATACCATTCTGTCATGTTTCGAAATACGGGAGGTGACGTGGCTGATTAATTAAGTTAATTAAGTGAAAATTTAGTAAAACCATGAGTTTAAGTATTTAAATTAATTATGAAAATGTGGAAATTTTAAAACCTTTTTTAAAACAAGCATTTATAATAATTAAACAAATAAGAATATCAAAGTAAACAATAAGAAAGTAACAAAGAAATAAAAAGAAACGAGAATGGGTCCCATTAACCCACATCTTGTGCACACACATAGTACTGACAATATTATATTACAACCACAGTCCAAGTAAAGAGAGAGTTAAAATATTACATGCCTTGATTTAATAATTTAAATAACCTACTGGGTTCTTCTACTACTCCTGTGTATTGTCTGTGGACTCTTCTTCGATCATAAGACTGATATCCACCTAGAAAGGGGGAAAGTTAAAAAAAAAACAAATAAAACGTGAGCAAAAGGCTCAATAGGACTATATTTTTTAGAAACATTTAATTTTAAAAGAAAACTTCATTACTCAAAAACTTATTTAGAAAATAGACTTGAATACATAAATAAAATTTAATAAAATTGTTCTTACCAAAATCGTTTATTGGTCGACCTAGAAAGAATATAATCTTCTTTTTCCTAGGCAAACCATATGTATAACACCACCGTAGTGGCCTAGCTGGGTTTTGGGACCTGCCTCCAAGGTTGCACGCTACACGACCTGATCTCTGATATGGCATCATGCCCATATATACATATTTCTATAATTAGAAAAATTTCATTTTTACCAAGTATTTTCATTTACATTTATTATGAGGTTTATTATGAGAATCACCTCAATCTATTGTTTATGAAAACCGGCAATAAAAATCCTTTTTCAATCAATCATTGAAAACATTTGGAATAAAAATCCCTTTGAGGCCAAAATCATTTTAAAAACTAGGTTACCAAGGAAAGGGGTAGAGAAGTCCTACCTCAATACTCATGCCAGTGTCCCACATTGTAATTTTTGGTCGGCTATACGTTAGCTTTGCGGATCCACGAACAACCCTCGAATCGAAGCTTTGATTTGAAGTTATAATTGTCTAAACTTGTTCCCGAGCTTCTAATCTGCTAAAAATCAAAGCTTGGACTTGTTTTTGATTCAAAAATTTGAGAAGAAATGAGAGACAAAGGAAGGCAAAGAGAAGAGAGAGAGACGAGCGTGAGAGGGAGAGTGAGAGAGGGTGAGAGAGAGCTGAGTGAAAGAGAGAGGGAGAGGAGAGGGAATAAATAGAGGAAAAATTAGGCGGTTTCACTGTGTAAAAACTGTGTGCCGCCCACGGTTTTGCAAAACAGGATGTATTTAGCATTTGACAAATTGTTTGTTCCAAATATTCAAAATACAAATAAAAACAACTAAAAATAATTTAAAAATCTATTAGATTAGAAAAATAATTACAAAACACTTAGATTAAAATTAAACCATAATTTGATACACTATTACACAATTTTTACTTACTAATATTACTTAATTAATTTTGGAGCGTTACATACACATATCCATATACAAATACATTTACATTTACATATTATGTGTGTATATATATATATATATATATATATTGAATGTGTTGCATTTACAAACATCGTATTGTCCCACGAGGAAGGGGGAAAACATCGTAAGTTCAAGTTTTTAACATTAAATTTAAAGGCTAAGTATATTCAATTTGAACCATAAATTACGAAGCAAAATCTATTGCCTCATTTTCTTGTTCCTTTGGTCATCTCCCAATTACTTTTATAGTCTAAGTGAATTGCTTAATTATTTTAATAATTTAAGTCATATTTATGTGTTTAGCTTGTTAAGTTTAAATGATGCATAAAAAAAAATAGAAAAGGGACAAACAATAGGATAGAAAAATAAGACAATAGATGTGGACCTATGAGTAAGCATATAACATCAAGTGGAGTCTCAATCAAACAATGATGCACGTTTTTTTAATTAACAATAATATCCTTTCGAAATTTGACAATTTATGCGTTCATCGAGTGCTAAAAAGAGTTTGGTGTTAAAGGAGAAGTACATGACATGGTCGTTTAATTATTCCTTCATTAAAAAAAAAAAAGGAAGAAGAAGAGAATCGTTTGATGATTTCTTGATTTTTACATGGGAGCTTTTCCGACACATCGCGTTGAGATGTCTGCATGTGATAACGTGATGGTAGAAAAAGGTTCTGATTCAGCAATGAAGGTTGATGATAGGCATAATTTCTTTTGAAGAAATATAGGGCAGCCTGACCCCTACAGGGATTAATTCGATGATTCTATCAATCCCAACCTGGCAACAACAAACTATCTTGTTTTTAGTATTATTGAATGCAGTGACTTTTGTCGATCAATTTCATTTTTATTGATTGGAAATGCACGTGCATATTCAATATGTTCTTATACTAGTGATAAGCTCGCGTGTATTTTTTATATGTTTTTATAAAAATATTTAAAATTTCTTCCATAATTTAGCTTTACTCATTTTAATTCTTTTAATAATTTAATTTAGTTAAAAAAAAGTTTAATAGGGCATTTTTTATAGGGAGAAAAGGTTTTGGTATGAAAAGTTAGATAACAAATTATTTAAGGGCATGTATCAAAAAAGTATTTGAGAAGGTTGTATGACAACACTACATTTGAGAAGAAATTGTTTTAGGGGAACAATTAAGGGAAAACGTTCGTAAGTGGCATAGGTGGGGAAAGTTTAGCTGAAAAAATTGGGTCGGATAATCCCATATCTGAGAAAGAATATTTTTATAAAAATATATAAAGGAGAAAGAAGTTGCTTAAATAGAAAGAAATATGAACAAAACTTAGAGGTCACACTTAATAAAATAACATATTAAAGAATGCAAAAGAACATGCAATAAGAGTTAATTTTTAAAAAATATTTTGATGATATATTTGTTAAGAAAATTATTTAATGAAATGGATCTGAAAATATATAAACAAAATAATCATAAAGTTGGGAAGGAATAAAAATAAAACACTAAAAATGCAAATGGTAAGAAGGGCAAAAAAAGAAATGAAGAAAAAGATTAAAAAAAAAGGATAAAAAAAGCAAAAAAAAAATAATTTCTCTAAACTAAAAGCAAAAAAAGATGAGAAGTATAAAAAAGAAGTGGAAAAAGAAAAATAAAATAATAAAATAAAACAATAAAACAAAATATACCAAGGGGACCTTTCGTCCCCCCAATAAAGCAAACACAAAAAGCGTGGGAGGAGTTCGATTCCCCCACATGTCAGTTCTGTGTGCCTTAGCCTTAACACACTTTTACAATAGAGTGTGAGTGTGTGTGTGTATGTATATGAAGATTTAGGATTTTTTAAAAAATTCTTATTTATTGTTTTGCTATATTACTTTCGTTAAAGTTTAGTTTTGTTATAAACAAATATGAGTAGAGAAAATTTGAAAGAAAAAAAGGTTTCAAGTGGGATGAATTGGATAAAAAATTATTTACAGAATACATGTGGAAAAAATTATTTGAAAAAGTAATGTGAAAAATATTAAGATAGAGACACATTTGAGAATAAATTATTTGAGTTGGATAATAAAAAAAAAATACCTATGGGATCCAGTGAAAAAAATAATATTAAATACAAAAAATGTTCAGACAAGCACACATGTAAGACAAGTTATTTTAATTAGGAAGATTAGGGAAAAAAAAGTTTAGTAAGGCACATATAAAGGGCACATGATCTAAAAGGAAAAAAAAAAAAAATGCATAAAACACATCTTTCAAACAAAATATGTAGTTAACTAAATATGTGTGTGCCGCGTAAACAATGTTTAAGTATAGACATATGTGAGAGATATTATTTTAGCATAGGTAAATTAGAATTTCATTAGACAAATAGTAGTTGGGAGTGTTATCGAGAAAAGAAAAGCAATGAAGTAGAGAGATATTTAAGAACAATTACTTTAATAGGGTAAAAAGGTAAATTGTATTGACAAGGATTACTTTAAAAAAATTATTTTAATAGAGAAAAATCAAAATAAAAAACACAAAATGAAGATATAAATGGAATAACCCATATATAAAACTCTCTATTATACATATGTAAGATATATTCAAATATACAACAAGGCAATATTTGAGTAAATAATACTAAAACAATTATTGCATTTCATGATGGCTAAAACCATCATTAAAAGATGAGACAAAGGTTGTTGAACTCGTCGTCTTATCAAATGTTGTTGTATGTCACAACAAATGACTACAGTTTTTAACCATCTTTAAAACCCTTATCGGGGGGACTTATAGGTAGGGTTGTTCAAAAAATAAAAACAGAGAACTGATTGAGATTGATCGTCAAACAGACTAGAAAAAACCAAAAAAATCAATTTGAATGGCAAAACCGACCGATTCCGTCGGAAAACCTATTGCAGATGGAGCCAAATCAAAACCCAGCAAAAGAAAAAAAAAGGAGGAGAGAAGGCAGTGGCTGGGCGCCGCAGCACCAAAATAGACTAGAAAAAACCAAAAAAATCAATTTCAATGCCAACACCGACCAATTCGGTCGGAAAACCTATTGCAAATGGAGCCAAATCAAGGCCCAACAAAAGAAAAAAAAAAAGGGGGAGAGAAGGCAGTGCCTGGGCACTTGTAGCTCTAAGATTGGGCGCCGTGGCGCCAACCCAAAATCAAGACCGACATTGCAGCGTTGGATTCGGGCACTGCAGCGCTAAAAATATGTTTTATACAACTTCTCAGGGAAAAAGTCATGGTTTTAAGCCAAAATTATGTGTGGCTGCTAGGGTTTCTTAATTGTAGTGATTTTTCCTCTCCTTCCTTGAGGTTATTTAAATAGAGATAAGACGGCTAGGGTTTATGGGCATATTTTGAGCATGAGAACTCTGTTTGTTATGATAGAAGAGAGATTTGGGAACCACAATTTGAGAGTGTGTGATAGAAATTCTCTTGTAATCTGTAATCATCTCCTTCATCATAGTGGAATCTACAGTGATAAATATAAGACGTAGTCACAAAGTTGATGAACCTGTATAAAAATTTAGTGTTCCTCTTTTATCTTTCTCTAATTCCTTTTTTCTGCAATCATTCATTTTTGGTTTTTTAGAATTAGAAGGTGCTTAATTCTCAAGAACTGGTATCAGAGTGAAGGTTCAGGTCAAGAACGATGATGGGCGAAGAAGGGTCAGTAGCTAGTATCACCAAATTTGATGGTTTGGGTTTTTCCTATTAGAGGATGCAAGTGGAAGATTACCTCTACAGCAAAAAATTACACTTGGCCTTGGGAGATAAGCCCGAAGGCATGAAGGATGAGGAGTGGAATCTCTTTGACAGACAGGTGGTGGGTGTGATCCATTTGACTTTGTCAAAGAATGTGGCCCACAACGTAGCAAAGTAGAAGACTACAGCAGGGATGATGAAGGCTCTGTCAGACATGTATGAGAAGCCCTTGGCCAATAATAAGGTACACCTCATAAAGAAGTTCTTTAATTTAAAAATGTCTAAAGGTGCCTTGGTGGTAGAGCATCTAAATAATTTTAATATTGTTCTGAATCAATTGGTCTCGGTAGAGATTAAATGTGATGATGAGATCAATGCCCTAATCCTTTTGGCCTCGTTACCGAATAGTTAGGAACCCATTAGGGTGACCATTACCAATTCGATTGGGAATGCAAAATTAAAGTTTATTGATGTCAGAAATTCTATTTTGGAGGAAAAAGTCCGTAGAAAGGATTCTAGGTGAAACTTCAACATCGAACTTGGCCCTTAATGTTGAGAATAGAGGTAGAAAATCTGAGAGGTATTCCAACAAGGATAATGGCAAAAAAGGTAAGTGGAGGAATGGGAGAAGCAAGTTAAGGAACGGTAGGAATATAGAGTGTTGGAATTGTGGGAAGATTGGCCACTTAAAAAAGAATTACATTACTCCGAAGAAGAATGAAGACAAGAACAATGATGCAGCAAACGCTGCAACTGAAGAGGCATAGGATGCCTTTCTCTCATCTGTTGACAATTTCCTTGATTCATGGGTGATAGATTCATGAGCATTATTCTACACCACTGCACATCGTGATATCTTGGAGAATTATGTTGTCAGAAATCATGGTAAGGTTTATCTTGCTAATGGTGAACCTTTGGACATTGTTAGCATTAGAGATGTCAATTTATAAATGCCTAAAGATTCATAAGGTAAGACATGTACTCAAATTGATGTGCAACTTGATTTCGATGGGGTAACTTGACGACGAAGGACATAATGTACCCTTCAATTGTGGAGGTTGGAAAGTCACAAAGGGAGCCATGGTTATTGTTCAGGGGCGTAAAGCTAGCACTTTCTACATTAATTCTAGTTATAGAGATAGCAATTGCTGACTCTGCTACTAATACTGAGCTAGGCATTATAGACTCAGGCACATGAGTAAAAAGGGAATGGAATGAAGGTACTTCACTTTGAAGGAAAACTATCAGGGTTGAAAACTATTGATCATAGTTTATGTGAAGGCTGCATCTTTGGTAAATAGAAGAGAGTCAGTTTTTCAAAGATAGGTAGAGAGCCAAAGTCCAGAAAGTTGGAGCAAATTCATATAGATGTGTGGGGACCTTTGACGATTACTTCTCTCGATGGTTCAAATTACTATGTGACATTTATTGATGACTCAAGCAGGAAGGTATGGGTTTACTTTCTGAAAAACAAATCTAATGTTGTTGATGCTTTCAAGAGATGGAAAGTTATGGTGGAGAATGAGATAGATTTGAAGGTAAAGTGCTTATAGTCTTATAATAGGGGAGAGTACATAGATGATGATTTTAAGTATGCTGAGAATGGAATAAAGATGATGAAACTATTCCAAGGAAACCACAACATAATGGTGTAGATGAGAGGATGAATAGAACTCTGAACAAGCGTGCTAGAAGTATGACATTGTATGCGGGGCTACCAAAGTCGTTTTAGGCTAAGGCAATTAACATTGCAGCTCTTCTAATCAATAAAAGTCCATCCACACCATTGAAGTTCAAGCTATTGGAAGAAGTTTAGAGTGGTAAAAAGGTTAACCTCTCTTATTTGAAAGTGTTTGGGTGTGTTTTCTATATTCACATTAATTATACTGCTACAAGTAAACTTGATGCAAAATCTAAAAAATGTCTTTTTTGTTGGCTATGGTGGACATGAGTTTGGTTTTCGTTTTTGGGATAACCAAAATCGAAAGATTATCAGGAACAAGGATGTGAGTGTTCTGTATAAGGACAGAGATAGAATGACTCTAGAAGTACAGGTTCTAAAGATAAGAAGCTTAAAGTAATTCCATTGAAGGATCTTCCTAAAGTAGAAGTGCAAAATTTACAAGTTGAAGATCAAGGAAATATAGCTCTAGAAGGAAACAAAGCACTTCTGCTACTACAGTTAAGAGATCTAACAGGACCATCAGGTCATCGTAGAGAAACTCTCCTTCATTGTACTATATTCTGTTGATCGACAGAGGTGAAATGGAGAGTTATGATGAAGCCATACAGGCCAAAGATTCAGTTAAGTAGGAGTTAGCTATGAGGGATAAGATGAATTCTTTAATATTCAATCAAACATGGTAATTGGTAGAGTTACCAAAGGGCAAAAAGGATTTACACAACAAATTGGTATACCGAATAAAAGATGAATGTGATGGCAGCAAACGGTATAAGGCAAAGCTGATGGTAAAAGGCTTTCAACAGAAAGAGGGCATTGAATTCAATGAGATTTTTTCTCCGGTGGTGAAACTAACCACGATCAAAATGGTACTTGCGCTAATGGCAAATGAAGACTTGTTCTTGGAATAGTTGGATGTTAAGATAGCCTTTCTCCATGGTGATTTGGAAGAGGAGATCTACATGAACACAAGGTTTCGAAGTACAGGGTAAGAAGAACATTGTGTGCAAACTTTAGAAGAGCTTGTATGGCCTTTAAACAAGCTCCCTAGGCAGTGGTATAAGAAGTTTGATGACTTTATGTGTAGTAGTGGTTTCTTGAGGTATGAGACAGATCACTGTTGTTATGTGAAGAACTTTGGTGACTCTTATATTATATTGTTGCTATATGTTGATGACATGCTCATAGCAGGAGGATGCAAACAGGAGATTGACAAGCTAAAGAAGGAGTTGTCTAAGTAGTTGGTGATGAAGGATTTGGGTGCTGTAAAAAAAATCCTTGGGATGAGAATAACAAGGAACAGTAGTGGTTTGAAATTGTCACAGAAAGAATATGTTGAAAAGGTGCCTAACAGATTGAACATGAATAATACGAAGCCTGTGAGTACTTCTTTGGCTAGTCACTTCAAGTTGTCAAAAGAGAAATCACCAACCACAAAGGAGGAGTGAGATCACATGGCCAATGTGCCTTATGCTTCTGCAATAGGCAATCTCATGTATGCCGTAGTTTGTACCACACCGGACATTGTACATGTAGTGGGAGTTGTGAGTAGGTACATGAACAATCCAGGCAACCAGCATTGGGAGGCAATGAAATAGATTTTTAGATGTTTGAAAGGTACTACAGGTTTAGCTCCATGTTTCAAGAACTCAGACTTGGGATTATAGGATTATGTAAATGCTGATATGGCTGGAGATATTGATGGTAGAAAGAGTACTACTGGTTACGTTTATACTTTGGGTGGCACAGTAGTTAGTTAGGTCTTGAAACTGCAAAAGATAGTTGCATTCTCTATAACTAGAGCAGAGTACGTGACAATGACTGAAGCTAGTATGGAGATAATTTGGTTGCAGTCTTTTCTGGAAGAACTAGGGTCACAAGCAGGAAAGGAGTGTGCTATATAGCGACAGTCAAAGCACCATACAATTGGCAAAAATCCTATATTTCATGCTAGGACGAAGTATATATAGTTGCGTTATCATTTCATCAAATCGACTTTGAAGGATAGGGTGTTAGTGCTTGAGAAGATTCTTGGGAGTCAGAATCCAGCAGATATGTTCACCAAAACTGTTTCGATTGAGAAACTGAAGTTGTGCGCAACTTCAGTTGGACTTCGCCTTGAGGTGTGAGAAGTTGTTACTCCTGCAGTTGTAGATACGGTGATTAATTAGTCTCTAAGTGAGAGATTGTTGCAGATGGTGCCAAATCAAAACCCAACAAAAGAAAGAAAAAAAAAAGGAGAGAAGGCAGTGCTCGGGCACCATAGCGCCAAGATTGGGCATCGCGGCGGCAGTCCAAAATCAAGACCGGTGCTACAGCATATGACTTCTTAGTTCAAAAGCATGGTTTTAAGCCAACATTATGTGTGGCTGCTAGGGTTTCTTAATTGTATTGATTTTTCCTCTCCTTCCTTATGGTTATTTAAATAGAGATAAGACGACTAGGGTTTATGGGCATATTTTGAGCATGAGAACTTTGTTTGGTGTGATAGAAGAGAGATTTGGGAAACACAATTTGAGAGTGTGTGATAGAAATTTCTCTTGAAATCTGTAATCATCTCCTTCACCATAGTAGAATCTGCAATGGCAGAAACAGGACATAGTCACAAATTTGACAAACCTGTATAAAAATTTGGTGTTCCTTTTATATCTTTCTCTAATTCCTTTTTTCTACAATCATTCATTCTTAGTGTTCTTAGAATTAAGAGGTGCCTAATTCCTAACAAAACCGACAGCTCACAAAATGAGTGGTTCGGTTTTCAAAAGCGATTTTTTCGTTTGTTCAAACTAAACCGACCAATTAGTTTTTTCTTATAAAAGTATAAATATAAATTTTAATAATAGATTATATATTAAACACAATATAATGTTCAAAATTTCAAAACGTTGGACTTTATTGTTAAGTGATGAATTTTCTAGCTAATTTTCTTGGTTTTTATTGTTTACTTTATCATTATTGAGAGTTTTTAAAATCATGTAATGCACTTTATTGTCAAAGGAAAAAACAAATAGAACCAAGTAGGCTACTAATGGATTACTATCTGTAGCATGGCTAGTTGCTATTGTCTAAAACTGACCACTACAAACCGACCATCATCGGGCGAAAACTAATCGAACCTTTTTGACACTTGGTTAATGCTCAGTTGTATTTCTCAAAACCAACCGCCATCAGTCGGAAACTAACCAACTAAAAACCAATCGATGAATATCCTTATTTACAGGCACGCAAGACATATACTTAAGTGGATAAAATATAAAGGTCGCAAAGCAATATACTTGTTACATATAAGAAGTATATATAAAAATAATTTACAGGGCTATATTTGAGGGAAAAATATTTTAATTACAATTATATAAGAAATGTTTATTTAGGTAACATATGAAAATATTGTTCTAAAAAATTGTAAAAAAATACGTGAAAGAAAATATTTATAAAAAATAATTTTAGGAAGCGGATGTGAAAATAGATAAAATGTTAAGAGGGAATGCAACAAAAAGATGAGGCAAAAAGTGATAAAAAAATAAAAATGAGGGACCAAAATATGTAAATACAAAATAAGGAAGGACAGGCAAAAACAAACGAAAAAGCAAAAGAAAAAAAAAAAGGAAAGAGATTTGGAAGAGATTTGGGTTATTGCATTTAAGAAAAACAAAAGAAAGGGGGTGATTTTTGGGGTATTGCATTTGAGAAAAGCAAAAGAAGACATATATAAAAGTCACTCAATAACATACTTAAGTGGATAGTATATGGAAACTACCTAGAGATACATAGAAGAAGTAGAGAAGTAGATAGATATCTATATGGCCACGTAGAATGAAAAAAAAATATTATGGGCAACAGCATTAACAAATGTTTTGTGAAAAAATTATTTTTACAGAAACAAATTAGAAATGGAAAAAAACAATTCAATAAAATGGATGTGAAAATAGATAGAACATTAGGCGCAAGATAAGGACAAAAAAAAAGGAGTAGAAAAGTGATGAAATTTCATGGGAACTACTCCAATGAATTGATGGCAAAGACTGTCAGAGAACATGACCGGTACATGATTGAGCCATTAGAGGCTCTTAACGACAACAAAGCTTATATTGTGACTGTGAGGAGGAAAAAGAAAGGAGGAGGAAGAGAATGGAGATGGGTGCTAGCTAGAGGTGGCAAAATCGTGTTTGTGCCGTGGTTGTGTTGGCACGTTTACAGCACGACACGTTTAGCCCAAACACGAACACGACATGATTAATAAACGTGCCAGAAATGTAAACACGAACACGATACGCCTATGACACGAGTAACATGACGTGACACGATTAACACGATTGTTAAACGTGCCGTGACAGGTTGACACAATAACAACACGCATATGATACGTTTATAACCCAATTAACTAAAAATTAAAAAATTTAAAAAAGCCAATAAAGAAAATTATAAAAACACAATATCTAATTAATACTAACCTACTATAAATGTTTCAAATATTTTTATTTTTAAGTTTAAATGTGTTATAAATGGGCGGGTCGCGTCGTGCCGTGTCAACACGTTTACGGCCCATTTAATTAAACGTGTTAAGGTGTGTTTAGCGTGTTAGCACGAATCCAGCCCGTTTATTTTCGTGTTATTTATGCCAACTCATTTATGGCACAATTAATAAACGTGTGGTCCAAACCCATTTATCTCGTGTCATTTTTGTATCGTATCATCGTGCCATGTCTAAAATTACCGGCCCTAGTGCTAGCCGATCTCTATCGTCATTTACGTTAGAGCACAGTCTACAATCAGCGGAAGAGATTGATGGCGCAAGAGAGGAGAGAGAAGGCAATAGAGAGAAAGGGTGGTAGAGAGAGTAGGAAAAGGAAAAAATTAAAAAGAAAGAAAGAACCTCTTAGGAAGGTTAAGATTGAGAATCTAAGGCCTTGTTGGTTTTATTCTCAGAATTTTTGGAAATGCTTTTGCATGTTTTTTGAGGCAAAAATTTTAAAAACACTCTCAACATATTTCTAAAATATTCATATTTTTTAAAACAAAAACATTTTCACCTATTTTAAAAACAATACCAAACGGCCCTTGAGTCACTAAAATTACAATTTGCCTATTATTTTCTAATTAGCAGAAACATATTGTTTGCTTTCAAGTGATTCCACACTTGGTCTATTTAGCATAATTTACTTAAAAAAGGGAAAGATAAGAAGAAGAGAGAGCCAAAAAAAAAAAAAAAACCAAAGATATTTTGGAATTTTAAATTGTGGGACCTCAAAAATACCTACAAAATCTTGGTTTATGTGAACTTTCTTGTTCAAATCTAAGTCAACCAACAGGTCCAATAGACCCAAGTGCGACATTTGTTTTGAAAAACCAATTCTTAAAAATTTGTTAGAAAAAAATCAAGAAAAAGAAAACGAAAGAGAGAAGAAAGAATACTACAAAATTTTTTGGGGAAAAAAAGCCTAAAAACAAGGAGAAAAAAAAAGGAAGAAATGGACAAAAAGAAGACAAATGCAAAAAAAAAAAAAAAAAAAAAAGAAAAAAGAAGGCATTTCCACTCTTCATTTTTTGGAGAAAAGTGTTTCCACACTTTGGGAGCTTCATGGAAAAACTGATTCTATTTTATATATTGGGTTATTAATACTATTGGTTCTATACTTTAGGGCCTTTCCAACTTTATCCCCTGAACTTTTAAAGTCACCACAAGTCACTTGAATTTTAAAAATCACCATTTTGCCCTTATATTAAACCTCCTTAATTTTTCCTATTTTCTAATTTTCTATTTAAATAGATAGAATTAAACCCATATGATTCATATATAGGTCACCTGTAAAGATAAAAATGAGATTTTGTCACTCTAAAGTTTACTTTCACTCTCATTTGATGCCATTGCTTTTTTTTCTTAATCTAAACTCTCATTTAGAAAGGGCTTGCCTATATATTTCTTCTCTTTTTTAATGCATAACTCATTTAATAAGTCAATATTGTTTGTTGATATCTGAATTTGAATATTAAAGAAGATGAGTTAAGCATTAGAGATGATAAGATATCTGCAAAGAATATTGAAAAGAAATGTGCATATATATCTTTCTTAAATAAGAGCAGGTAAAAAAACATTAAGTAAATGTAAACAAAAATTAAGAGTGATAAAATCTCATTTTTGTTCTTACAGGTAACCCATATGCGAGTCATGTAAACTTAATTATATCTATTTGAATAGAACATCGGTAAACATAAAAATATAAAGAGGATTAAAACAAAGACGACATGGTGATTTTAAAATTCAAGGGACAAAGTGAAGAGTTTTGAAAATTTAGGAGGTAAAATGGTGATTTTTAAAGTTTAGAGGTTAAAATGATGGATACCTTAAAGTTTATTGGCCATTAGTGTTTATAACTCTTTGTGTATTTTTTAAAGATTCACTTCTTTCCTTTCCTCTCCTCTCTCTTTCCTTCAATATTTCAATCTTTTTATGGGGAAGAGAGAGAAATATCATAGCTCAGATAGTGAATAAAAATTGTTTCCATAGAAAGAAAAGATAGTGAATAAAGATTAATTAATAGCACCAATGCAAGTAAAGTTTATTAAATGGTACAATCTTGATAAATTAATATTTATCACACTACTACTTAAATTCACCAATGAAAATATCCTATCTCATTTATCCTTTATCAAAACTTAAAACACTTGCAAACATTATCTCTCCTCCCCTCTCTCGACAACAAGACCACTAGGCAAATGGCAATGAATGGGTTTCCTTGAGCTTCTCAGTTCTCCTCTTGCAGAGGGAATTGTAGCGGCAAAGACCTGTGCAAGAGAGATTAAGCTTTAAAAGTCTAGAGTTTCAATTTAGGGAGTTTTGCACCTTCTTCTAATTTTGAAAAAATAAATTATTTATTTACTAAATAAAAGATAATAAGTATAGCTAAATTAAAAAATAATGTAATTAATTCTTTATTTACAACTTATTTACAAGGTATATATATATATATATATATATATATATATTAAGAATTAATTTATATTTACCAAACCAAGACCTTTTCTGTAAATAACATATTTAATAAATAATGAAAAAATTTCTTGAAAGTTAAAAATTTATACGGTAAATCATTTATTTACTAGATCACCTTGGTGGCCCACAACACCTTGAATAAAGAATTAATTCAAAAAGTGTTTATTTTATTGATAAATAATATATTTCTTTTATCAATTTGAGTTGTTAAAAATAAATTACTTTTGACAATAAAAAGAATTTAATTTCAACAAAAAAAATTGTAAACATTGAATAATAAAATAAATAAATGCTTTAGGAATTAAAAAACGATAAACTATGCATTTATTAGATAACTAAATTGGCAAATGTCTAGAAAATAATAGATTTATTACGTAAATAATATATTTACTAACTAAACAAATTTATGAATATTATGTAAATACTAAGTGGAATTTATTTATTTTTTGATTAAATTTTGTAATATTAATAAATCCAATATAAATAGTGAATTTATTAAGTAAATAACAATAATTGAGCAAATAATGGATTTACCAAATATAATATTGTGTTAAATAAGAGATTTACTAAGAAAATAATGTGTTTATTAAGTACATAAAATGATAATTCTTAGGTGAAATTGGCGAAGATCTAAAGAGGGGGTGACAAAGGGATGTTGCAAGGGGCAGAAGCGACTAGAAAGGGAGTGAAACCCTGGTCAAGAAGGTGGCAAGGCCTAGGTACTGGTGCATGGATAGGGTTGGCGTGGGGCTGGATTGCACAAGAATGAGGGCAAAGAGACTTGTTGTAGGGGGCTCTACCCAATAGGGCATGGAGGTGGTTTTCTTTTCTTCTTTTTTTTTTTTTTTGCTTAGATGTATTTTTCTTTTCTTTTCTTTTGTGAGATTATTTTATTTTTTAAAAATAATTGATTGTATTGTTTTGCAGGTGTTTGAGTTAGAATTTATTTGTAATTTGTTTTTTTTTTTTTACTTTTTAGTTTAGTCATTTTTTACTTTTACTTCTTTTTGGATATCTTAAAAACATATTTGGATGATGTACAGATACATACATTCTATATATATATATATATTCAAGCAAAAGAGTGTTTTAAAAGAATTATCTTAACATGATATTGAGAATACCAAACTAAAAATGTGTTAAATTTTAAGGTACAAGAACAATATTTTCCCGTATTGAATTGAAATAGTTAGCGAAAGAAAAATGGTCCTTCATTCATATCAAGTATTCATCCTGTTGTTAAAAAAATTTTAAAAAAATATAGCTCATCCAATATTGAAGTACATCTGCCGGTTGGACGATTGTTGGAATTGAGTTACACCTATGGTGTTCTTACAAGATATTACATTGTTTTCTGATTTTGTTTTTGCCAGCCAACATGGAACCAAAGACCTCGTTGCACCTCAGCTCCATTAAGCTCAGATCACCCGCATGCTGCGAACTGTCACAATGCGCTAAGATTGAAATAGAAAACACGGATGAAAACTCATCGACGTCAAAGAAGAAATGGTCGTACAGTACGACCATATCAAAGACTAATGTTTTAATTTGAATTCAAGAACGGATGAGCTTGCAATTAAATTAAAGAAAAAAAAAAAGAACACTCCTAACGTGGCGACGAATAGATAAACACACTGCGGCATTCCACCTCTGGCTAAAATTATGACTTTTCTTCATTCTGGTATACGAATCAATAAGGCACCGAAAGGTCTCTGCTAATCGAATTTGGTACATGGTGTTGCCCTTTATATTTGGGCTAACTTGCAAGGCTGAGAAGCAAGGGCTAGATAGGACCTGGTGAAGAACATATGTGGCAGACTAAAGAGAATAGAGAAATTAAACGTCCTTTTATACAACCAATATTAGAATTGGCCAAACCCAAGTTACATGAGCTTGTGCAGACAATATTAACGTTGCAAAAAATGACTCAATATATTGTGTTGGTGATATATTGTCTCTAATTTAAGAGTCACTTTTAATGAATAATATTCTTTCTAATATGAATTTCATCTTTAAATCTCACATATTGTGTGTATTTTTTTTAAGCTTTGGTCTCACATATTTGCACTAAAGATTAAAAAATCGTATGTTTCATTTTAGAGGTGGGCAATGATGAAATTTAAAATCGACAAAGACAATGGGGAACTCCTATTTGCTTGTCAAAACTTCTTCAGAGGAAGAAACAACATGATGTCTTTGAGATTAAGATACATATTTTAAAAAAGGAAAAAAAAAAGAAAAAGAAAATGAGAATACAACAACTATCTGATGAGGGGAAAACGAAATTCAATCCAAGCTACAGGAAACTTTTTTAAAATGATCATTTTTTTAATGACCATTTTTATTAGTTATGAGTAATTACTTTATATTATTGACCAATGACAAATCTTTAAGTTGATAAGTTTTAACGATCATAAAAATTGACAAGTGCATTTAAAAAGGTAGTGTATAAGTTATAAACAACGTATATAAACGTAATATACATTTTTTAAAGTAACATAATAT
Organism: Artocarpus heterophyllus; assembly: GCA_025403435.1. NCBI lineage: Eukaryota > Viridiplantae > Streptophyta > Magnoliopsida > Rosales > Moraceae > Artocarpus > Artocarpus heterophyllus. Next base: position 25,936,220 of record CM046348.1, on the reverse strand, counting down.
ACATTTTTATGACTAATATTTTAGATTTGTTATTGATTGACGTATAAGTTTTTAATGATTTTTTTAGTAAGGATAATTATTTTACAATGACTACATCTTTAAGACAATGACGCTTATTGAGTTCAAATATGTATAATGGACAACATAAATGATAACTTGTAAGATAGGAATTAAGTATAACGCACAATAATCAAGTAATCACTTACGCTTTAATTGTTATCAGAGAACTAATGGGGCAAAAAAAAAAAAGGATATGCTTAAAATGTTTTGCATCACAAAAAGTTAGGTTTTACATATAATAATAGGGTTAAATATGATATGATGAGAAATATATAGCGATGGATTTGGCTACTATTGATGGCAAGTCGTGTTGGCAAGTTATGTTCGTATCGGATTAAAGCTCGAACATGTAAAAAATATCTCTACACTAACACAGCCCATGACACGAATGGATTAAGAAATCCTGACACTAACATGACTCGCCTTGATAAGGGTTGACACGAACACGACCTATCCTAACCCGATACCTATTTAACGCAAGACTTTCATTTAACTCACAACTCAACCCACAACCAAAAATAAACCATTGATATTTTATAACTCTAATTATAATTTATGCGCCAAACTTACATAAAAATAAAATAAAACATGTATTTTATCAAAATCAAATCACTTTCATACTACGAACATATCTAATTTAGTATTAATTTATTGATTGTATATATATTAAAGAACAAGATTTTTTAAGAAATAGTACAAGAATAAGTTATAGATTAATTTAATGTCAAGTTAGTGTCAAGCTGGTTGACATGAACACAACCCATTTTTGGGTAAGTCAATTTCGGGTTAATACGAAAATGACCCGCTTCTTTTTTTTACACTAACTTGTTATGTTATGACTTAGTAACCCATATCGCCAGCGCTACTATTGAATATCTTATGAGATGAAGCCATTTAGTTTAATAAGGTACTTAATTTAGCCAGGATATGTAATTTTTTCCTAATTTTTTAAACAAACCATATCCGAGATGTTGGCCTAGACTAGCTTGTTTTCACATCTTTCATTTTTTTTTTTTTTGGACAAATGTGCGGCATGACTCCCATTTTATATTAAGAAAAAAATGAAACCATAAGGACTCGAATTCTTATGGTTACATACACGCACTCACATACCCAGCTACTTGAGTTAGCCTCAAATACCTTTTGTATCTTTCATCTGAGTAACGATAATTCAATAATTTCATTAAAAAAAAAATTTAATGAAAAGAAAAGAAGCAAAGAAAGAAAAGCTATTTGATATTGTCACGCCCCGGAGTACGGGATGTGACGTGGCGGAATATTTAGATTTATTAAAAGAGGATTTAATTAAAATTAAGAGTTTAAAAATCCAATTAAGTAAGAAATAAAGAGATTTTCCACCACATTTGATAAACAAATTTATAAATATTAAGCAAATAATAATAATTGAATAAAAGCCGCGAATATGGGTTCCACAACCCACAACTTGTGCACACACATGGTTCTGACAATATCATAAATACAATTACAGTCCAGGTACAAATAAAGTTAAGTTTTACATGCCTTGATTAATAATACAGAATATAAACAAATTCTCCTATCGCTCCTGAGTTCGATCCGAAGAATCTTCTCCGAACCTAAATGGAAGACCACCTAGATGGGGGAAATTTAAAACAATAAAACGTGAGCGAAAGGCTCAGTAGGACTATGTTTTATAAAATAGTTTAATGCAAAGAAACATAGCATCATTAGAAGTTATTCAGAGGAAACTTAAATAAATAAATAAATAAACAATTTGAGTAGAACCGTTCTGACACAGAACAGTCTACTCGTCAAATCAAAACACCAATTTACTTTTACCTAGGCAAACCATGACATCACCACCGTAGTGACCCAGCTGGGTTTCGGGACCTGCCCCCAAGGTCGATCGCTACACGACCCGATCTTTGATATGGCATCATGCCCATGTGTTTATTATCATTATCATTCAAAACCCAATTACCGAGTGTTGTCAATTACATTTATTATGAAATTCATTTCAGTTCACGGTATATTAAAATATAATCGATAAAACCATTTTCAAACAACCGTTGAAAACATTTTGATAGAAATCATTTTCAAAGGCAAATCATTTCAAAACCAGGCTACCAAAGAAATAGGATAGAAGTCCTACCTCAATACTCGTGCCGGTGCCCCACACCGCAATCCCGGTCCGCTATACGTTAGCTCCACGGAACCACGAATGATCCTAGATACAAACTAAGTCGATCAATATCTAGTTCGAGACATTCTATGTTACGGAACCATTTCATGATGTCCTAGTGTGCCATTTGTACCTTTAAAATCATCCTATAAGGTTGGGATTTAAATCAGGGTTCAAAACAGTGAAAACGGGTAAAAATCACAAAATTTTCCATGCCTCGGTCGGCCTGCCGGACGCCCTGCTTCGGCCTGCCGAACTGCACAGTTCGGCCTGCCGGAAGCAAGGTTCGGCCTGCCGAACATTTCCCCAGATTTGGCCTGCCGGTCGGAAGAACATCGGCCTGCCGATCATCACTCCGGCCTGCCGAACATGAACTTCGGCCTGTCGAACTGGGAAAACCCAGAAATCCCAGCCACGGGTTTCTCGATCCCCAAAATCCAAATCTTGTTTCTAACCTGTTTTTCTCAAATCCCAGGCATGAAAAACAATCATAGTTGATAGAAAAACATTCTAAAACATGTTTGGACTCATTTAAACAAGATTTGAACTCAAAATCCTCAAAAATCCAAAAATGAGAAAATGAGGAGAAAAATGAAAAATCTTGAATTCAATCCGTTTTTCTTCAATCTAGGCTTAGATTCTAGTTGTTCTAAGTTCATTTAACTCAAATCCAAGGTTTTCTAAGCTTAAACAAACTTAGATTTCAAAAACACACAAAATTGAAAATTTTGTAAAAAGTTTAGAAATTTCGAATCTAACCTCGAATCGAAGCTTCAATTCGCGTTCTCGGTTGCCGAATCACGTCCCCGAGCTTCCTCCTTGCTGTCCCGAAGCTTGGATTCAAATGTGGTTTCAAAATTTTTTTGAAAGAGATTGAGAGAGAGTAAGCTGCCGAGAGAGAGAGGGAAGAAAGAGAGGGAACCGGAGAGTGAGAAGAGAGAGTGAGAGAAAGGGAATAAATAGAGAAAATCGGTGGGCGGTTTTACTGTGTGAAAACCATGTGCCGCCCACGGTTTTGCAAAACAGAGTATTTTTAACATTTTATAAATTGTTGTGTTTTAAAACTCAAAACATCATTTTAAATCAATAAGAAATCATTTGAATGCATAAATTTAACAAAACAACCAAAAACTCAAAATCCAACCAAATACTCTAATTAAAGTTAAAACTTTAATTATGGCACACTAATTCATCATTTACATTACATTAACATTAAATAAATTTCGGGACGTTACAGATATCCTTAAGACAAACTGCAAAATAAGTAAGAGACTATGATATATGTTGTAGTACCGCTGTCAAGCTTTGGTGTTAAAGCCTTTTTCAAGACAAATGACCTCGATCAAGTTGAGCTCATATTATTAGATAAATCAATCTATCATGATATTTATTTATATCTATTTTGGCAATAAATATCTACTAAGACCTATACAACTTCTGTTCGATATTCCTTGCTATTACTCCTCTTCTTAATATCGATTGGTGTATGGATATTGTTGACGTTTCTCTGCTTCAATTTTCCTTCTAATTCTCCTTGGCTATGATGGAGGCCAAAATGAGTATATCTCAAAAGAGATACTAAAAATTACAGTGTCTTCCCTACTAAGTGCCGTGCACACCCACTCGCTGTGTGGGTTGGGCGTGCAGTGTAGAGAAACTACACAATGCACTTTTCTCCAATGACAATCCAACATTTATCCAACCTGGAAACTACTTTAGACTTAAAATATATGTTTATTTTAGCATCATAATTATTTGTATCAATAATTTAAACAAATAATTATAACACAACATTTGTTTTACAATTATATAAATATTTCACATGCAACCGATATTCAATATTTGTTAGGACTAGTGCCTAATAATTAAATACGATTGATGCATTTATACCAATGAATGATATCTTTAATTTCATGTTTCAATATGTCTCTTATTTTCGTTTGTATAGTTGATTTTAGAATAAAGAAACTAAAGTACCAAGACTATTAATACTAAATCTTCAATTGTATATATGTACAGTTTATATGTGAAAATATATGATTCCAAGATAATAGTCAAGATGAAATAGTCTACAATTTGTAGAATAAATATAAACATCTTATTCTTGATAACATTTTAACAGTTGTCTATTTCTAAATGGAAAGATGACTTATCTTGATTGTTAAAGTGGAAAACTCCAAGATAGAGATCTTGAGATATACCAAGTGGTGGATATTTATTGGACTGGACTTGAAGTATAATTTTGTTTAAGTACATCAATTTACTCTGACAATCACTTATGTATCAATCTTAATCTTAAAGTGGATTTACAATTGCATGTTTTTAACTTGTATCTTTTGATATAACTAATGCTATGTAACACACAATTTTTTTTAATTAAGTGTTATTAATATGTGTAATTGTAACAACCGCCAATTTTCATGTAACGGATTATGTTAAAAGAATAACGACGTTAAGTATTTTCTTTAGTAATATATGATATTATGTTACTGACTATTTTATTTGAGTATTTATCACAAGTGACGCTCACGTAGAATTGATGTGCTCAAGGTGTTCATATCATTTACGTTGTATGCTTGATAATAATTTGGTAATGAATTAAAGTTTTGTTATATTTTAGTGTGTACGGCATTTCGACAGGCCGATCCTCTAGGTTCGGCAGGCGAATTATCCCTCACGGAACGACAGGCCGATGGATTCCATCGGCAAGCCAGACCTCACAACTTCGGCAAGTAAACCATCGCTAGGCTGAAGACAACTGATAAGTAATCAGCAGGTAATCACCAAAATTGTGGTATGGATGATTGATTTGATTGGATGATAAATTTTGATTGATTGGCATATTTTTGGTTTGGTTCCTTATTTTAGGAAATAAAATGATTGACTTTTGTGGATGATTGGATAATTGATGAGGGTTTCCTATTTTAAGAGTTAAAATTTGGTAAGTAGGACCAAATCATTGTCAACTTTCCCAAATTGCCCTCAATCTTCCACGATTATGTTTTCTTTTTTTTTTTTTGGAAAATTTCTGCCATTTCAAAAAAATCAAACCCCCTCATCATATCACTCTCATTTTTACGTATACTTCAACAAAAAAAAAAAAGAGAAAAAAATTTTCCTCCCATTCTCTCCTCCTTTTTTTCCCTTCACGATTTCTTTTCTCTCTGTCATTTACCTACAAATATTTGAAAGAAATATTGAATTTTCGTTGGATGAATCCAAGGAAAACTTGAGAAGAATTTGTTTTAAGGTAAGAACTCATTCTCCGTATTTCTGAAATGTATTTTTCTCTTTAATCCGACTGCTATAACTTTGTCTAGGAATTTCCTTTTGCTCTGAAATTTTAATATGTTATTCATGTATGTGTTATGTGCTAACCCTCAAGATTTCATGTCAATTGGATTTTTCTATGCTGAGATATGAATTTTCTTCTCTATGCCACTCATAGTTAATTAATGCTGATTGATAACGTTGTATTTTCTCTATGTTCCGACCCCTATAACTTTGCCTAGAAATCTCTGTTTGCTCTGAAATTTTAATATGATTTTCATCTATATGCTTGTGATGTTGCTCCAAATTTCGTGCCATTTGGTGTTGTCTAGGTTGAGATATTAAATCTTCATGCTGTACAGCTCATAGTTGCAATGTTGCTGATTGGTATATTCTTGTATACACATGGTTTTTGTTCAAAAGACAAATATGCTTTGATTTTTACAAAGTTTGGCAAACATGTTCATGGCTATATTAGGTTGTGAATTGGAAAATTTCGTGGGAATATCATGTGTATTTTGTGAGTTATTAAACTTTCTTCAAACTAGGTTTTTATGGCTGTGAGCTTGCAAACTTTAGACCTCTTGTTCTCTAACTTTTTATTGTATCTAAATGATTTTGTTTGGTCACGGGAATTTTTGTAGTAGGGTGTTATTATGCATAGAGGTTGTCACAAAAATTTTGAGGTCAAAATTATTTTTGTCATATTTTTCTTAAATGCTAGTTTGAAAGGTGTTTGCTGCCCATGTTTATAAAATCACTTTTACTACCGATTTCAATTGTGTATTTTGAGCTACTCTAATTTTTGTTGAGGCCAATTTTTAGATATATTATACTTTTATGTGTCTATTATATGTGTTAATTTTTCTATAGCATCAATAATGTGATAAACTAACCTGAGTTTAAAGTTGTTCATGCCTAACTATTGCTAGCGGATTTTGTGTCATAAATTTGTGACTAATAGAATTTTATGACCAACGAAAAATCATGGTAATATGTTTATATGTTAACTTTGTCCCTACCAAGTTTGGTGCTTGAATTGTGTATAAATTATGAGTTATTGAGCTATGAATTCATAAGGGTCAGGCTGCATTGTCAATTAGCAGTTTTGTTCTAATGTTTTAAAGGCTAATAAAACGTATTAAGGACTAATGTTTTCAAGAGACGAATGTATGTATGATGTAATAAGGTATTGAATAATGTCATGTGGGGTTGAATGATTTCATGAAAATAAATGTTAATTTTATTTTTAAATGAATGTATGACATGAACACACTAAGGAGTGAGCACATCAAGACCGCGACGACATCACCTACAATTAAGTTTGAGTAAGCTAAATAGGTAAGTACACTCTCACCTACAATATGATGAAATTTACAAAAGTTTGATAATCTATGTTCATGATGTTTTTATGATGATTTCTCATGAAGATTATACATGATGTATTATTATGAAAGTTTTAATGTAAAGAAGTATATGCATGTTTTGATGATGATGTTTGTCAAAATATAAAAGTATAGATATATGTATATATATATATATGCACGCCTAAATAAGTGTTGCACACCCTATGTTATGTTATGTTTATATTTATAATGTCATGTTTGGTTTAGGATTAACTACCCCTCCCCTCTCATGACGGCGCGCCTATGATGATGTTAATGGTGCAACACTTAGGCCCTTAAAGATAAAACGAATAAAGTTTTAATATGGATAAAGAAATGAAAGATATGTTCTATATAAAACTGTGTCGAGCGCATTATTATGATGATGCTTATGGTAATGAAGTTTCATAATGAAGTTTATAAATTGTTTTACGTTGTGAGATATAAAATGTACTTACTAAGCTTTTGCTTAATCAATTATACATCATGTTGCAGATAAGGATAAGAGAATTCTGGATTACGTGGAGGGCAAGGAAGGGCGTGTGAGCTATGCATGAAGGATTGAAAACGGAAGAACACCAAGGAAGAAATTTAAAGTTATAAATTATGTTTTGTTTTCTAAGTATGTTTATTTGAATAGTTTTAAAGATTTGAACTATGTCTCTATAACATTATAGGATTATTATTTGTCTTTCACACTTTGAAATAATGAGATTTGATTTGAAATTGAATTTTTTTTTAACAGTAGTTCAGCCAGCCGATCATTATTGGTCGGTCTGCCGGTGCTAGTATCAGCTTGCCGGTTACCCTATATCGGCATGCCGATCTTAGTCATTGTAAAACCCTGTTTTGCAGAGCCTCGGGCGGCCTATCAGTGGTTGAAGTTCGGCCTACTGAAGTCTGAAGTTCGGCCTACCGAACTGTGTAAGCAGATTTTAAAACTTGTATTGACTTTTATTTAAATTATGGTTTTAGTATCTAGTGTGACAAACTATTTAAGGAATGATTATAGTTGAGTAATTAATACAAAAAAAAAATGTATGCATGGATCTTGGGGTATGTTTCCAAATTATGTTTTTATTTAAAATAGTTTATCTTTAATAACTAACAAGAATGAATGTAATGATATCCGTGACGTCCGTAAGGGGGCGTAACAATAATGGTGTATTAGTATGCCTAAATGTGCTTTGAACTTAATTATTTTGTGTTATTTTCTAATTAATTTTACTATTAATTATTTTTAATTATTTTTATTTGTTATTTTGAATTTCAAAACAAAACAAATTGTTAAATGCTCAACACGTCCCATTTTGAAGACCATGTGCGGAACATAGTTTTGTAATAGTAAAACCACCTTGTGGTTTATCTATTTAGCTCTCATTTTCTCTCTCTTCCTTCCTCACTCTCTCTCTCTCTCTCAGACTCTCTTTCTCTCCCTCTCATTTTGGTTCAAAATTTTGGAGCTCAAACCCTAAATCTCAGCTGGAGTGGAAGCTTGGAGGCTCGATTGAACGCCCACAAACTTGTTTCACGCTCAATTCTGAGGTTAGTTATTGTACTTTTCAAATTTTCAACTTTTTCCAAATTTCCCAAATTTCTTAGAAAGTTGAAATCCGAGTTTCTTAAGCTTAGAAAACCCTTCCATTTAAGTTGTAAAACTCAAATCATCTTGAATCTAAGCTAGATTTAATAAAAAATCGAATAAAATCAAAATTTTCATTTTTTCTCCATTTTTGGATTCTTTGAAAATTTCTGTAAAAATCTTCTTTAAAATTGCTTAAAAGTGTTCTATTATGCTTTTTTATTATTTATGAACATTATATGTGCTCTAGGAATTAAAAAAATAGGTTAGAAATGGGATTTCGAGCTCGAGGAGGCCGAGACTCAAAGTCTAGAAATTTTCAGACCTTCCCAGTTTGGCAAGCCGATCTTGGGCATCGGTAGGCCGAACTCATGACCTCAGCATGTCGAATTCATATTATCGGCAAGTCGAACCTAGGAAAAGTTCGAAAGGCCGACCAGGCTTCATAAAAAATGACCCTTTTTTACCTGTTTTCACTGTTTTAAACATCAATAAAGATTTTAATCTTATATTATGATTTTGTGAACTTTAATGGCACACTAAGACACCATCAGATAGCTTAGTAGTGTAAAATATCCTAAGCTAGATATTGATGAACTTAGTTTATATTTAAGGTCGTTCGTAGTTTCATGGAGCTAACATATAAGAGGTCAAAACTGTGGTATTAAGCATCAGTGCAGGACATCGAGGTAGGACTTTTACCCCTTCTTTGGCAGCCAGGTTTTTAAATGATTTTGGCCTCAAAGTGTATTCTTTCAAAATATTTTCAATGAATGATTGAAAGGGATTTTTAACAGTCGTTTTCATAAACTGTTGAATGAGGTGATATTCATAATGAACCGCATAATAAATGTAAATCAACTCGCTTGGTAAATGAGATATGAATAATGATTTATACATAAGGGCATGATGCCATATTCAGAGATCGGGTCGTGAAGAGAACGACCTCGGGGGCAGGTCCCAAAATCCAGCTGGGCTACAACGATGGTGACATTTATGGTTTGCCCAAGAGTAGATAATAAGATCCTTTCTAGATGAACAATAGCTACTTGTGGTAAGAAAGATTTAATTGAATTTATTTATTTAATTCTGTTTTCTAAATATTTTCCTGAATGATAAATTTTATATTCAAATTAAATGATTTTCAAACTTAATCTTATTGAGCCTTTCACTCCTATTTTTCTTGTTCTTAACCCCTTTCCCCTAGGTCGAATTCAGCTTGAGACCAGCCATGAGTCCACCAACCAGACTAGTGAGCAGTTGAAGAATTCGAGTAGGTTACTTACATATTTTGCTCAAGGCATGTAATATTTATTTAAATTTCCTTTATGTGGGACTGTGGTTATAAACTAATTATTATCAATACCACGTGTGTGCACTAATGTGGGTCTGTTGAGGCCCAACTCATACTTATAATTTTGTTTTGTTTATTATGCTTTAATTTTTCAATAATAGTTTTAAAGGGAATTCAAATTCATCGCATTTTTCATAACTAACTAAATTCTTTAATTGGTGATTTTAATTAAAATTTGATTTAATTAACCTAGTAAATTGATTTCATTATTTTAATTACTCTGTCACATCACCTTTTGAATTTTGGGGCGTGACAGAATGGTATCAGAGCCCTAGGTTATGAACCTTAGGAATTGTGCATACGTAGGTACAACAATGATATGCCACTGACAGTCCAGTTTTGTTTTTAGAATTGAGAGAATGGCACCTAGATGTCGTCCAGCTGCCGCTGATGTGAACTCGACAGATGATGAAGCTATAATAGGGGCGATGTTTGTTGTCTTTCAGCAGATAGCAGCGAGGGCTAGGCCAAAGGATTTTGAGGCGATTCGCTAGCATGCATACTTTAAAGAATTTCGACATGTATCCATTTTGACCTTTGACGAAAATAGAGACTCGTAGATGGCTGAGTATTGGTTAGATTCGGTAGTAAAACATCTGGATACCCTAGCGTACCAGTGGAATATCAAATGGAATTTGCAGCTTACAAGTTTGAGGGTAGCGCTAATGTTTAGTGGAGGCAACCTATGCATTTGGAAGACAAAAGGAATATCAACTAGGACAAGCTCGAGGAGTTGTTCTACGAGCATTACTTAGAGTTCAAAAGGCCTATTAATTTTATAGATTGGAATAGGGTGACATGTAGGTTAGGGAATATGAAGCAAAATTCAACGAGTTGGCCATATTTGCTCTATTTGTCATGGCATCTGAGCATGAAAAGTGCATTAAGTTCCAAGAAGGACTTAAAGGATCTATTCGACGGTAGTTGTCGCTTTACGACTCTGGAACTTTGGTGAGTTAGTGTCGTCAGCCTTATCGGTGGAAAGTGGTTATGCCCTCTACTATGAGAACCGAGCAAGAACATCCGGAGGACCTTAGAGGAGCAACAGGAGAGGTAGCAGTCACCAAGCTTAGGTGAAGAACTAGCAAGGCAACACCAATAGTGGGAGCAGCAGCTCATTAGGTAGCGGACGCAACAACCCTTACAGCTTCCATTGCCACTATTGCCAGTAGTCAGGACACATTAAGAGAAACTATCCAATCAGGAATGCTTGACAAGGAATTCAGACTAGAGAAGGTGCCAAGCCATCAGCCTCAACCTCAGTCCTTACCTTCACCTCAGGAACTCCCTCAATTGCAGTTTCATCAGTTCATTCTTCAATAGTTGCAATACCTGATGCAAGGATATCAACCATAGAATTTCCAACGCAATGCCCCATAGTATTGAGTGCCAAGTACGGCTAGCGTGTAGTCTCCCCCACAACAACAATATCGACCTGACCAACCCGGGACCCAACAACATTGGTAGAGGAAAAAGGAAGGCTCCAGCCTAAGTTCACACCATGACTTCATAGAGCTCGGATACTTAGAATTAGTAATGCGATTGTCAATGGTATAGTTTTAGTTTCTCAGTCTTTAGCACATGTTCTACTTGATACTGGTGCCACTCAATCTCTCATTTCGAGTTCTTTTGTAAATGCCTTGGGATTAGAGATAGAAAATCTTGATGAGCTGTTGATTATTACTTCACCCTTAGGGCAAGAGTGTGTGAATTGTATATGTAAGTCTTGTAAAATAATGATTGGGGGTGAGACTCTGAAGAGTGATTTGATTATAATCCCTATAAGTGCATATGATGTAATCTTAGAAATAGACTGGTTGTCCAAGTATAATGTCGTTGTAGACTGTCAACTTTGGAAAGTAACCCTAGTGTCTGATAGGGGGACGACGATCACTTACCAGGGTGGTAATAATCAAATGATGAGTAAGCATCTCATGAAGACATGTCTTGGAGAAGGAAAGAATCTAGCTTGCTATGCCTTTCTTAAGAACTTGGAAGAAGAGACCAGTGCATCAGGAGAAGTGCATTGATCGTAATGGTTGATGAGTTTGAAGATATCTTCCCCGATGAGTTACCAGGATTGCCACCGCATTGAAAAATTGAGTTCAATATTGAGTTACTTTAGGGAACCGCTCCAATTTCTATAGCACCATATCGAAAGGCACCGGTGGAGATGAAAGAATTAAGAAAGCAGCTTCAGGAGCTTATAGACAAGGGATATATTCGAAACAGCACATCACCGTGGGATGCACCGGTTTTGTTCACTAAAAAGCATGATGGAACCCTCAGATTATGTATTGATTATCGATAGCTAAATTAGGTCACCGTGAAGAACAAATATCCACTGCTCAAGATCGATGAGTTATTTGATCAGTTAGGAGGTTCGCGGTACTTCTCAAAGATAGATTTACATTTGGGATACCACCAGCTCAGGATTAAAGAAGAAGACATTCCCAAGACAGCCTTCAAGACTCGATATGGACATTTTGAGTTTTTGGTGATGCCATTTGGGTTGACAAATGCTCCAGCAGCTTTCATGGACTTAATGAGTAGGATATTCAGGCCTTGTTTTGACCAGTTTGTGATCATGTTTATTGATGACATCCTGATCTACTCTAAGACCTGGGAAGAGCATGAGCAATATCTCAGAATTGTGCTTCAGACTCTACGAGAGCACTAGTTATATGCCAAGAAGGAAAAGTGTGAATTTTGGTTGATTGAGGTCAAGTTTTTGGGACACATCATCTCCGAGCAAGGTATCTCAGTGGACCCTTCCAAGGTAAAAGCCATAATAGAGTGGGAACGACCAAGGAATGTGGCTGAGATTTGTAGTTTCTTGGGACTTGTGGGATACTACAGGAAATTTGTGCAGGATTTCTAGAAGATAGTGGTTCCATTAACACGGTTGATCAGAAAGAATGTCATATTCGAATGGGATGAAGAATGTGAGTTTGCCTTCCAAAAGTTAAAGAATCAGTTGACCACCGCTCTGGTGTTAAATATCCCGAGTAGTGACGAGTCACATGACGTCTACACTGATGCCTCAGGACATGGACTTAGATACGTGTTGATACAACATGGACGCGTTGTGGCCTATAGGTCGCAATAGCTAAGACCTCATAAGCAAAATTAGCCCACTCATGACTTGGAGCTACGCACTGAAGATCTAGAGATGTTACCTATACGGGACGACATTTTAAGTTTTCTCAGACCACAAGAGTTTGAAGTATCTATTTACCCAGAAGGATCTAAACTTGAGGCAACAGAGATGGATGGAATACATGGAAGACTATGATTCTGCACTGTAGTATCATCTGGGGAAAGCCAACGTGGTTGTAGACGTGCTCAATAGAAAGTCTTTAGGGATTCTCGCATGTTTGGCACTTAAGGATTGGAAAAGAGACGCTATGGATAGTGAGTATAGGCACAGTGCTATGAGGACTACGATTAGGTTTCGGTATACCATATGGAGTTGACCCCAGCTTTTGTCTAGATGATGAAGCCGAATCAATGGCGAGACCAGCACCTACAGGGAATATAGATACGGATCCAAAATGAGGAGCAATTTGAGGAATGAAGAATACATGCAGATAGGTCGTTGTACTTCAAGCAATGTCTGGTAGTACCTTTGATTGCAGAAGTAGTGAAGGCCATAATGAGCGAAGCTCATAAGTCTCAATTCACTATTCATCTAGGGAGTACGAAGATATATCGCGACATGAAGAGGTAATATTGGTAGAGAGGCATGAAAAAGGATGTTGTAGAGTACGTTGCCGAGTGTGTGACTTGTCTTCAAGTGAAGGTCGAGCACCAGAAGCCAACAGAACAACTTCAACTGTTTCCTGTTCCAGGGTGAAAATGGGAGCACGTCACGATGGATTTTCTCACCAGTTTGCTGAGGACAAAGCAAAGGCATGATGCAATTTGGGTCGTGGTTGACAGGTTGACGAAATCGATGCATTTCATACCTTTCAGATCGATGTGTTCAAGGAGAGTTCTCAAAGAGCTATATCTGTAGAATATAGTGAGGTTGTATGGAGTTCCCTTATCCATCACATCCGATAGAGATACTCGATTTAATGCTAAAAATTGGAGGAGTTTCTAGGAAGCTTTGGGCATAGATTTGAATTTCAGTATAGTTTTCCATCCCCAGACCGACGAGCAATTTGAGTGAGTCATTTAGGTTCTGGAAGACATGTTACGTGCCTGTCTATTGGACTTTGGCGAGAATTGGAAGAAACATCTATATATGGTAGAGTTTGCGTACAACAACAGTTACCAAACAAGCATTGGTATGACACCATTCAAAGCACTTTATGAAAGACCGTGTCGATTGCCAGTGTGTTGGTTAGAACCAGAGGACAAGATCATCATTGGACCTGGTGAGATCCGTGAGAGCAACGAAAAAGTCACCGTGATTTGTGATCAATTGAAAGCTGCTCAAAGTAGGCAGAAGAGCTATGCTGACAGGAGATGCTGAACTTTGGAGTTTGAAGTAAGAGATTTTATACTCTTGAAAGTTTCACCATGTAAAGGTATTTCACGTTTCAGTATAAGTGGGAAGCTTGCACTAAGATATGTGGGACCGTTCGAGATTATCCAACGTATTGGTGTGGTCAGTTATCAACTTGCTCTTCCTCCTAAACTCTCTCACATTTATGATGTATTCCACGTGTCAATGCTTCAAAAATGTCTGTCCGAATCAAGCAAGATTATCTCATTCCATGATGTATAGATTTAGGAGGACACCACTTATGAGGAAGTGCTGGTCCAGATCATCGATCAGAAGGTGATAAGTTTGCAACATCGTGACATACAGTTAGTAAAAGTCATGTGGCAACATTATGAAGATGATAAAGCGGCTTGGGAGTTAGAATCGGTTATGCAAGAGTTGTATCCGCCTTTGTTTTGTTTCTAAGTTGATGTCTAATTTTGAGGATGAAATTCTTTTTAAAGATGGAGAGTTGTAACACCCAGATTTTTAATTAAGTGTGATTAACATATGTAATGGT